>CM021104.1:182531923-183131923 GCA_007115665.2 Sequoiadendron giganteum | reverse complement strand
TCACGAGAAAAATCAAAACTCCTTGAAAATGGGGTCCACCAACGCTGCAAACTAAACTTAAATAGGTCAAAACTCCATCTCACAAACTATAAAACTGAAGTGTAACTCGAAATGGCTCCTAACTGCATGGAGGTGGTAGTGAAAGTGAACTGAAAGTGAAAATATCTTCCCCTTGAGAAAATTAAAAAATACTCAAAAAGAAGAATCAAAACCAAAGTAAACTGCACTCTGAAAGTTGCAAACTCCTCCTCTCAAATAGTTGGACTAATGGAGACCCCGAAACTGCATGGAAATTACCTCAATTTGACTCAAGTTATCTTTATAATCTAAACTTGCATGTTTCAAGCCTTAGTTTTATTTTTTCACGAGCTTTGACTTGAGTCTTTACAAATAGAATGCATGGCTACTTGAATTTTCTTATAAAAAAATCATAAATAATAAGACTAAGACTAAGTCTTAAATGATTTTTTTTCAAAATCATAAAAATAAAAACAAGTGCCAATGGTATTTGATTTTATTAATAAAAATCATAAGAACATGAGTAAGGCACGATGTCATGCAGGTAATATTGAAAGTGGTGACTATGTTCTTAAATATGATGTGATAAGAACTCTCATTCAACTTAAGATAATGAAAAAACCTAAATCAAAAAGAGGTTGAACCCTGAACTCATTCTATTTTCACTTGTATCTTTTTGGAGAATTTTCGAGAGAAACTTTTTCACCATGGTCGCCCTTGGGTAGGGTTTTGATTTTGAACAACACCATTTCTTGCTTTGTTCCTATTGATTCTCTAGGAGATTTTCAATGGAAAAATCAACAAAAAAGCAAGGTAAGCTTTCTTTGTCAGGAATTTAAGGTATAACCTGCATTTCGAAAAACATTTTCAAGCTTCTACATCCATAGATATGCATTTCTTCTGATTTTTTTTCCTTTGGATATCTTCTTTGTTGATGTTCCTAGCTTTTGAGGCCATCATGAGAGTATTTAGCTCAAAATCATGAGAAACAATGAAAACCAGTGGCTCCACCCATATCTTCTCATGGCTACAAAAGGAGGTAAACTCTATTGGTGAACCTCTACATTTTCTCCATTAAAAAATCTTGAAAATTTCTACATATGAACCCATCATAGGCCATGGCCTCATCTTATTTTATCCTAGAAAAATTGAAGGAAAAAACATCCTTCTATGTTGCTGAGACAAAACCTTGAGGGTTTTTCCTTTTCATTTTTTTTGGCAGGTCGTGACATCCTTTGTATTTTGACTATTTTAAAACACTAGGCCATGGATTGAGTATCTGAGAGATTCATTTGCATTTTTTGGAAACCATGGTGAAAAAAACTCCATTTGGAAGAAATATTATTCGTTAGGCTCTACTAATCGCCTCTACTTCTGAGAACCTTGCATCCTTGCTATCAATTTCTTCTAGTTCTTTCAATTCTTATGAATCATCACCATCATGGTCATGGCTTGTTGTTTCTCCATAAAGCTTATCATCCTTCACATTTGATATGAATACATTTATCAAGTGAATATTATGCTTTAATGTGACTATTTTCTATGACACTCAAGGTTTTTTTTTATGAACTCTTCATGAGTATGGTTGTGCTAAATCCATGAATCTTCCCTATCATTTTATTGTATTTTATTTCAAACTTGTATCTTCAGTATGTAAACCATATTGGTTATTTCCTTCCATTGTTTCTACCATTTTTTCTTTTATCATTTTTCCATCCTCATCACAATGTAGTGTCTTCCATTGTTTGGCATGATCATTGTCTTCTTCAAAAATTGTGATTTCTGCATTTATAACTGTGACATCTACATGTTATTCTAAAAATCACTTTCATGTTATAACTCCACATTGCACTATGTTCAAGAAGCTTCCTCTTCTGTTTTGTTAAGGCCTATACCTTAATCTTGTCTTTACTAAAAATACAAGCTCCATTAATATGAAATTACCCACACATGGCATGATTTCCATTTGACCTAAGGTCTTTTAACTTCATGCTCATCATGTAATCATGAACTATGTTATTGATTGACATGTAAACATGTGATTAATTATAACAAATCTCATCATTGAGACTATCTCTTTATGTATGTTTAGTACTCACTTCTCTTTTATGATGAAGATTCTTATAAGATTCAACCTATTCAAATGTGAGTGTCCCAGAAAAGGGACCTTTTATGATGGACTATTGTATCCTTCTCTTGATGAATCTAAATGTCAATGATTTTTTTAGGGTCTCCAAAATTGACCTTCATGCTCTATACATGTGCTATTTTCTGGATCTTTTGCAAAATTAGTATATTCTTCATGGTATATGATTAGTGCTTGATACTTGAGTCAACATTGTTTAACAATGGAAGTTTGATGTTTTCTTTTTGAGTTAATAAGAGACTCCCTTAACTTTGCTCCACTGTGTACTTTTCATATCTCATGTTTTCTCCTCTTATTCCTTATATGTAATTCTCTCCAGTAGACATCATATTAGCTCCTTCACTTCCTTGTGTGTTGTTTTAATTGTGAACCTGAAATATGTATTTCTATTCATTATCAATCAAATGATAATATACCTTTTCCCTTTTAAAAATGTTGTATGATAGAAAACAACATGCATCATAGTTCCTTATCACATTCATGATAATGTACTCCTTGTTGCTCCATCAGTCAAAATGGATTTGACTATCTGGATTCTCTTAATATATGTATTAAAAATGATGAAAATAGTAGGGATGATGTCATGATAGCAATGTATAATGTGAAACCATGATGTAAATGATGCAGATTCATTCAAATTTTACTACATTCTATTTAGACATTCTAAATCAGCCCATTGTTCATTTGTATTTTCTGATTTAAAGGACTTGTTTATGCATCTTTGACTTGGTTTCTATGAATGATCAATGTTTGAGACTGGTATAGACACTTTATGAGTATCTCCTTTATTTGAGATGTTTCTTTTAAGCATTATAAATATGTTTAATTTCTCAGAAAGCCCTCTTAAAGTTAGGGGGAAACATGTTGGGCTCAACCCTTGTGGGAGCCACATTTTATACCACATGCTAAAATGATGAATCAGTAATGAAACATGTACATGTACCTACACACTAAATAAACAAGTTAGATAAAAACATTGAATTCAAGTTCCTCTGATGATCTGATCTGGCACTTTTTCATTTATCTTTTGATGGTTCAATTGATCTAATGCCTCATTCTTGTAAGATACATATCTATTGATAGGATATATGATCATGTTCATATCTAGAGCTCTAACATGACTTTTCCAATCAATTACAAAAACTTATGAAGACTAGGTATGTGAGGAGTAGAAGACAAGAAGACCCATCTGAAGATAGGAGGATCAACAATCAATGCCAACATTGTCAAGAAATGATTGATATGTTCCTTTTCATGTTTTATTTGCTTTATTTAATCTTCAGATGTATATCTTACATCCCTTGTTGCATTGAATTAATTGTGTCATTCCCACAACTTACTTGAGACTTTTAAACATTTTATCTATCTTCAAAGCATGAAATATTCTTTCTTCTCAAAATGAATAAAATACAATACTATGCAAATTTTTAATGAATCTTGTGTATTAAACTTTGCATAATAAACTAAATTTCATTTAAGATCCTTCATTGCAAATGAACTATCAACATAAAATGAATGTACCTTTCACCTTAAATATCATTAGTTGTTTCGGCTCTACCAAATTGAACTAAGGTGAAATTTTGGTAACATTCTGGTGATTTCTATTGAATACTTGCCTCCTAAGCATGTTAGATTAGTTGCCTTGATAATCCATTGGGCATTGAGTCTATTCTTTTGTTCTTTTTCATTGAAAACCTCTGTAATCAATAGAAAATGAAACTAAAAGAAACTAACATGATTCCATTAAGATAGAGCCAGAAAACATGTGCAATATTTGCACTTATTGAAAGCAAAACAATACTGAAATGAAATATGCCATGGGCACTTATTGAAATAAAAACTAAACTGAAACTATTCTACTATGTACATATACAAACTTTGATCCTTAATAGCACTTTTTGAGGTTAAACACGTTGATAGGGATTGGAAACACCTCTCCATATAGCTTTGAGAGATGGAATGCATTATGATATTTGCATTCCATGATAATGTATGGGCCATCCCACATGGTATCAAACTTCATGTGTTTACTAGGTTTGCTCTTGAGTTCATCCCATTTAAAAACCAGACCCCCTCTTTGAATATCCTTGGGATTGATTCTCCATCAAATGTCCTTTTCATTTGATTTTGATGAACCTCCAAATTCCTTAATGCTTCTTTCCTTATTTCCTCCATCTCCATTAGTTGTGATAGCCTAATATCCATAGGTTCTTCATCAAGCAAGTCCAATTCTTTGATCATGTTTAATGTAGGAAGCTCAACTAGGATAGTAATTTTTTCCTCCTTATCATAATTTAGAATGTAAGGTGAATTACCAGTTGCTCTCTTAGGTGTAACCCTATCAGCCCAAAGGGCTAGTTTTAGTTTATCATGCCAAGTCATCTGATTGTATTGAATTATTTTCTTAATGATTTTGATCAAGTTCTTACTAGTGGAATTTGTATGTCCATTAACCTAAGGGTAATAGTTAGAAGAAGTATTCAAATAAATATTGTGATTTACTAACAATATGAAACTTTTAACCCTATGAATGTTAAAGCATTATCAGAAATAATTGAATCTGGTGTACCAAATTCAAAAACCAAGTCTTGATAGAAGTTCAAGATAGATATCTCATTTGCATACTTTAGTGCAACTACTTTAGTCCAATTTGTAAAGTCATATGTGGCTATTAGTATCCAAATATGTCCAACACTCGAAGGTGGATTAATGGGACCAATGAAATCTAATCCTCATTTGCCAAATGGTTGATCCACTTGAATTGGATGAAGAGGTGAAGCTGCAAGCTTCTATTTTCCTGCAAACACTATATATTTGTTATATTTTCGAACCCAAGCATGGGAATCCTTAAGTAAATTAGGCCAATAATAACTAACTCTCATTATCTCTAGGGCTATGGTTCTTGGTACAAAGTAGCCTCCAGTGGGGCCATCATGAAATTCTTGTATAACTTTCTCAATCTGTTTTGATTCAATGCATCTGAGTAAAACACCATTATAATACCTTTTACATAAAATTCCATCAATTACAACATAATGGATGGATTGAAGCCTATAATACCTTCGTTTATAATTTTCCAAGCCTTCAGGGTAGTCACTTGTGTGCAAGTAATGGATCATTTGTTGAATCTAGTTTGTTGATGTAACTAGAACAACAACGTGTTCTTCATTGTTGAGCACTGTTTCAGCTTGCTAATCAACTGGTTTGATGTTCACTTCATTACTAGAAATTTTTTCACATAGGCCTTTGCCTCTTACAAGCTTCATGATTTTAATTTCAATGTGATACTCCATTACCTTCATGATCCAACTTGCTCTCTTGTCATTGATATCTTTGTTGAGCAAAAAATATTTGACTATTGAATGTGCAACCATTAGCTGTATTTTATCATTTTGAAATCATATGCCTAAATTTCTTAAGGCTACTTACTATAGCTAATACATTCTTTTCTACGAATGAATATCTAGCTTCATAATCATGCAAAACTTGACTAAAGAAAGTTGCAGGCTACTCTATTCCTTCGTTTTGTTGATAGAGTATGGCTGAAGTTATGTCAACACTACCAAATTCATATAATACAAAATCCTTATCAAAATCTGGGTTGATAAGAATTGGGGCTTCTGGAAGTGTCTCTTTAATTTCTTCAAAACTGTTCCTACCTTCCTTAGTCCAATGAAATGGGATGTTCTTTTTCAGCATGGCTATAAGCGGCAACAATGTTTGGAATGAATCTCCTAATGAAATTGATTCTTCTTAGAAAAGTCTATAAACTTTTCTTATGCGCAGGCAGGGGTAAAGCCAAAATTGCAGTAATTCAGTTTGGATCAATGGTGATACCATTCTTTGAAATGATATGACCCAAAATATTTCCTTCATGGTCTACAAAAATGCTCTTTTTGGGGTTTAGTGACACCCCGTACTCTTTGCATCTTTCAAATATCTATCTAAGATGAACAAACTATTTGTCAAATTTATTTGAAAATAGATTAATATCATATAAGTATAAAAGAAAAAATTTATTAGTAAGGCCTTGAAAGGCCATGTCCATTTCCCTCTGAAAGGTTGCCCCTGCATTGGTCAAACTAAAGGGCATATTGTTGTAGGCCATAGTACCCCACTTGGTGGTAAAGGTTGTTTTATGTCAGTCTTCTTCCTTAACCAAAATATGGTTGTAACCTGAATAACCATATAACAATGAGAACCTCTCTGAACCTAAAAAAACTTGCAATATCTACTCCATTGAAGGTAGCGGATAGTGATATTTGAGTGAAGCTCTATTTAGATCATGGAAATCCACACAAAACCTTATCTCTCCATTCTTCTTCTTGACAGGAACCAAGTTAGAAACCCAAGGGGTATTCTTTATTAGAAAGATAATACTACCTTCAACCAGCTTGTTCAATTATGTTTTCATAATGTGCTCCAACTTTGGATTTATAGGTCTCTACTTCTGTCTCACTGGTTTCGTGTTGGGCTCCAACTCAATTGTGTGTTGGGATAATTCAGGGCTAAAACCCTTTAATTATCCATACTCCCAAGTGAATACATCACTGAATTCTTGGCACAACAGAATAAAGGCTTGGTGTTTATTTCTGGTACAAACTTTTCCAAGCTTCAGAAGATTTTCCTTGAATATTTCAATCAGTTCATAGTGTTCCTACTTCACTATGATGTTGGATTTGTCTTTTCTAAATTGATCATCAGTGTTGAATATCGATTCAAGGGTCACCAATCCCTTGGTTAGATTATTGGACTTTAATTGGAGAATCTATCTATCATATTGTTGCTCAAGCTTATGCTAGTTTCTAGAAGAAAAATCTACTTCTTTTATCAGGAAACTGATAATCTATTAATTACTATAAAAAACCTACCAACTAACATTATTATCTAGTACAAATGGTCTCACTACCACCTTTACATATTTTTGTACCTCAACATTATGAATATTAGTTGGTATGTCATATTGTGAACCTATGGAAACAAGCTTATCTACCTCTTTGTTTAGACTTCTAAGAATAGACAACAAATTACAAGCATTAAATTCTTCAATTAAATCCCAAGTTATGTGCTTGTATAGCTTTAACAAATCATTTTTAGTTACATGTAGGTTTCTTTCTTGATTTTTTATCAGCTCAGAATCATCGAACACTTGTAGACATTTGACTCCTTTCTTTTTGGCCCATTCTAGGCCATGAATTAATGCTTCATACTCAGTTGTATTATTCTAACAACTAAAAGCAAAGTGAAGTGCAAAAAATAATTCTCTCCTTTAGGTGAAATCAACATAGCTCCTCCACCAACACCTAATCTACTTGAACCATCATAGTACAACTTCCAAAGTTGATTAATCTATTGTTCAGGTTATTTTTCCTCTTTGACCAGATTTGGAACAATCACATCAGGCTCCCTAATCATGTAAATGCCCAAACCCACTTTGTCTATGTGACTGAATGGATCAACCTCATGATTCTTGGTTTTCCACTCATCTAATTTTATGTGAGGTATGCCTTTGATGGATACACTAGGGTCTAGGGTCATGGATTGATCCTCATACTCATGGATGGTTAGGTTTTCATTTATACAATTTATAACATAAGGCTCAATATGGTCTTTAGCCTATGTTTTTTATTTGACAGTCACTCTAGTACCAAATCTGGTCCTGAAACACATGTGACCAATATGATGACATGTAACCACCTAAATTTGTAGTAAAGTCCCTAGAAAGTCAAATGGTAAAGAACAGTGGCAGATCAATTACATAGATATCCTACATAATTGAAAATTTGGGACAAGCATGCATGGTAAGAGGTAGAATTTTGATAACTCCAATAGACTTAATGGTTGTTCCATTTGATTGGACTACCCCTTTTGATAATGTTTCATATTCCAGTCCTAACTTGTCTACCAATTTTTTGGGCATAACTGAGTTGCTTGCTCCAAAATCTATCATGCAATTATGTATTATACTATCACCAATAATCAGACTGACATAAAACAGTGGTGGCTTTACCTCTTGAGCTGGCTATTTAGTCTTCACCTCTAGAATATTTGAAAGAACTCTAGGCTATTGCTTGGTGGATTCATCATAAATTGATATCTTGGCTAAAGTCTCTTGTAGGCTCTCTTTCTACCTAGGAAGATGTAAAGCATTTAACATGGTCATGCTAACCATTTCTTTCCTCATATGCTCAACAATATTAAATTTTGGAGTACTAACCTTGTGTTGTACTTTGGGGAGAATAGGCTTTGAATGTGTTGTTTGAGGTTGAGATGTATTCTTTTTCAATTCCTTAGCTACTACAGGTTGTTCTCTTGGTAATCTTTGAACATTCTGTGAGGAAGAGGGTTGTGATTGCCCCTGTTGGGCTAAAGAAGTCTTATTTTTCTCTTTATCACCTTGTTGTTGGACTTTATCTACATTTTATTCATTAGAAATAGCTTGTTGTCTTAGATCAAAAAATCTTTTATTGGATCTTGTACTGGCTGCAATGGAGGTAGCTGGCTGATTTTTCCCTTGTATGTGATTTACTCCATAAAATTCATTACCTTGCCAGTTTATCATGGCTATGTCAAGATTATCTTACTATGTCTCTTGTTGATCACTTCTCTCCTTTGTTGTTTTCTTAGAAGTAGGAAAACTTCTCTACACCATAAGAACCTGATTAATCACCATGTTCATACAAGTAGCCTGATTATCAGGTTGATTACAGGGATAGCACCATACATAATTTTGTGCTAAATTGTTATGCACGGGTACAAGATCTTTAGAAGAGTTGCCAACATTCTAATTATATGGTTGATTAGGCCCAGTATTGAAATTTATTTTCTATCATTGGTAGTTAGCCTAATAAGGTGGTCTATTTGGCTAAAAGGGTGCTTGATAAGGTTTGAAATTTTGATCATGTTGATTCTTGAGGCTCACTAAGTCTTTTCTAACTATTTGCAACAATTTTCCCATCTCTTGCTGGGTACCTCTGATTTCTTGTTGGGCTCCTTTAAGCTCCTGCAATTATAAAAATTTGGTCATAACATTATTTTGAGAATCTATTTGAAAACCTAAGGTTGGAACAATAGGTAATGGGGAAATAAGAGGTATTTGAATGGGCATCAATGGATGAATATTGAGGAAAATAGGTATAGGAGCTCTGGGTGAAATTTTACCAACCTAAATTAAATTGTTCTCAACCCTAATAGTAATCTCAGATGCTCTTGGCAATGTAACCCCGCCCATATATTGTATCATCACAACAATATCACTATTTAGTGCTCTAAGATAATACAAAAAGGAATTATGTGATGTAGGCCTTATTATTGTTGCGATTTTTCTCCAAGTTCTTTGGAATCAAAAGTTAAAATCAGTCATTTGTTCTTATGGATCTCTCTCTATAGTCATCATTTTCTCAACTAGAGATAGATGATCAGATTTATCAGACAATTGTTTGTTTAACTTGTCTCCCAAATCATCCCATGACGCAATAGTATTCATGGATAAGCCTTTGAACCACTAGAGTGCTTTGCCTTTGAATAAATTTGTTAAAAGCCTCAATGCCACATTCTCTTGTGTTACATGATGAACTCCACACAATGAAGCTATGTCTCTGATGTGTTCTATGGGTGTAGTCTAATCTTCACCAGTGAAAATAGGTAGAATTTTTAGTGTAGTCATTGGTATATCATCATGTTATTGCTAATTTAATGGGCTACCCCCATTGAATGGTATGAATGCATGATCTCTAGCCATCTAAACTGTTGTAACTATGATATTTTGAATCTGAAGTATCGATATATGACATATCAGAACTACTGGGACAAAAATTATCGCTGCTCCTACTGGGCTTCTTGAAGGTGAAACAGATATTCTAGAGCTAGGAGAAGCAGAGTGTGAACCTTCTTGTCTTTTCCTTGGATGACCTCTTCTTTTAGGTGGTGAAACCTATTAATCAAATCCAGGACTAGGAGGTGTTGAATCATTCCTTGAATTCCTAGGTGTTCTTCTCAATGTCCTTCCTCTTCTCCTTGGTGATGACAATTGTAGATACTTGAACTGTGAACAGCTACCTCTTGTTTGAATACTTTTCATGGGTTGCTTGCATTGGATCTACTTGGAAAACTAAGAGAGGAGTCACCAGGTATAGTTGTAACCTTCTAAAAGGTAAAATTACTATTGTGCATACAAGAAAAACAACTTGCATTTTTAATTATTTCTCTAAAGTGATCTTCAGAGTCCCACCAGGCATGCCAAAAATTGTTATCAACATGTTTTCACTTGTGTGTGAAATCAAAGATTCTTTGCAATCCTATGTAACATTGGAAAACTTTTAGGTTGTGGGTACCCTATGTTGAAAGTTAACCTTTGGATGATAGCCCAGATTCCTTTATGATTTTCTAATGATTAACTGTAATTTTGATGGAAAAGGTAAAAATACTTGAATTGAATGCATAAACTAAAATTTAAACCTCGGTCATGCACCTAAATGATGATAAGAATTGAAAAACGATTTGCAATTACTATCTAAAATTTAAACAATTCATAAATGGCATCACAAAAGTGTTTCTTAAGATTGCTAAACAGTATGATACTTCAAAATAAAAATAAATGATAACAATTTGAAGATCAAAATGAAAAAAATACAGTACCTAAGACTTGTGAAGGATGTATGATAATGAATAAGGCAAAACTTAAAGGTTTTGATAATCAAAACACAATAATTTCATAAGACTATTCATAGAGATACTTTTCATTATTTTTGAAGAGGAGAAATTATGGATTCTAAAAGAAAATAATAGGAAAATACTACATGGAGATCCCAAAAGTAACCTGTAAAAGTTGCTGTATAATATTAACTGTGTAAAAATATTTGAATTATAAAATCAATTTCTTCTTTGTAGAAAAGAAAAGGCAAAACTATCAAGAACTAAGGAAAAAGAATACATTTTTTCAATATATACAAAGAAGGCATGCATAATGTGCCCAAGAGGTAGAACTCCAAGCTAATTGAAAGTCAAAAAAACTAATACATGATTCTCACGAGAAAAATCAAAACTTCCTGAAAATGGGGTCTACCAACGCTGTAAACTGAACTTAAACAACTTAAAACTTTGTCTCACAAAGTATAAAACTGAACTATAACTCGAAATGTCTCCTGAGTGCATGGAGGTGGCACTAAAAGTGAAAATATCCTCCCCATGAGAAAAGACAAAAATCCTCTAAATGAAGAGTCAAAACCAATGTAAATTGTACTCTGAAAGTTGCAAACTCCTCTCAAATAGTTTGACTGATGGAGACCCTGAAACTGCATAGAAATGACCTCAATTTGACTCAAGTTATCTTTATACTCTAAACTTGTATGTTTCGAGCCTTAGTTTTATTTTTGCATGATCTTTGACTTGAGTCTTTACAAATAGAATGCATGGCTACTTGAATTTTTTTATAAAAAAGCATAAATAATAAGACTCAGACTAAGTCAAATGATTTTCTTTCAAAATCATAAAAAATAAAAACAAGTGGTGATGGCATTTGATTTTATTAATAAAAATCATAAAAACATGAGTAAGGCACGATGTCATGAAGGTAATATTGAAAGTTGTGACTATTTTCTTAAATACGATGTGATAAGAACTCTCATTTGGCCAAAGGTAATGATAAACCCCTAAATCAAAAAGAGGTTGAACCCTAAACTCATTCCATTTTCACTTGTATCTTTTTGGAGAAGTTTCGAGAGATACTTCTTCACCGTGGCTGCCATTCGGTAGGGTTTTGATTTTGAATAGAACCATTTCTTGCTCTATTTCTATTGATTCTCTGGGAGATTTTCAATGGAAAAAATAATAGAAAAGAAAGATAAGATTTCTTTGTCAGGAATTTGAGCTATAACCTCCATTTCAAAAACATTTTCAGGCTTCTACATCTGCAACTATGCATTTCTTCTTGTGTTTTTTCCTTTAGATATCTTCTATATCAATGTTCCTAGCTTTTGAGGCCACTGCGAGAGTCTTTAGCTGAAAATCATGAGGATAAACAATGAAAACTAGTGGCTCCTCCCATATCTTCTCATGGATGTGAAAGGAGGTAAACTCTACTCATGAACCTCTGCATTTTCTTCGTTAAAAATCTTGAAAAGTTTGGCATATTTTCCCATCATAGGCCACAGCCTCATCTTATTGTATCTTGGAAAAAATGAAGGAAAAAACATCCTTCCATAATACTGAGACAAAACCTTGAGTGTTTATCCTTTTCATTTTTTTTGACAAGCCACAACATCCTTTGTATTTTGAGGGTTTTAAAACCTAGGCCATGGCTCGCGTATCTGAGAGATTTTTTTGTATTTGTTGGAAACTATGGTGAATAAAACTCCATTTGGAAGAAAGATTATTCTTCAGGCTCTGCTAACCACCTTTGCTTCTGAGAACCTTTCATCTTTTTTGTCAACTTCTTCTAGTTCTTTTAATTCTTACGAATCATCACCATCATGGTTATGGATTTTTGTTGCTCCATAAAGCTTATCAACCTTCACATTTGATATGACTGCATTTATCAAGTGGTTGTCATGCTTTAATGTGACTTTTCCATGACACCCATGGTTTTTCCTTGTTGGACTCTTCATGAGTATGGGTGTACTGAATACATGAATCTTCCCTATCATTTGATTATCTTTTATTTCAAACTTGTATCTTCAGTATGTAAACCATCTTACTTACTACCTTCCATTGTTGCTCTCATGCTTTCTTTTATCATTTTTCCATCCTCATCACAATGTAATGTCTTGCATTGTTTGGCATGATCATTTTCTTCTTCACAAATTGTGATTTCTACATTTATAACTGTGACATTTGCATGTTATTTTGACAATCACATTCATGTTATAAGTCCACATTGCATTATGTTCAAGAAGTTACCTCTTCTAGCTTGTAACTTAATCTTGTCTTTATTGAAAATACAAGCTCCATTAATTTGAAAGTACCCACACATGGAATGATTTCCCTTTGACCTTAGGTATTTTCACTTCATGCTCATCATGTAATCATGAAGTATTTTATTGATTGTCATGTAAACATGTGATTAATTAGAACAAATCTCATGATTGAGACTATCTCTTTATGTATGATTAGTCCTGACTTCCCTTTTATGATGAAGATGCTTATAAGATTCAGCCTATTCAAATGTGAATTTCCCCAAAAAAGGGACCTTTAATGATGGGTTTTTGTATCCATCTCTTGATTAATCTAAATTTCAATTATTTGTTTTGGCTCACCAAAGTGACCTCCATGCTCTATATATGTGCTATTTTTTGGATCTTTTGCAAAAGTAGTATATTCTTCATGGCATATGATTAGTGCTTGATACCTGAGTTATCATTGTTTAACAATGAAATTTTGATGTTTTCTTTATGAGTTAATAAGAGACTCCCTTAACTCTCCTCCACTATGTAATTTTCATATCTCATGTTTTCTCCTTTTATTCCTTATATGCATTTCTCTCCAAGAGACACCATATTACCTCCTTCACTACCTTGTGTGTTGTTTTAATTGTGAACCTAAAATATGTATGTCTTTTCACTATCACTCAAATGATAATATAACCTTTCCATTTTAAACATGTTGTATGATAGCAAACAACATTCATCATAGTTCCTTATCACATTCATGATAATGTACTCCTTTCTGCTCCATCAGTCAAAATGACTTTGACTACCTAGATTCTCTTAATATATGCATTAAACATGATGAAAACAATAGGGATGATGGCATGATAGTAATGTATAATGTGAAACCATGATGTAAATGATGCAGTTTCATTCAACTTTTACTGCATTCTATTTAGACATTCTGAATCAGCCCATTTTTCATTTGTATTTTCCAATTTAAAGGACTACTTTATAAATCTTTGAATTGGTTTCTATGAATGATCAATTTTTGAGGCTAGTATAGACACTTTATGAGTTGCTCCCTTAGTTGAGATGTTTATTTTAAGAATTATGAATATATTTCATTTCTTAGAAAGCCCTTTTAAAGTTAGGGGGAAGCATGTTGGGCTCAACCCTTGTGGGAGCCACATTTTACACCAATTGCTAAAATGATGAACCATTAATGAAACATGTACCTATAATTGCACACTAAACAAAAAATATAGATAAAAATAGTGAATTCAAGTTCCTTTAATGATTTAATCTGGCACTTTTGCATTTATCTTTTGATGGCTCAATTGATCTAATGCCTCATTGTTGTAAGATATATATTTGTTGATAAGATATATGATTAGGTTCATATCTGGAGCTCTAACATAACTTTTCATATCAATTGCAGGTGCTTATGAAGACTGGGTATGTGAGGAGTAGAAGACAAGGAGACCTGTTGATGGTGAAAATGACACAAACAACATTAAAACAAAATATTTCTACTCTATTTCTCCTGAAAAAGAAAGACAACATGTAGTGGCCTAACTCCCAAGGTCCTAGTAGTTGGTTCTCAACTGTCTAGTGTCACTCAATCGGTTCATGCAACTGTAATGTTCAAGGGGCCTGTGTTGGTAACAAAAGATTCAAGTAATGACTCATTTTATCAAAATCGTTCTTATAAATAAAGGGGGTTTCAAACAAAAGAAAAAGATAGAACAAAGGGGTAAACCAGTAAGTATGAATCAAATTTATCTAGCATCCGGACATATACCTTCAACAATGAATTTTTTCTAACAAATCACAAAACCAAAGCATGAAACAATTTACAGCATAAACTATACCATTGCATGCATCTAAGGTGCTTAATTTAATACCACTATTTGCTTATCACAACTATCTCCAAGATTTCAAAACACACATCCATTCATTGCCAAGGTCATAGATCAGCAGACTTTAATAAATTTAATTCAATGATAATCTAATAAGATAATCCTTAAATCCGATTCCTTCAAATGACTTTCATCACTCAAGAAACTTTTATGTTCAACACAATCACTGCATATAGATATATTATAACTTATCAGCCTTATCACACAAACTATTTAATTCTAACACCATATTGCGAGAAAACATGTAATTTTTATTAACTGTAAAGCATCTAGTAACAATGTATCTCAGTGATCATTACAAAATTCTATCTCTTAGCATTAGGTAAGCCAATTCTATTCTCAATTAGCTGACCTTTACAATATGATACCCACAGGGTATTTATAGATATTCAAAAATTCAAACTCCACTTCTATTTTAGGTCATCCACCATTTTAGGAACTAAAATTCTCTTGGAAACTCAGATCAATTTGATCTTGAGTTATTACATTAGACATTCAGTTAAACTAGAGAATATAAAATAGAAGAGAAAAAGAAGTCATGCCCTCCAAAACTGTCAGTGTTGCATGCAACATGCAAAGAAGAAAAAATCCATGCATGCAGTGATTCATGCATGTGAAGCTGGGTCTACAATGAGCTCATCGTAGATAGCGAAGACTTGCTGTAATGTATCTAATTCTAGCCCATCAATCCAACTATCTTCAAATTTAATTCAATCCAATTATGCTGCAACAAACTTCCTCATACCTTTTATCTTTATCAACTCTCTTCTAGCAGCTTTTATTTCTTCCTTGACATCCATTAGTCGATCTATTATCAAATCTTCTCCATCATCTTCTTTCTGCATGATTCCTCTAAATCTCATTTCTCTTTTATCTAGTCCAAAGGCATGCCCTCTTTTGTTAACACATTTATATCTACAATAATAGCAATGACTACTTCTAGCTCCTCAAAATGCTCAATCAGATTATTAATAGCCTCTTGAACCTCATCCTTATGCTTACACAAGAAATTTGTTCTAAAATGGAGTATATGAGAAGTTTTCTCCACAAAATCCTTATTGTCCTCCTCAAGTATTGATTGTTCAAGAAGAGTAGTTAAAGGCAATGCACTAACCTTTTCTAATTTCTGACTATTGATGCATTTCTCTTATTAGCCCTTTCATGCCTTTGTAAACCTCAAAACCTTCAACCAAAACTTCACCTACCTCTCGATTCAACTTATCTACCCATCGGTCTACCATCTTTGCTTTGCCTCTTACCTGCACCAAATCATCTACCTCCTTTTTACTTAACAAAATAGGAGTCTCAATGGTCGTTACCTATTGTGATCTCAAAGAGGGGACACTTTTCAAGAATGAATGTAATTGATCCAACTGAGCCTTAAACTCATCCTTCTTTTTTTTTATCCTTTATCATTCTTGATTTGGTTGTTGAAGCCACCACATCAACTAAGTTCATCTGCTGATTCCTAGTGGGCCTTCCCAAGTTGACAGCACTCAACTGATAATCTATGAGCTGCATATCCCCTACCTCCTTTTCTGTCATTGGCATGGCACATTCAGCAACAATCTCTCCTTTATCTGTGAGTCGGGTAGAATGTAGAATATTGGCCTTATTTTTAGGCCTCTCTTGATCAATTCCTTTCATCATATCCTCCCAATTAAGAGGTTGTGAAGGTGTTACTACCCTCTTCTATAAATCCAATTTTAACCAAGTGGGAGCACTTGGAGCATTAGTCATCACAGAGGAAGAGGATGAAATAACTGTAGAAGGTGGCTGCATATTTACCTGGGGTTGAGATTCAACCCTTGATTTCTCTTGTTGTTCTTGCACTATATGCATCTGTACAAGCCTTTCAACCTCTTCCCTATCTTTATGTTCTTGCCTTTTCTTATCTTCCTCTTCTTTCCTCAACCGATCTCTCTCCACTTTTTCTTTTTCCAACCTTTCTTTTTCCAACTTTTCCTTCTCTAGAGCTTCTTTTTCTAATTTATCTTTTTCTAAAGCCTCTAGTCTTTCTTTTTCTAATCTTTCCACCTCTAAATCCTTAAGTTTTTCTTCCTTTTCTTCTTCTTCTTTTTGCTTCTTAACCAGCTCTTCGGCATCCTTTTCCTCTCTTAAAATTTTTTCTTCTTCTTTTTGGTGAGCTTCCTCTGCAATTTTTAACTTGGCAACCAAGATCTCCTTTTCCCTCTGATTTGTTTCCTTCTCTTCCTCAAGGTCATGAATCTTCTATATTAGTTCCAACTTGTCATTCTCTTCTTTAACCCTAAGTTTATGTTCTTGTTGCCTTCTTTGTCTCTCTACTTCATCAACTGTTGTCGTAGCTTCAACTTGTTTGGCTTTGAATTGTTGTTGGTGAAGTATAGCATCAACTTGTACCTTGGCATCCATTTCCTTTTGTTTCTCTAAGGCTGCAGCTTTTGCATCAGAATCCTTTTTTGTCTCTTTAAATAGCTTCCATTGATTTTCTTGTGTCAAAATCTACTCAATATCCTCCTCTAGAGGCACATTCTCTTGCATATCTTTTTCTAACATAGTCTCATCTAAATCTGTCCCAACCTCCAAAATTTCCTTCTCCACCTCTTTTCCCTTTGTAGTTTCAGCAATGCTATGAAGAGCTCCTTCTTGAACTTCTCCTCTTTGCTATTTTGTAAGTGGGATTTGTGTGGAAGACTCACCTAATGTAGGTGTTGAAACAGCAGATCCTACTGGAACATCCCCTTCTTGTGTTTCTTCTTCATCATCCACTGCCTCAAGTTATATCTCTTCAATGTCTGGAGGAAGGAACTCCAAAGGCTCTTTAGGAGGTGTCTTTATTTTGATCCTTTTGTATCCCTTACCCTTTTTAGGGGCTGGCCCTTGAGGAGTCTTGGTTCTTAGAACTAACCATTGCACACTCCTATCCAATAATGTCCTTCCAATCTGCTTAATATCAATAGTTTCTTCAGCATCCCAGTCAATTGGATCCAGAGTCTTAGTACCAATGTTCAAAGCCTCATAGGATGGATCCAGTACAATTCCATCATCCACCAATCTATCAAGAATGTTTTCTTTAACACCAAGCTCTGACATGAGTGAGACATATAACCTTTCATAATTCTTCTTTCTTAAATCATACTCATCTTGTCGATCACTCCAAAAGTCTTCTAACAAATTGAAATGTTTGATAAACACCGAAGGCAACAAAGCATACATCTTACCCTTTGGATCAAAGTGCCTACGGGCTGTGTATAAACCTAACTTCAATTGTATCAATTCACTATAGACCACCTTTGCTCCTACCAAGTGTTGATAGCCATACTCACCCAACTTCATGGGGAACTTGTGACATCCTATTTTATGCTTTATTCCAAACCGAACATTAACTCCAAGAGCCTGATATACAAACTCCATTAGCACTATCTTGTTATTGCAGCACTTTGGAAGCAAATGTGGATGGCCTTCAAAACTAGCTAACCTGAAATATGTGAATTTGGGGTATTGAATGTACCAACATCCCCATTCAGCAATGAATGCCATGGCTTCTTGACTCAGCCGATACCCTACATCTCCATTCAATTTGTTGATGACCACATATATAAATGCATCATTGACTCTTCTGAAATGAGTTTTAGCAACCTGAAGAGACAATTGGTCATAATGCTCACACACTTTCTTCTCTCCATCCAAGGCTCCCATTATGCTCACTCTATTCAAACCTGGGAAAATACCCAATCTTGCTGCTGCATATACAATGTAAGAAGTCATCTAGAAGCTTTTAGTCTACCTGACACTAGTCAGTTGATCATGAACAACATTTGACACAATCATCAACCAATCAAACTGTTGGGCTCCATTTAAGATAGCCTAGATGAAAGGAAACATCCACTCCTTGAACCAAAATTTATCTCTCTTCCCAAAGTCCCTAGACAACATCATGATTAGATCTGATACCTCCTTATAGAAATCTGCCCTCTTTGGCTGGTTTGCAAGTTTGCTTAAAGATTTATTTTCTCTCTTCAACAAATTTTTGTTTAGATGAGACTTATTGGAGTCCTTATACTCACTATATTTCTCCAAGGCTTCTGCCTCATCCAACTGCACCAAACTCTTAGGATCTGGGACATTAAATATATTTTAAAATGCTAGAGGAGTGAGATCAATGATCACATTATTTTGGGAATCCATACACTATCTAGTTGTAGGATTGTAGGATCTAACTCATGTTAAGATCAACTCCGGGCACTGGATTGATACAAAAAATACAGTGATATGTGCCAAGCTGAAATCAACAATTCTTTGTGTCCTTCTTGTTAGATTTTCCTATTTTGCAAAGGTTTCTGCATGTAACTCCTCAAAGTTGTACTGGCCCAAGTTTGTATCAGTGATGCCTGACCAGTCTGATTCCACCTTGCTCACCTTCACAACCGGACTCCTATGATTATACCTCAAGGTATAAGGCAATTGTTTTGGCTTCAAATTTTTTGGTTTAGGTGCGGCCTTTGATGTTCCTGTAGGTTGGTTCCTTCGAGCAGCTTCCCTTGATGCTCCTGACATCCTTCAACTTTCCTGCAAGAAAAACCTCTAATTAGATCTTTAAATATCATCACAAAAGTGGCTTTAAAAACCATACCTTTCATATATGCACCGGAGGTGGAACCAGGCAGAAACATAGTCTAAACTAGTCTCTTTTAAACAACACTACCAGACTTGGAGCCAAAACCAATATAGATATTTCACTAACAATGAAAGGGCTTGCAGTTAGAACCGGGAAGGTGATCAGAACCAGGATCAGAATGAAAAATGGATTCATTTTTTTCTTCAGATTTTTATATTTTCATATTCTATTTCCATTTCGCCTCAACTTCCGTCTAGGTTATCTTTATTTTGAAAGAAGACTTCTCATTATACGTGGAGTCGGAGATGGGATGGAAATGGAATTGATACCTTTTGCAAAATAGAATTCTCAAGTTCAAGATCGATTCTGATCCCGTCTCCACCTAGGTTGACCATGACATCATCAAAGATTTTATCGATTTAACACAAAACTCCATGATTAAAACTAAGGTCATATTAAATGAAAAGAGGCTTTAATAAGACTATACCCATATGACTATGGGGAACGACTGTATTTTAGGTCATCATATTTTAATCTTTTAAATAAATCATAGAAACACACGAAACCCTAATCTAAAGAAAAACATGATAAAACTAGGGCACATATTTTAACCCTTGCCATTTTTACCAGATTGAATGCGTGACAACACCCTAAGTAAAAATGAGATTCAACTAACCCTAACTTACTGTAAAAACATGAATTTAATCTACCTCACTATAAATCCCTAATTTTAACTAACGCCATTTAAATCTAATCAATTTAATCTAACTTATTATAAATCAAAATAGCACGACATGATCACGACTAAAATGTGAAAGCGACCATGCCCTAAAACACAAAAAATAAAAAACAACAACACAAGAAATGAAGAATAAACCAGACAAACAAAATAAAGCAAGAACCTACTCAAACAATCATACCAAGAACCACAAATTTGTTTAAAAATGAAATGATTCAAAGAACGATTAGATATAAAAAAAACAACAGTAAATAAATGAAGAACAACAATAATAAGAAATCCTACCTCGAACACAAAAGAACCCAGCTAACCTTCTGAATTGATTTGCAAGCAATAATCTCCTTCCCCTTCAATCAATTCACTCAAATGAACTCCGTCGCTGCTATTTCGTGCTCTTTAATCTCTTAACAATGATAATAATGATTCGTTTAATCCTTAATGAAGGTAAAAATGAGGATTTCTACCTACATGAGCAGAGTTCATTAATGCATTGAATGCAATTTAAAGCGGAGTCAGAATTGAACGAGAACCAACACTTCACTACAGTGCGACTTCAATCAAAAGTCAATGACCCAAAAGTGGTAGGGGCGGAATCAAAAATGAAAACTGATTCAGAAACTTTAAGAAATTTTGCAACTTCATTCCCATTCTAGTTCCAGGTCCGCCAACTAAACACAAAACAAAACCAAACACAAAAATTAAAGCAAAAGACCAACATAATAAAACTAAACACAAGGAATTAGACTAAAACCAAAAGTTGAAATAGCAGAGGTGGGGGTGGAATCGATTATGATTTTGCAATTTTCGATAAAGACTAAATTAACACCCACTCTGGCTCTAGGTCCACTGAAGACAAAATAAAAGGCCAAAAGAAAGACTGTCGGGATGGGAACCAAAACAAGTTTCAAAAGAACTTTCAGAACCCAATTCAGTTCTGGTTCCGCCGTCGACGGACTAAACCAAAATAAACAAAGTGTTGCAAGCAAGCGACTCCAAACTTTGTTTGAAAAACAACTAAGGATAAAGAACCACAAGGGGGGCCCCTTTTGACCATGGCAAAAGATGGGGTGGTTATGTAAGGCATAACAAGACCCAACATTGCCAATGATGGATATGTTCCCCTTAGTGTATTCTTTGCTTTATTTAATCTTCAAATTTATAGCTTACATCTCTTGTCGCACTTAATTAATTGAGTCATTCCCATAGCATGTGTGGTACTTTTAAAAAATTTCTCTATCTTCAAAGCATGAAAGATTCTTTGTTCTCAAAATGAATAAAATACAATACTATGTAACTTTTTAATGAATCTTATGTGTTAAAATTTTCATAATCAACTGAATTCCATATAAGATCCTTCATTGCAAATGAACTATCAAAATAAAATGAATGTACCTTTCACCTTAAATATCATTATTTGTTTCGGCTCTACAAAATTGAGTTGAGGTAAAATTTGGGTAACAATAATTGTGGTGTGTACTTTCTTAGTTGTGTGTAGGAAGGTTGTTTGGAGTACATTTTTGACTATGGAATATGCTTTGGTCCAATATATTCTAAGCTTCTAACTTACATTCGAACGAGGTTTATGTATGTCAAGGTGTGAACAAGAACTATCCTATATATTTAAAAGTTCAAAGTCCATTACACTAGATATAATGTCATCCTGGTTATCAATAACTTGATGTATCATGTCTATGTGTTATCTCAAACAATAAGGAACAATGGAAAACACCAATCCCAAGATTTGAGAAAATCATCATCATTCATTCATCCTCATGATGCATTTCTCATCACCATCTCTAATAAAGTCTTAGTTGATCATAGACTTGTTGGATCTTTCGAAGCAATCATCAAAATCAATGGTCATTAATCTTGTTTCTTCTATCTTCTCTTTGCACTAACAAGGTATCATGACAATCAAAAAATACATCATGAATGCATCCATTTTTCATCCACAAATCATCATGAAATAATCACAGTGTATCATAACATACATCCTACATCATCATTATCATTTAAGTTGTGATGAATAATATAGATTTGTTATTCTAAGCATCTTAAATCATTTCATCACATCTCATAAACATCTGCATTATCCATCCATACATCCATATAAATCTCATAATCATAAAATTGCATAGAAAATACACAAAAAGAAATGAATCCATAACATTTTCATATCATATCATCCATCACATAGCATATCATGAAAAGATAATGAAACATAATACAAAATTTCATCACATATCGCATAGACATAAATAAAGGGCATCCATACATGATAAAATATAAGCATAACACATCTCACATCATATGCATCCATATATTCATAAGCATGAAATAAGATGAATGCATTGTGTTGAATCTGTATCTGTATCATATATATCAAAAAATGAATGTCATGGTACAATATCTGGATCAATGTATGTATATTGATCATAAATATAATATCCATGAGGCTATCAAAAAGGATCCCATGAATGTATATATGTATCAAAGAATGGGATAACAAAATCAAAAACTGTATGTACACTTGATCTAGCCCTGATGGATGCTCCCCTCTCCGGCCTGTCTCTCTGGCTAATCCTTAGCCCTAGGCTATGCATCAATCCTTTGTGAATAGTCAGGTTGTCTGAGTGGCACTAGAACATCTATGTTATAATGCATCATGTAATAGGTTTTCTTAGTCACAACCTCTTTGTACAGCTTGGTAGACACAGTCCTACCTTATGTAGCCACTATCATCACCTCCAATTGAGGGCAGCGACCAATCTCCTAATCTCTCTCAACAGTCATGGCCTATACCTACTACCTGACATGATCTCTCTCTTTATTGTAATGGCCACAACCTACTATATGGCCTAGTTCCTCTCAGTAGTGATCCTTAAAATCTTCTAGCGGGCCTGATCCTGCTCACCCATGAGAACCTACACCTATTGTTGTAGTTGTTGAATTTGTATGTCTCTAGGATCTAGTGATGGTGGCTAACCAGGCTATTGGTGCACTGGCTACTACTAAATAGGAGGCTATTGTGGAGGTTGTTTTTCCTCTAGTGGAGCCCTGACAATCTACCCATCTTGGCCATCCTGGCCACCCTATCCCCTACCTCTACCCTTGCCTTATCCCCTCCCTCATGGAGTACCCATTGGATTTTTCAACCTATGAGGGGGTGTAAAGCATGCATTGTATGTCGACATCGTCTGCACGTCAACCTATCCCTAGTCATAAGCCCATGGCTAAGCCACCAATTGTCAGAAACCCTCAACCACCTCAAGAGATGAGATAGTGGGTCCCCATGTGGGAAAATCTCAAGCTGATCTCTCAAATATATCTTTGTGGGTATCATCTAGCCCATCCTACTACTCACCAAACTATCATACCACCTTATCTGGTAGATATCACTCTATAATGGTGTTCTCCTGACCTTGCATGTACTAGGTCTATTTGGTGAAGAAGAGTTGATGTGTATCATCATACCATGCTAGCATCTATAGCCAAGATCCCTATCTAAACACTTTCATATCATCTCATACTTGACACTAGTATGGAAGCCCAAGCTACCCTGTATGCTGAAGAATGATGGTGCCTCTATATCACCAAACTATAGGATCATCCAACTTGATGTCATCCATATTTACGATTGATCAAAGCATAGCAATATGCTCCCAAGCCTAAATATGTAGGAAGATAACCCCTTGTGCCAACCATTATGCCTTTGTAGTAGATGAAGTCATGCATATCATGATATAAAGAGGGAAACATCATTGACCCCCATGCAAAAAGATTCTTCCTGTAGAGAATCTTATGCCATGCTAAGCCCCATCCTGGGCTAAATCCTCTACTCCGTAGATTAGGAGCAACCAAACCAAAAATGATGGTTGCAACAACCAATCAGAATGTGGGCACTCAACCTCTATACATCTCAAGGTTGATTTGTAAAGTGACTAGAGTGATGTCCTCCATCTCCATCACCTCATTGCAGGAATTGTATCTGGAATTGGCATCATAAATCACACGCTCGCCATGTATTGACAAACATAGAATCCACCATACATCCTCTAATTTCATTATCACATTGCCAATAGGAATGTGGAATGATGAAGTCTCATTGTACCATCACTCGCACAATGTGATCATAGCCAGATGTGTCCAGATGATGAGAATGTAGGCAATGTACCACAAGCCAATCTCTCCTAAGTGCTCTTATAGCAACTCAGATAAATTATGAATTCTAGACAAAACTATGGGTCAATGCTCACAGTAAATCAAAGGTGGAATGACCTCCTGCACCCATGAAGTGTACGATGTCAAAATTCAAAAAATTATTCTGACTCAGTTTGGAATTCTCAGCTCCAAAATGACAATAGTGTCGCTATTTACAATAGCATAGCTATATATCAAATTCCAAATTGTGACGCCCAAAGGCATTCAAATTGAAAATCACAAATCACATTGCTAGAAACATATGCATCACAATTTAAACATTGGAAACCCTAACACTAATTTTAAATCAAAAAGTGCATCGCTATAAATATATGCATCACAATTTAAAATTGGAAACCCTAATTCTAAATTGTGAACTGTGTCACAATACACATATGTGTCACCAAAAATCATTTTAGCATCGCCAAATCTAAAATGGGCGTTGCTATATAGCGATGTTGCTAATGTTTAAATTTCAAAATTTCAAAATGCATCAAAACGTCAAATTTAAAATCAAGTTTTGGATTACATACCGGTGGTTCGATGCCTAGAAGTCTCTAGTACTCTCGAACTTGATCAAAAAAAAATTATGGGAGCTCCTGTCATGCCATTTCATTAGAGGGTTAGAGCTCAAAATGACAAGAATTGTGTCATGACCCTACTTGGCTTATTTAAGCATCAAAATTAGGGTTTTTTTCCCTAATTTAACCTTCAAGCTAGGGTTTATCATCACTTTCACCAATTTTTCCAATTGAAACATTATTTTGCATCAATGTTTGCATTTTTGGAATAATTCTTACCTCCTAGAGCCTTTCTAAACCCCTAGGGCAGCTTTTAACCTTTCTCAAGAAATCAACCCAAAATTTAAAATTTATGCCCAATTTCTCAAGGGGGTAGGGAATCAACTTAATCCTTTCATTGCAACATCTAAAAAATCAAAAAAAAGAAAAAAATAATTTAAGCAGTAGTTTTTAATCCAAAGAACATTATTCTCTACACTGAAAAATATCTTGAATAATGTCATACACTTGAATCGAGTATACTAACATCACTTCCTCTCAAACCCATCCTCTTTTCGCTTAATTGACTAAATTATCCTAGATATTTAATCAATTGCATCATTTTCATCTATATAACCTAATTCATCAAATTAGGTTAATTCCCCCCTTTCACGCTGTCATTTCATTTCATTAAATTAAATAAATAAAATTATTTAATTTAATTCCCTAAGTCTTCCCATTTAATTAAATAAACCTAAGTTATTTAACTAAATATCATTTAACCTTTTTCACATTCATTAAATCATTTAATTTTATGAATATCATTTTAATTCTTCTAATTTCCTTAATTACATGATTAAACTTTGTTTAATTATCAATTATGTAATTAGTAAAATTCCCCCCACTTGCAAAGGAATATTCCAAAACAATATTCCTCCTTTACATATTTTAATTTCATTTTAATTAACTAAATAACCTTTTTCCTAACCCATGTGAATATTCCAAAGAATATTCTTTCTCCTCCAATCATTTGAAAAAGGGAATATTCTCACTTGGCTTCCTAAGGAAGTTAACTTTTGACCTCTTAAATAGGTCAAAAGTGTGTTTTTTTGGGAGGAATGAGAACCCCCAAGTGATTAAATCTCATCTTTCATTCTCATTCGTTGATGAGAATACATGATTCATGCCTCCAATTTCCTCCATCCTTGACCGCTGATTAGATTTTTCAATCTCAACCCTTCATTTCTCATTTTCTTTCCTATAAGTTGGTCACTACTTGGAGACAAATGCATGCATCTTTCAATTGTAAACTTATATTGTTGAAATCAGTCACACTCACACTCATTTTTAGTTGCATATTAGCTTTAAGCTTCCACTAATGGCTTTCATGCATCCATTTTAGCATGTTTATAAATTAGGGTTTGAATATTTTAGCTTAGAATCCACTTAGCTTATCTTATAAATTGCATATTTAGATCATTTTTAGCATAAAATCATGTTAATTTAGCTTGCATCATGTTCAATTTAGCATAAATCATGTTTTTATCCACATATCACAATAGTTTCATTGATTCTCTTCAATAGAATAACTTGAAACAAGCTCACTAATCATAGGATTAGAAAAGGGTCATTTTTTCACATCAACATGACACTAATTCTAAAATGGGATAAGTTTTAAATGGGTTAGAGTAGGCATTTAATTGCTTTCGTATTTTATAGTGTTGAGTTCCAATAAATGCTTAGTTTAACTTTCATTTAAATGATCTTGTTTGAAGATTGAGTATTAGTGGCTACATTATGTTTTGATTCTTCATGGATCAAGTATAATCAACCCATACTAGTATCCTCTGTCTACAGTAATGACAAAAAAAGGCGCCCCCTAACATGGCCTTGATTTAGTGTTGCAATGTGTAACATTTTCACATTAGGTCTTGGGCCCTTGTGAAAACAATGACCTTATTTGGAGTATTGTAAAGTGTTTTAACATACTTTAACACTTTTCTAGGGTTTTATTTAATAATTGGGCTTCTTTATGCTTTAATTGGTTTTATTTTACATCCAAAAGCCTCATTTATTGTATCTTTTTGAGGATGATCCTGACACAAATCAATGTCCAAGAATAATTTAGGTGTTTTCAAGTTGTGTGGCCTAGATTTGGTGGTATGTGACTCATTCGCCACGTTGGGTGTATTTGTCCCACCTAGGGTTTGGGGTCTCGATCCTGGTTTTACACATTTCTAAGCATTTTGAAAATGGTCCCATAAACTATGCCTATGGATAATGAGTCTCATGTGGCCCAAAATTAAAATTAATTCAAACTTTTTGTGGGATTTTATCCTTTTAGATCCTATGTTAGCTTGTAGTGTTGTAATTTTGGGAATTCTTTCATATTTAAGTATAAATAAAAGTTTCTTTCACTCATTTTACACCTAGCAAATTGAATGAGCATCCTTATAGAAAGTTTGAGTTCATAAGAGAATTCATGTTTTTACAAGAGTATTAAAGAGAAAATTATCAAGAATTCTAGATCATTATTCAAGCATCAAGCATCATGTCAAATTCTTCATGCATCATGTTTGTTTTTGAGATAACAATTGTGATTTAGGGTTTTATGATTCAAGCTAGCATTTCACTCAAGATCTATCACATTCAAGCAAGATTCAAGATCTACATCCATTGGAGCCATTCCATACATGTTTTCAGCACTTCATTTCTAGGGTTTGGAGAGTTGCAACATCATATTTTGTTCATTCATCATTATCCATTCCTATTTCATTGCATTCAAGGTTTGATTACCAAAACAGGGGTTTACCAATGAAAACCCCTATCTAGTAACAAAATAAAAAATTTCCCTCTCTTTAGTGTGTGATTGGTAGGTTTAGATTGAAGACACATTGAAGAGAAAGTTTGGATAAATTTTTCAAAGTGTTCAAAGTTTTCAAAGTTGTCACCTTTCATTGGAGATACTTCGAGAACTTCTAAAGGTTGCAAATCAAGGTTTCATATCCAAAAATCAATTGGGAAGGATAGAGAAAACCTTGAAGACTAGATTTAGACTTTGAAGCTTTAGAAAAACCTAACTGAACTCATTCACTAGTTTTGGTGTATGAGTCATAGTTTAGGTCAAAATTCACATTTTTATAGATTTGGATACCCATTTTCTAGATTCTTGTTCTTGCACAAAAACCTAAATCTAGGACTGACTAACCCAGCTTGGCATATGAGTCCCAATCAACATTAAAGTTAGAATTTACAACATTTTAGATCCTCATCCAATCTCCTTCCAGTTTCTAGGTGCACACATTCCATCCTATAGCTTTTTGATTTTTTTACATACTTTTTTAGGTCATTTAGTGAATCATTGCATCATTTTAGGGTTTAGCATCACATCTTGCATTTCATTTTTTTTACAAGCCCTATGTTGGTGGTGAACCCCTCATTATTTTACTATCAACCCCTAGGATATCCCTGTTACAAGATACTTTTATCCTTTGCATTGAGATCTCTAGGGTTATCCTTGAATGAAATTGGAAAGTGGGTGTGCTCCATGTTCTAAACCATATGAAATCACCTAACCCATTTCTTTCATTTTAGTTTATTTCTTCTCAACTATCCTAGCATGATTAGAAATCATTTAGGTTTTCTCCCTTTCTGATTCTTTTTCTTTTTTGGAGAATTCAATACCTAAAGAAACAATAGTTAGTCCAATGGGGGCCTTTATGGGTCCAATTGAGCTCTTTGGAAATGGTTATTTTCCATTTGTTTCCACCATGGAAAGTTGTGTGAATATTTCTAGTTTTTACCAATACTCAAATTTAGGGAGTCTTTCTTCCAACACCCTAATTATTACATCCCTCTCACTTTTTTTCTACTAATATATTCTCAACAAGTCTTCTAGTTGTTTGATTCTTTTTAAGGATTATTGCAGTTCTTTATTTTTATTCCTTTCTTTCAACAAAAATTCCTCTTCTTTCTCCAAAATTTTTTCTTCTCTTACCTCTTCTATATACTCAAAACCTTATGAGACAGGGATCTTTGGAGATCTTCTACTCATATTTTTGGAAATAAAATATATTTTGAATCAAAGTTAGAAGTTATAGTAAAATACAAAGGCTATATAATTGGTGTTTTTATTTCATCACTAGGGGTAGTCCCCACTGAGTTTGTTTCTATCATTACAACATTTTATTTTTTCTTTTTGTTTGTTTCTCTCATGGGCCTCTTCTTCCTTAGGCTATTTTATTTTCTCCTTGATTGTGTTGGCCTCTTCTTGCCCTTTTAAAGTGTGGAGGTAGAGGTCCCACTCTTTCTTTTCTTTTATTTTAGTGGGTCCTTCATGGAAGTTGGGGTTTCTAAATTCTCTTTAGTTGTGGGTTTCTCAATAGAGGTTGCAAGTTATGTTTTCTACAAACCTTTCTCTTCTAGTTCCTCCATGTTGTGGGTAGGTGTTGCAAGAGGGTAACTCAAGGGTATTTCTCCCTTAGGAGTAGTTTCTTCTATGTCTTGTTCCTAACCCCTATCTTATTCATTATGCATCTAAATGATGTTGTCTATTGATATTGTTGTAATTCAAAAAATCCCCCCAAGACACATTAGATATTCAACCCTAAGGCTTATTTTCAACAATAAAGGTTGATTTCTTTTTCTTTTGTACTCTGAAGACATTCTTTCAAAAAAATTGTACAATAAATTTGAAACATTCCCATGCCTTTGGTGGTGTAAATTATTAAGCAATTCAAAATTAATTATGTACAATAGTGCAATTCTTCCATCACATGTTAAGTACCTAATAATATGAGAGGCTACAGAGGACCAAATCCAAGGAAAATATAAGAATTTTGCACCTTGTGAGAAAGAGTCCAATTTATCCCCTAGAAAGGAGAATTCATTCCTAACTGTAGTTGCACCTACTCTTATTGAAAACTCTTCTCCCACTCTTGGAAGACTTGACACTTCAGCAAAAACTTTTGATGTATCTACTCTCAAACCCCTTACAACTACCTCATCATTTTGTTGTTGAACACCTAAAATATCAAGAGGGTGGTGAATCAATATTCTTTTAAACTATTATTTAAACATATAATAATTCAATTAATAACATATTCAACTTATAGTAATGAAGGAAACAATGCAAACATCCAAACAAATCACATAAAACATGTACACTAGGATTTTTACATAGAAAACCAAAAATGGAAAAAAACACAATGAGGATTAGCTCACAATATATTATAACGAATTATAGTATATTATTGAAACCCTCACTGTAGGTGGACTCACTATCCAAGTGGACTCATTGCAACTAATAAAATAAATATAGAAGAGAGTATGGCGCACAACCAAGTTTTGAACTATTACAATTGCATCTGACATATGCATGAAATACATTTCCATTGAAGCTCAAAACATCGACTCAACACACTTCATACTACTTTGAATAAACACTCTTCTCTACTATGCATTCACTCTATCTTCACACAATTCACATCCACAAACCCTTATCACATGTCACACTCTAAAAAACATCGAAAAATATCCTTCTTATATATCTCCTTCATCTATGATGTCAATTAGTTTGACCTAATTAGATATAATATGAAAAATGTAATTTGTCAGCTCAAGATCCATCCACACACACTTTGTGCCAAGATTCAAACAATATAGAAATATGAAATAGGTTTTCATGGACCTAAAATAGCACCCACATAATAGATTAAAATATTTCAAACTTTGTAGTACATAAAACTCTTAGGTCGGCACTGGTAATGACCTAATAATATAATTGCAAAATATACATTGATATTCACACATGAGGACCTCCAAAATATATGCCAAATAGAATACACACTTGACTAAAACCTATCAACATATCCACAAAAAAATAAAGAAAAATTCCAATTTGTGGACAAGTGTGGGTTCAACAAAATATATGCACTAAATTGGAAAATGCTTGTAACTGTCAATCCTAACTTTTGTTAATCATAACTTCCACACTAGAAGCCAAAACAGGATGAAACTCTAGAATTAGGTTTCTCTATCATCCAAAAGAAATATATTAGAAGCTTAGAGTAATATCTTAATCAACGGACCTATATGAACCCAAAAAGTAGATGCTTGTACACAAAATTTACATGTATTGATACTTAGTCAATTTCTATATTAACCAGTTTCACCAAATCAAACCTTCTCAGAAAATAGCCTTTCACAATCATCCTTAAGCATGTTCAAGCCATCCAAACTAATCTACACAATGGTATTCATATCAAAATATAGTTTTGACATCAATGGCAACACTATAATGCATAACTATATAACTTGTGCTCACCCCACATGCTAATGTTGCGAACAAATGCATCAATGAAAAACTCCTTATTCTTCCAAAAAATTACCCTTTTGTCATTGATGGAAACATGCAAAAATTATCTCCAAAATAATTCTCCCCTTTTTCATTAAGGGCAAAGGGCACATACAATAGTTTTCTTCACATGCGAGATCTCTCGTTGATAGATATATACATGTATACAAACTTGAAAAATTGAACTAACTCCCCCTAGGAGTACTATCCAACTAAAATTTTGAACTAAAAATATTTACACTTATATCATCTACATATGTACACAAGAATCTAAAATAGTAACTAGAATGTATAAAGAAAAAATAAATATTGTCAACCTGAAGAAGTTGACTCTTGGAGCTTCTCAGCGTGGGGTTTCCACTCTTTCTTTCCTTCTTCCCAGATCCTCTTAGATATGCCAAGAATTATGTACCTTGTCTCCAGCTCCACTAGTAGCTCCTCATCTTCATCCAGAGTGTTGGGTATCAAATTGAGCTTTGTAGCCTTATTATCACTCAATAGGGAGCTGGAGACAAATGTGAAGTTGGGGTTCACCAGATCCCTAGGATTTTAAAACTATAATATGGTATTCTCTTTTTTCTAGGTTGTAGTTGGAAGAATTTCTCATGTAAAGTTTCTATTATGGAAATTGTGCTTGAACCATCTATGTCAAGTGCTAGATCATATGCACTAGAAGATTTATTAATATGAGACTCGATTGTTTCCATTTCATCCTTAATGCTCTTTGTGGCTTTGAGCCACTTCATACAAAATTAAAACAAGGCTTTGGCCTTTTCCACACAAGCCTATGCACTCTTGATACTTTCTTGAAATGTATTATGTGCATGGGCACACTTCTTTGTTATCTCTAATAGTCTCTTCTCATCCATTTTATTATCTAAATATTTTTCCAAATTTTCCTTTAATTTGGAGGCATATTCTTTGAAAAAATTAATCAAAAAAATTAGGTTCTCGATATTGAAAAATGAATTATCAATTGTTACACTGGGAATGGCCTCCTAGAGTGTCTTAACAGCCTCCTCAATCAGTTGTCCACTCTTTTAATGAGTTTATATTATCACATTCTAGGAAGATGCATGAAAGATATCTCCTAGTTGAAGCATGTGGAGTGGTGAAATATTGTATAAGTTCACATTTCCCTATTGCATGGGGAATTGTACCAATTATATAGACACAACAAGATGAAACTATAATTGTATATTAAGAAAATTCTTTAGATAATATTCTAAGGAGCTAGAGGACTTTACATCCTCTGAAACCTTCTCTTCCGATTCCTTCTCCTTCTCATTATCACCAGTGCTAACTATTTTCTCTACTCCTTTCTTCCCCTTATCAACACCTTCATCCTAATTCTTTAGTTCATCATTCTTCAGTTCATTATCTTCACCTGTATCTCCTTCATCAATAGTTTGTTCTATCTTATTCATATGGATAATCATCTTTGGTTGGTCTTGTAATATCTCAACTTATGTTTTATTTATCAGAGGAGGAGTAGGTGTGTCCTCCTTTGTAATGTTATCTCACATAGCTACATCCTTCTCAACACTTTTCTCAGCTTCTACATTTTTTCTATAGTTTCTTCAACATCCAAAGGATTATTATCCTATGTGATCCCTTCTATATCATTCTCATGTTGTGCACCATAATGTTGTACATCTTCCTCAACATTCTCTTTTGTGGTAGGCATCTCCAAATTTACTTCCTCTTTTCTTTTTAGATTCATTCCCAACCTTTGAGATAGGTCTGCTACTTTTTCAACACTCTCCTTCTAGAGCCTCTTGAGATCATTTTGATCTCTAACCATGATGATTATAACCCTTTATTTCATTCTAGTTCCTTATTGAAAAATTTAGCCAATGTGGCTTTATTTTCCTCAAAAAGAGGAGCATGTATCTTCTCCAATGTACAAGCCTTCAATTTAGCCTCTTCCTCTATTGATTCCTAACTTCTCTCAATCAAGACATTCTATAATTTTGCAAGTAGTTATTTCTTTATGTTCTACCTTTGCCTTGCATGCATATTCTCCTAAAAGGTTTCAAATAAACCCTATTGGCATGCTTCTAAGCTTATACATCTCCCAATAAAAAAAAAATCTCTAACTTGATGTGATATAGGTATGTGTCATAGTCGTACTGCATTCTTCATTCCAAGAACTTCATTCAAAAAGTAGAATAACAAAAAAATGATTAAAGTTCCAAACTTAAAAATAATTCTTGTAATCCTTTATGTTTTGTAGGTTTTCTAATAGATAGTCTTAATAATTCACACAAATCATAGTTTTCACCCTTCTCGACCATTTCATGAGCTTTGTTAATGGTGGTTGCAGATATAGAGTTCTCCCTCCTGATGAAATATATTTTGTATCCTATCATCATGGTAGCATACTTCATAGTAGGATTTCTTATGTTCTTAACTATTTATTTTCTCTTGTCATATGTTGCACCCATTTTATCCATCACAATCTCATTTTTCACAGATTTGATTACTAGAACTGGTCTAGTTGAGCATAAACTAGTCATAACCCTAATCACTTCTTTGTTGATAAAATGTGGATTTTCTAGCCAAAGGAACTTGTCATTAATTCTACATAGGGTGTATCTCACTGATTCATCCACATAACAAAGGATGAGAAATTTTTTCTAGATGTCAAGATTCTTCTTTGCAAAAACCTTGAACTTTGATTTCAGCTCAAAATCATCATCATTGAGCTCTTTGAACTATACATCATTCAACTTTTTGTGATTATACTCTTCCATTTTGACATGAATATAAGCCCTAACATCCTCTTTGTGCAAAAATCCATATGATATGTGTAAAAATGCACCATTTGGATCATCCATCAAAGATTTATCAAAATGGATTTTAAACTTAGGTCATGGATATTATAAAAATTCTACCACTTGTGGTGTATACATATTTTGTATCAAATTGAAATTTATTTCTAAAACTAGTATACATAGAAATGATTAATACCTCTAATCGCTTTCCAGCTAGATATTTTTCATACACCAAAACTCGATCATCTCGATCACTCCAATTCGCTTCTTCGCTTCTTTACTCTTTCTTCAAAATTCTTGTAAAAAATGAATTTGATCAAGTGGAATCACTTATAGCCCTATCAAATTTTGACCTAATTTTCCATAAATGCTTCACCTAATAAAGTTGTCAAACCCTTTGACTATCATAGTCAACTTCAAATGCTCCACAAATTTTTACATTAAGATATTTTCTAGCAGGATCTTCTCCATTAGATCAAATGCATTGATCTTTATCTCATATGTATGTGATGAAGCATCAACACCATTTCTTTGGTAGGGGATGAAAGAATTTCCATTAAATATCCCCCTAAGACAAATCTCACTTCTTATTTCCCAAAGGAAAAATTTGCACTAGATGTTGGTATAGACTCATTCTTAACCTCTATCTCTTCCTTTGTCTCTATCACATCAAATTTTTGTACTAGATTATTCTTCTTTAGTGAATTATCTTTCTTCATATTCATGCTTTTATAAAACTTAGAGATGTGTCTAAGTTTATTACAATTGTAGCATATATAGTAGTATCCATTGAAATATTGAACCATTCTACCATCATTCATTATTTGAATTTTTCATTCACTAGCTCTATGACCAAATCTCTTGCATGTAAAGAACTAACTAGGAAAAGATGGAATATTTTGATTCATTATACTTCTACATTCCATAGCCTTATGTCTAGATTTATTGGAAGAATAACAAAAACCATTAAAATATAGATACATTTGTGCATTTTGTTGTCTAACAGGTGGTCTTTTAGCTTCATTCCTTTGATTTTGGATCTTCTTTCCATTGTTCTTCTTGTCTTTAGTCTAGTTTATAGTTTGATGTATCATTGAGCTTTGTCTTGTCTCAAACCCTAATCCACATTTTTCTTTAGATCCTTTATGATTTGAAATCATTTCATCAAGCTTTGTAGAGGTCATTTTGAATTTATCTTCATGTATCTTTCATTTTTCCAGATTTGTTCTTAGATTCACCACTTCTTATTCAAGCCTTGTACATTCCTCATATTTTATTTTCACCATTGCATTCAAAAATTCTTCAAATTGAATCTTCAGACTAGTGATGGTTTCATTTTCTTGCTTCAACTACTCACTAAATTCCTTATTCCTTTCTTCTCTCTTACTATTTTGATACATTCTTCTACTTCTTTTGACATTTTCTTTTAGATCTCTATTTTCACCTTCAATTATTTCTATATATTCAAATTTTCTCCATTTATGTCAAATATTAAATCTTCTTCTATAGATCCAACAACAAAAATCCCTTCTAGAGGAATAGGTATCCTTCTAATAGCCATGTATTCAACCCATAAGATCTTTTGCAAGTGGCTAAGATCCTTCCAAGGAACCGAGCATTCATACCAATTTTTGAATACCTAGAATATTGAGAGAGGGGGTGAATCAATATTATTTTAAACATTAAAAAATTTAATCTATCAAGTCATAACATATTCAACTTGTAGTAATGAGGGAAAGCATTCAAACATCCAACAACATCATATAACACATGAAAACAGGTATTTTTTATGTTGAAAACCCAAAATGGGAAAAAACACTATGAGGATTAGCTCACAATATATTATAACCAATTATAGTATATTACAAAATTTATCACTATAGGTGGACTCACTACCCACTAATAAAAGAGAGATAGAACAAAATATGACACACAACCAAGTTTTGAACTATTACAATTGCATCTGACATATGCATGAAATATAGTTCCAATGAAGCTCATAACACAAACTCAACACACTTCATACTAATCTGAATTAACACTCTTCTTTGCTTTGAATTCACTCTATCTTCACACAATTTTCATCCACCAACTTTTATCACATGTCAAACTACAAAAAATCAAAAAATATTCTTCTTATATATCTTCTTCATCTATAACATCAATTAGGTTGGCCTAATTAGAAGTAATATGCAAAATGTAACTTGTTGGCTCAAGATCCATCCACACATGCTTCATGAAAATATTAAAACCTTAAATAGGTTGACATTGTAATGCCCCACCAAGTAACCCTAAAGGAAGTTGTAATTAACGTTTTAAGTGAACCAATTTTTTTTTATAAAGTGCATTTAACATACACATTCACTTACTAATTAACAACAACCTCTAAGGCTACAAGATTAAGATTACTTAAACCCACACATACACATTACATAAAACCATAACCTTATGAACTTTATGAAATAAACTTCATACATCATAAGAATACCACATAACATAATAAGATAACCAACCAAGGTATAATCTCATAATCATTATCTTAATCCAATAGTTACATCACTCATTCCCAGAATGAGACAATAGTACAAATGTATTACAATTACATAACTCCACCTCATAACAAAAGAGGGATAAAATATCTTATACATAATGAGATATTACAATGCAAGGAATTACAACAAGAACCACGAGCTGTTCATCTGGATGTCTCGCCACCAAGTACTGATGATAGATGGAGACCCAACGGTTTTGGTGCATGTTCGACCCAACCAATGTGGTATCCGAAGGCCCACCCCCCATGCTAGGAGATAGTAACAAAGTAACATGGACAAAAATCTACAACCACTAACCAAAGGTAGACTCATACTGACTCATACTGATATAACCAAGCAAATGAACTAACAAGTACAACTCCAATGTAATACCCCTCTGTTTTGTTTCTTGTTCAAGTTGTTTTATGCTATGTTTGCTTGCAGTTACTTTGATACTGGATACATTTTGTTATGATGTTTTGATCGCTACTATTGAGTGACAACTATTATTGTGGGATGTAGTTATCTGATTATTGTTTCACATGCATTATAGATTAATGATGTTGTAGAGTTAACATGAGATGTTATTATGAGATTATTGGAATTATGATGGGAGTCTTAGTTTCGATGAGTGTATTGGTGAAGAAGACGGGTTCGCATCACTCGCTTGTGAGCACCCTGCGAATCCGTAATTCCTTCTTCACGGTGTGTATTATATGTTGGATATATTGTATGATGTTGTTTACTTGGTTGCAGGATTGTAGGTACATGACATCGACTCCACCTGGTTTCACAGGTTTGAGCGTGTCGATCCAATGGTTAAGTTGAATGGGAGATAGTAGCTAGGTAACATGTGTCAAGTTTACACCCTAGCCTTAGTGTGTCATCAGTCGTGTGTGTCGAGCCATTGTCTATCTTGTTTTAATATTATTTAATTCTGAAGGATTATTGATTTGGAAATAGATATTTAGAATAATTGCATTCAAATCATGTTGATGGTTATTTAATTTAAATAATGCAATGTGGATAAAAGTTTATATTTAAATTAATTAATTATATTTAATTTATTTAATTAATTAAATTTAATCCATGGGGGTTGAATTTAGTTATTAAATAATTAAATTAATTAATTAAACGTGATGTAAGAGAATGAAAGGAAATAAAAGAATTAAAATTAATTTTGGAATTTAATTTCAACGTGTGGGAATTAAATTAGAAATTGTAATTAAATGTTTATTTGGGAAATTAGTTGCATCTTTGGAAATTAATTTATTATTTGAAATTGCATTTTAAATTGAAAGTGGGTTTTTGAAAAGTGAAATTGAAATCGAAATATCTAATTTGCATGCAATGTGAATTAGGGTTGTAAAAATTGAAATTGAAATATCTAATTTGCATGTAATGTGAATTAGGGTTGAATTAGGTATTTTTGATTTATAAAGAATACATGTTTTAATTTTAGGGCAAAAAAGTTTTTAGAAAAATACATTTTTACAGCAAGGAAGAAATTTTGGAAAATTTGCACAAGGGTTTGAAGAAAGTTTTGATGGTAGAATTGATTGAAGGAAAGATTGTTTGCATTTGTTGGGTTTTGGATTGAATTCATTGAAGGATTGAAGAAAATTCAGAAAATCTTTGGGGGAGGCTTGCATCAGAAATTCATCTCTTCCTGTAGCTTCTTGTACTAGGTTTTCCTCTTTGTGTTTTATTGTTCTTGATTTTTTTTTAAATAGTAGTGATTAAAGATTTGTTTATTAAATCTATTTTAGAAAACAAATTTGATATTAGGAGAAAAGAATTAAATAAATTTATAGCCTTTTCTTGTGAAAATTCTTGAGTGAAAATTGTGAAAACCTCAGTTGAATTTAAATTATTTGGGGAAATCAATTATGTTGTTATTGAAATCAAACATAGAGATTGAACAATGCATTTAGAATGTTTTTAGAAAATGAAACCCTCTATTTATTATTAAAAATCAGATTTTAAAATCTGCAGGATAGTTATATTTTTTATGGTAAAATGGTATGGTTGCGTCGCCTATAACTCCACTTTCACAAACTGGGTTTTTAGGAAATTTAAAGGGTTTCTGCATCTTGAAATTTTCTCATCCTGTCAAAAAATCGTAGATACCCAGATCGTAGTTTTTGAGTTATGCCTGAAACACGAGACTACTGTTAAGTTATTTTCCCATGGCTGCTCTGATAATAAAATAATAATAAATTGATATTTATAAATATTAATATTTTATGTATTATTATTATAATATTAAAATATTATTTAATAATATTTTATATTATAATTTATAATATTAAAGTATTATATTTATTTATATTATTTTAAATAAAATTTGTATATTAGATTAGTGGAATTAAAATTATAATCATATGGGAAATTATTGTTTATTTTAAAATGACATGTTAAAGTTTAATTGAAGGAGTTAAATATTTGATTTAAAGAATGCATAATTTAAAATTTAATTGTGAAATTTAAATGCATGTGTAAAAAGTCCAATTATTAATTTGATTTAATTGGAAAAGTATATATATATTTTGAAAAATTGATGATAAGGGATATTTTATTTTGAATTAAACAATTTGATATTTTGTAAAAAATAGAAGATATGTTAATGATTAAATATATTTAAATATATTAATTTATATTTAGTATATATATATTAAGGGTATACATCCATTTGAGAGAATAAATAATATTTTATCTTATTTTATTCTGCTGTTTGCAAATTGGTTATTATTAGTGTTCTAAAAGAAATGATTAGTGTATATGGAAAATGGATAGAGAAACAATATGTTATTATATTAAAGTGATTGAATGTTTTAAATAGAAAATTGAATAAGATGTAAGATTTGGTTAGGAAATGGAAAGAGTTTACTTGCATGGATTTGTGTCAATTTAAAAGTAAATTAAGAAGTTGTTTTATTGATGAGGCAATCAATTATGTTTCTATTTAGATTAATTGAATCATTGTGATTGGATTATGAAAGAGATATGGATTTAGTATATCCAAAAGTAGTATTTTCTTCAGGATTATCTTAAAGGATCTAATTCTCTGTATTCGGAAAAAGGAAGTAAGTTTAATTGTTTTAGATTTCCAATAATGAAAGGGGAAATAGGGGTTATGATTATTTTAGATGATCTAGTTATCGTGTCTTTGACTTTGTCAACACTACCTATTGAATGAGTATGGATTTAAGAAATCCAAATTATTAGATTTAAGAAATCCAAATTATTAGATTTAAGAAATCCAAATTATTAGATTTGATTAATGACTTGAATGCTTTTGTTGCCATGTTGTCAAGTTACATTGTGGGTTTTGGGATTTAGTGTTAGTCCTAAATTATAAGTCTTCCAAAAGAACCTAGAAGATAAGGGTTGTTGAATTTTATATCATCCAATTGTTTTCCCTTAGGTAGTGCATGGCGTCTTTTCAGTTTTACCCGGTTTTCATGAACGGGGATGTTTGCACCTCCTTGGTTTAGGAGCAGATTATGGGATCCGTGTCTCCTTGTATGGAGTGACCTTGTTATGTGGTTTCATCTTGTTGCCTCCTGTGAAAGGAGTGGACTATGTGTTTGTTGCCTCCAAGATATTTGGAGTGAGTTCTATTATTTGTATCTTCCTTGTGTTGGAGTGGATTATGATGCCTAGTTGGTATGCACTTGTGTTTCCCTTGGTGGATTATTTGGGTGTGTGTTGTCGAATAGAAGAGTGGCTTCTGTTAGGCGCCAAAGTCCAAAGAGGTAAACTGGATAACCTTTAGGAGTGATTTAAACAAGTGATAATTAAAGTAATGTACTTAGAAGATTAGGACTAACTTCTCACTAATCAAGATAATTTTACCTCACTCATAGATACAAGGGCTTGTTTAGACTTGGGATGAGTGGGAAGGCTTGGAATGGCAAGATCAACTATCTTGTCCGTATGAGAGCTAGTTGATTCCGCATGAGTGAGTATGAGGGCCGGGATTCAGTTGAGGCCACCAGGATTACTTGTGCCGGAGCCTATGAAGAATGCCTAGAGGATATCTCATGACTACTATGCGATGACACTCTATCTAGGACAACTGTTGTTAATTATTTTATATGTATGGTTCTGTGAACATACTTGATCTACTTTATGTCTGGAAGCAATGTGACCTATGTCAGTGATGTTGGAGTTGTACTTGATTTGTACTTGTATGGTGATTGAGTTGTACTTGTTAGTTCATTTGTTTGGTTATATCAGTATGAGTCAGTATGAGTCTGCCTTTGGTTAGAGGTAGTAAAATCTTTGTTCATGTTACTTAGTTACTATCTCCTAGCATTTTTGGTGGGCCTTCAGGTACCACTTGGTTGGGTGGAACATGCACCAAAACCGTTGGGTCCCCATCTATCTGCAGTACTTGGTGGCGAGACATCCAGATGGATAGCTCGCGATTCTTTTTGTAATTCCTTGCATTGTAATATTTTAACTTGTATAAGTTATTTTATCCTTCTTATGTTTATGAGGTGGAATTATGTAATTGTAATTCATTTGTACTATTGTCTCATTTTGGGAATGAGTGATGTAACTATTGGATTAAGATAATGTTTATGAGATTATACTTTGGTTGATTATCTTATTATGTTATGTGGTATTCTTATGATTTATGATGTTTAATTCATAAAGTTAATAATGCTATGGTTTATGTATTATGTATGTGTGGGTTTAAGTAATCCTAACCTTGTAGCCTTAGAGGTTGTTGTTAATTAGTAAGTGAATGTGTATGTTAAATGCACTTTATAAAAAAATTGGTTCACTTAAGACGTTAATTGCAACTTCCTTTAGAGTTACTTGGCGGGGCATTACACATGGTATCAGAGCATAGGTTTAAACACTGGGTTCTTTGGGTGCAATTGTGCCCACTATGTTGTTCTTGTGATTTGTTAGTAGAGTGTTAAGTAATCACGTGTTCATGGCTTTTACTTTAGCATGATATACTCTGTGAAAGAGAGTAGCGTGTTAGTAACCTAATATAAGGTTATGGTGGAAAAGTAATGATAAATATCCCATGAGATATGGAATTGGATATTCCTATGGGATTATGTATGTAGTCATTCCCCTTGTTATTGTAAGAAACCAATAATTGTAGCTTGTTTGAGAGTCGTGGATACACTCTGGGTCATGTGGTTTGTGTGCTCATTCCACACCACATGAGGGTTGTTATCATTCCAGTTGGACGTTGTTTCCTTCTTCCTCGTTTTGTGGCTAGTATCTAGTCACACAGTTGTTGTATAGTGAGATTTAAAGATTGTGAACTTTCTTTCGGTTATTGATGATTCTTTTTAGTTGATTGTGAGATTCGACACTTTGTTTATGCTTGATTGTGAAGGTTTAGCCACAACTTGTGATCTTATTTCTTATAACCCTAGTGGTTATGAATTTGATTTAATGTTGAAATTATGTGTATTTATTTCTTTATTGTTGAAATGGAACTTTAATTTGATCTTATTTATGAACTTGGTGGCTAAGCTAGTTATCTTTGTTGTTTTCAATGTCGGCTATGTGTCGTATTGTGATTCCTCTCCAAGGTTGTTTGAGGAAAACTTGGTGAGTGTGTACGAGTTAGTAGATGTAGGAAACATTGAGAATGGGGGTATGTGAGGCTGGACGCAGCTAGAACCCACTACTCACCTTTGTGGGATGACTATCTCTTGGAGGCTGATCACCTTACACAATAAGAGACAGGTCATTATGGTCTTGTTTAGATGGTCTCACTTTATGTATGACCTAACTCTATCAAGCCACTGGTTTGATGTTAGATTTAGTTGAGATGGTATATGTTCTTGATTCATGGACTCTTCTATCATAGATTGGTATGCTGCTTTCTGGTGTCCAAGTGGACCCTTGTGTAATCTTGTGATGGTTGTTGGTGTTGTGTATTGGTACATATGTGTATTGTGTATGATAATCCATAGTTTTGTGTTTTGGAGAATTGGTTGATGGTTGTTTCACCATGTTGTCTTGATTAGATTTATAGTGTTCTTGGTTGAGTTGTTTAAGGCACAGGTTGTCATTGTTTATGTGTTGAGGTATAGAGTGGTTCAGTTTGGAACCCTTGTTTATGTGTGATTGTATGGAGTTTACACTATGGGTTTTTTTTGCAGCCTTCCAGGAGTAAGCCTAATCTTTGGGGGGGAGAATGTAATACCCCTCCATTTTGTTTCTTGTTCAAGTTGCTTTATGCTATGTTTGCTTGCAGTTACTTTGATACTAGATACATTTTGTTATGATGTTTTGATCGCTACTATTGAGCGACAACTATTATTGTGGGATGTAGTTATCTGATTATTGTTTCACATGCATCATAGATTAATGATGTTGTAGAGTTAACATGAGATGTTATTATGAGATTATTGGAATTATGATGGAAGTCTCAGTTTCGATGAGTGTATTGGTGAAGAAGACGGGTTCGCATCACTCGCTTGCGAGCGCCCTGGGAATTCATAATTCCTTCTTCACGATGTGTATTATATGCTAGATATATTATATGATGTTGTTTACTTGGTTGCAGGATTGCAGGTACATGACATCGACTCCACCTGGTTTCACAGGTTTGAGCGTGTTGATCCAACGGTTAAGTTGAACGGGAGATAGTAGCTAGGTAACATGTGTCAAGTTTACACCCTAGCCTTAGTGTGTCGTCAGTCGTGTGTGTCGAGCCATTGTCTGTCTTGTTTTAATATTATTTAATTCTGAAGGATTATTGATTTGGAAATAGATATTTAGAATAATTGCATTCAAATCATGTTGATGGTTATTTAATTTAAATAATGCAATGTGGATAAAAGTTTATATTTAAATTAATTAATTATATTTAATTTATTTAATTAATTAAATTTAATCCAAGGTGGTTGAATTTAGTTATTAAATAATTAAATTAATTAATTAAATGTGATGCAAGAGAATGAAAGGAAATAAAAGAATTAAAATTAATTTTGGAATTTAATTTCAACGTGTGGGAATTAAATTAGAAATTGTAATTAAATGTTTATTTGGGAAATTAGTTGCAACTTTGGAAATTAATTTATTATTTGAAATTGCATTTTAAATTGAAAGTGGGTTTTCAAAAAGTGAAATTGAAATATCTAATTTGCATGCAATGTGAATGAGGGTTGTAAAAATTGAAATTGAAATTGAAATATCTAATTTGCATGTAATGTGAATTAGGGTTGAATTAAGTATTTTTGATTTATAAGGAATACATGTTTTAATTTTAGGGCAGAAAGTTTTTAGATCATCTAAAATAATCATAACCCTTATTTCCCTTTTCATTATTGGAAATCTAAAACAATTAAACTTACTTCCCTTTATTAAATACAGAGAATTAAATCCTTTAAGATAATCATGAAGAGAATACTACTTTTGGATATACTAAATCCATATCTCTTTCATAATCCAATCACAATGATTCAATTAATCTAAATAGAAACATAATTGATTGCGTCATCAATAAAACAACTTCTTAATTTACTTTTAAATTGACACAAATCCATGCAAGTAAACTCTTTCCATTTCCTAACCAAATCTTACATCTCATTCAATTTTCTATTTAAAACATTAAATCACTTTAATATAATAACATATTGTTTCTCTATCCATTTTCCATATACACTAATCATTTCTTTTAGAACACTAATAATACCCAATTTTGCAAACAACAGAATAAAATAAGATAAAATATTATTTATTCTCTCAAATGGATATATACCCTCAATATATATATACTAAATATAAATTAATATATTTAAATATATTTAATCATTAACATATCTTCTATTCTTTACAAAATATCAAATTGTTTAATTCAAAATAAAATATCTCTTATCATCAATTTTCCAAAATTTCTTCCCTGCTGTAAAAATGTATTTTTCCTCAAGACTTTTCTGCCCTAAAATTAAAACATGTATTCCTTATAAATCAAAAATACCTAATTCAACCCTAATTCACATTACATGCAAATTAGATATTTCAATTTCAATTTCAATTTCAATTTCAATTTCACTTTTTGAAAACCCACTTTCAATTTAAAATGCAATTTCAAATAATAAATTAATTTCCAAAGATGCAACTAATTTTCCAAATAAACATTTAATTACAATTTCTAATTTAATTCCCACACGTTGAAATTAAATTCCAAATTTAATTTTAATTCTTCTATTTCCTTTCATTCTCTTGCATCACGTTTAATTAATTAATTTAATTATTTAATAACTAAATTCAACCCCCTTGGATTAAATTTAATTTATTAAATAATTTAAATATAATTAATTAATTTAAATATAAAATTTTATCCACAATACATTATTTAAATTAAATAACCATCACATTATTTAAATGCAATTATTCTAAATATCTATTTCCAAATCAAGAATTCATCAGAATTAAATAACATCAAAGCAAGACAGACAATGACTCGACACACACAACTGACGACACACTAAGGCTAGGAAGTAAACTTGAAACATGTTACCTAGCTACTATCTCCCGTTCAACTTAACCGTTGGATCGACACGCTCAAACCTATGAAACCAGGTGGAGTCGATGCTACGTACCTGCAATCCTGCAACCAAGTAAACAACATCATACAATATATCCAACATATAATACACACCGTGAAGGAGAAATTATGGATTCCCAGGGTGCTCGCAAGCGAGTGATGCGAACTCATCTTCTTCACCAATACACTCATCGAAACTGACACTTCCATCATAATCCAATAATGTCATAATAACATCTCATGTTAATTTTACAACATCATTAATCCATAATGCATGTGAAACAATAATCAGATAACTACATCCCACAATAATAGTTGTCGCTCAATAGTAGCGATCAAAACATCATAACAAAATGTATCCAGAAGCAAGGTAACTACAACCAAAAATAGCATAAAGCAAACTGAACAAGAAGCAAAACAGAGGGGTATTATAGACATAGACCTTAAATAGCACCCACATAATAGATTGAGACATTTTAAAACTTTATAGTACACACAACTCATTAGGTTGGCATTCGTAATGACCTATTAGCAAAATTATTGACTGTACATCCACATTAGGGCACATGGATGTCCAAAATATATTGCAAATAGAATACACACTCTATTGAAATCTATCAAAACCTCCAAAAATATGCAAAGAAAAATTCCAATCTATAGAGAAGTGCAAATTAAACAAAACATATGCACTAAATTGGAAAACACTTGTAATTTCCAGTTTGAACTTTTGTTACTCATAACTTCCACACTAGGATAAAAAAAGATATGAAACTCTAGAATTTGGTTCCTCTATCATTAAAAAAACTTATATTAGAAGCACAAATTACGATCTTAATCAGTGGACAAATGCGGACCCAAAAACTAGATGTTTGTACATATAAAAATTACTTATATTGATACTTAGTCAATTTCTATATTAACCACTTTCACCAGATCAACCTTCTTGCAAAATTTCTTTTTATAGTCATATTTAAGCATGCTCAATCCATCCAAACTGATCTACACAATGGTCTTCATACTAGAATACAATGTTTACATCAATGAAAACACTACAATGCATAATTGTATAACTTTTTCTCATCCCACATTCTCATGTTGCCAAAATATGTATCAATGAAAAGCTCCTTATTCTTCCAACATTTGTAGGGTACTAAGAAAAATTTTGGTCATAACTTCGTTGAATTCTATGAGTCTCAAATAGTAGTCCAACTAGCCTACCTATTGGAAGATAGGAAAACATTGTCTATCTTCTAGCAACAAATTATGGGTTGCTAGTTCTATTCTCACTATGTAACCACCCATTATACTATCTCAACTAAAATAACTTCCTTTTGGTTATTTTCTACTATATCACTCTATTATATCACCCAATTTACCCAATTTTGTAGTAGATACCTCTTTTTACTTTTGAACTTCTAAAAATTCTGTTTCCTCTTTGAGAATGGTAGAAAACTAAAATGATAGAAAATTGGAAATAGCTAAAGATTAAAGATTATGGATTTTGAATACCCCTTCGCCAAACTAAAGGTTCTAATTATCTTAAATCAACAAGTATGGAATGGTGAAGGGATAATTAAAAAGTAGTGGAAATTTTAAATGCTAGGTTTTTGCATGCATGAATGATAAACATATATAGAATTAGTAAGCTCTATTACTAGTTATGAAAATTAATACAAAGAGTACATGTTGATATATTGTGATATTATGTATGGTGCATGTGAATTTGATGAGTTCCTCCATGCAACATGATTTGAAATGATATGAAGTGACAATGTGAATTGTCGGTAGTTGTGGTGTGGAGTGTAATTCAGCATGAGGTGAACATGTGGAAAATGAATTTGAATTGAGGAATGAAAGGTTGCAAAAATTATGTGATGTGAAAGGTTAAAATTAATGCATGGTACAAAGTATGTAAAAAGGTGATTGGATTGCCACATATGTGGAAAAGTGAATTTTAATGCAATGAATTTTTATGATGGATGCTACATGCATGGCTAAAAGGATGGATGTACAAGTTTTATAGGTTGGTGAATGAAATAGGTCCCTTTTGAATAATGTACCTTGGGGCTTGTTGTTGTAGGTCCCTTAAGTGTTAACATCTATCAAAAATTGAATATTTTATTTTTTTACCTATGCTTGTGTCTGCTTGTGATGTATGTGTTGAAGATTATACCTGTGAAATAGTTGGAGGTGAGTTGTGTAGCTCATATATTGATATTTATGATGAAATTCTTGTTTCCATTGATGAAGTTTGCATTGTTGGTTAATTTATTTTATGTTGTAAGGATAGTAGGAAATCATCCTTATAAATTGGCCTCTTATAGAGTTTCAACTAATGGCCATTAAGAAACGATGAAAACATGAGATCACTAATAGCCTATAATTGAATTGCTTAGAACTGTTTTGATTTCATATGGCCCAAACCATCTGGTCTATAGTTTACCTTTGTAATCCTTGAACCTCGAGTCATAGAGTAGTACCCAATCACATAAATTCAACTCTTTTGTATTAATAAACTAGTCATTTCAACACATCCTCTACTTCTTGATGATCTCAGTATGGTTTATTACTTCCATTCTTATTTCATCCAAGGCATTGAGGTTATGAAATATCTCCTTTTGTGCTACTGATAAATCCATGCCCAATTTCAATGTTGTCCTCAAATTTTTGCATTCAAATTCTATTGGAACTACTACGTTTTTACCATACACCAATTCATTTGGTGTAAAACCTATTGTTATCTTCCACCTTGTCTTGTAAGCCCAAATTTATTTAGGAAGCCTAACTATTTGATCCTCCTTATGTATTTTCACTATTTTTGCTAGAATTTTTTCTATTTCCTTGTTAGTAACTTCCACTTGGTCATTTTCTTCAGGTGATAGGGTGTAGAATTTCTATGCCTAATTTCAAATTCCTCCACTAGCTTAGTAATTGGGTTTGGGGTAAATTAAGGCCCTTAGTCTATTACTATTTCTCTAGGAACACCATTTATTGTAAATATATCCTCATGGAGGAATTTTACAACATTGACATCCCTTGATGATTGCAAGGCTTTGACCTCTACCAGTTTTGTAAGATAGTTAGCACAAACCAATATATACTCTTTGTTGTTGGATGTTGGAGAGATAGGCCCAATAAAATGTAGCCCCATTTATCAAATGGTGTCATGACTAATTGTGGTTGTAATCGAATTTCATGTATTTTTGTAGGCGATCCCATCCTTTGACAACTAACACAAGTCCTTGTATATTTGATTGCATCTTTATGGAGTGTTAGCCAATAGTAGCAAATAGTCAAAATATTAAGAGTTATTTTTTTTTCAAACTATTTTCCACAAGGTTCATGATGAAATTCTTTGATAATATCATGGACTTAATATTCTCTGATGCACCTTCTCATTATGTTGTCAAGACTTATTTAAAATAGATATCCAAGTACCCGTGAATAAGGAAAACTTTTCTAAATTAAATTTTGTTCTCTCTTAGTGATAGATGTGGTGGTGTTTTCTATATAACTAGGAAAATATATTTATCTACATACCAAGGTGTATGCAAAGATAGGGAAAATAAATGCTCATCTAGAAATGAGTCATCTATAATATCATCTTCTAACTTTTTGTCAATCTAGAGAGAAATTATGCAACACCATCTACTTTTCCTAGTTTTTCTACTATGGTGATATCAAACTCCTTAAGTAGAAAGAACCATCTCACAATTATACCTCCAAATATTGGTTTATTCACTAGGTATCTTATTGTTGTATGATCTATATGAATGAATAAATAATACCCTATGATGTAGTATCCAAGTTTTTGGATTGCACAGACTATTGCTATCATCTCTTTTTCAATAACTGTGTATTTTTTCTCTACTCCTTGAAGGTTCTTACTAATATAATATATAAAATACTCTAGATTCCCTTCCTCATATTCTAACATAACTGAAATTTCAAAACCAAAAGCATCATTTTGGATATGAAAAGGCAATGCCCAATTTGTCCCTATGAATATTGGTGTCTTTGTAAGTCTTGTATTAAGATCCAAAGGAACATTGAGAAGTAGATGCATAATCAAACACTACATATTTAGAAAATAGAAAAAACAATGTTATTGCAATCTTACTAAAATATTATATAAATATTTTGTAGTAGGCCAAGGAAGCTTCTAACATTATTTTATTTTTGAGGTACATGTAGTGTTGATATTACCTCTATTTATTTAGGTCTACTTGGATTCCCTTATTGGACACAAAGTGTTCCAAGACCACTCCCTCAATCATCATCATGAATCATTTATCATGACTTAGGGACAAGTGGTGATCTTGAAATCTCTATAGAACCTTCTCCAAATAAGCAAGTGTTTCTTCATAGGTATTCCCATTAATTGTAAATTCATCCATGTAAACCTCCATGGAATAATGAGAAAATTTTGAGAATATGCTCAATACTACCCTTTGGAAGGTGGGAGGTGCATTACATAGCCCAAATGACAAGACAAAGTAAGCATATCTACCATAAGTTCATATAGAGGTCATCTTTTCTTGGTCTTTTGGGGCTATCTTAATCTCATTGTAGCCATTAAACCCATCTAAGAGGGAAAATTATTTTTTCCTTGCTAAGGAATCTATAAATTTATCAATGAATAGAAGGGTAAAGTGGTATTTTCTAGTTTCTCCATTCAGCTCATGGTAACCAACACACACTCTCCATTTTTGTCCATTCTTAGGTATAATTACTAAGGGAGACACCCATTAACTATCATAGATTGTATAGATGAATCTCACATCCAACAATTTTTATAATTTTGAATTTTCTATATCATAGACATTTAGTTTCATTCTCCTTTGGGGTTACCTAACTAGTTTATAGCTATCAATGATTTAAATTTGGTTCATGCATAGGTTTGGGTCTATTCCTTTTATATCATAGTAATCACGTGCAAATATAGTTATGTGTTCTTGTAGCACATTCAACAATGCAGACTATTATCCAATAGTCAGTTAATTGTTTATATTTAATGTCTTTCATGGTATAATATTCAAATTCAGAGATGACACTATAATAGATGCTATGCCAAGACTTGCTATATTAGGCTTATAGCTATGTGGTAATAAGGTGTAGAAAATTTAAGAGATGAACTCAGATATGTTGGCAAGATTATGTTTTATAGAGGGTCTTGCAAACATGTTAGAAAATAATATTGTTGTGAGTCCCTACTATAGTTGTTCTATGTGATTTTTACAATTAGTTCATATTCATCTTGAATTTATTACATGGGACCACATTCAATAGTCATTAATCTTTGTAATGAGTATTAATCTTCCTCATCTAGGGCAAGCCATATAGTTTTCTCCAAATCTACATGTGGATGTGTTGGGGGATAGAGGACTAACTTCTTGGTTACATTTCCATTGGAAATGATTATGTTACTAGACTTGAAACCTATGAAGGCATCTACATTAGCCAACCAAGGTCTCCCTAATATAAGTTGATATCATACAAGATTAGGTTTAGGCTGTAACACCATAAAGTCTATAGCGTACTCCCATGAGTCTAATGTTACTACCGAGTATTCTATGATTCCCTCAGGATTGACTATAGACCTATCTGCTCTTTGTAACACAACAGGTGTAGGTATGAGCTCCATTAGTTGTAATAGTTTCATGGTTTCTTTAGGCATTAAATTAATGGATTCCCTAAGGTCAATTAATTGTTGGCAATTATTGTCTTTGATTTCAACACTAAGGATATTGTTGTAAATTTTTGTCATTGATGTAAACACTAATTGTTGATTGCCATTGATGTCAACACTTGAGAAGGTGTTAGTACTTTCTACTAGTTGTCATTGTTACATTTAGTTTGGGCTAAAATTGGTGATGAAGTGCATTCCTTATCAAAAAATAATTGTTGAAGTTCATTGTTGATTTCATGCCTTATCAAAGAAGAATTGTTGAAGTTCATGATTAGATTTCATTCCTTATCAAAGAAGAGTTGTTGGAGTTCATATAATGCATTATTACCATCATCAAGGTTGATTTCATAATTATATATTTAAATGAGGATTAGAAGCATGGATAATAGTGGAGAGATGTTTCTAAAGGTCTATAGTATGTATTATGATCCCTCTTGATGTTCCTGATGAAGTATGTGTTGCTGAAAGGAAGTTCTAGCCTCTGTAAGTTGCTTAAGTATTTCTGGTTAAGGAAGATGTGATGAAGTATGTCTGGGAGAATTTTCTACATTCCTCCACTATTGATGGTTTGGTATTCAATGTAAATGTTCTATGGATGTTTCACTCCTATCTTTTTTATGTCACATGTGGTTTCAAGGAGATCTCTATGAACTGTTGAAGGTTAGTAGTGTTGTTGGTTTTCTAGACTAGTCTAGGAAATGCTCTATATTTCTCCACATTGATCTCTCTGATTTTGTAGCTTGGTGAATGTGGTCTCAATGTTTATGCAGTGTCTCAATTCCAATATCATGTGCTAAAGTCATCCACAATCTGATATATTAATGTTATATCTCATGATTAAGCATTTTATGTTTTTGGAATACATTTTTATATTCTTGTTTGATCTCCGGTGGTTGTTGGTGGCATGCTAGTATGTGTAGTTAAGGTATAAATTTAGGGAAAATACATTAAAAAATTATAATGAAACCCTAAAAAGCACAATAGAGAAAAAACTAGCATGAAACGAAAACAAGAAAGAAAATCAAACGGATCTCCAAGCTGGATTTGATTTATGTCCATTTCTCTTCTCAACCTTACGTGAGAATGCATGATTTCGAAGGATTGTTGATGGAGGAATGTTGGTTTCTCACTATTGCAACATCATAACTACAATATGTAGATGATAGAAAAAGATAAATAGATGAAATATGATGGATGCAATATTGTAGAGATAATTCAACAAAGTAAGGGTACTTGAAAGCTCATCCTGTAAATGGCTTGGTTGTGGGTTAATTTATAAAATTGCAAGATGGATGATCAATGATGGGGAGAAAAAGGATGAATCAATGGATGAGAGTGAAGGAGAGACAAGAATGAATGTGAATGCACCAAGTTTCCATGAAAAAGTCACTCTATTTAGAAACCTTGGGTGGACTTTGATAGTGGTAAGATTCCTTTCTCCACATAGAATGATTTTTCTATTTTGGAGTTGACTTGATGAGGAGCTAATAGATTTTTTCTATTTTATTAAATTGCCCCATATTTTGATTATTGTCATTTTTCAAAGACAACAGGGCCCATTTGCACATTTTAGAAGAATAAGATAAAAATGGAAGAAAATTAAATTAAATAAATAAAATTTATTTAATTTAATGGTGAATAAATATATAATTGATTTTATTTATTTATTAGAAGGATAAAAATGGAAATATAAGATGTAGAAGAATAATGAGCACAAAATGAAGGTATACAATGAAAAAAGTGATAAATGCCTAAATAGTGAAATGGGCCAATTTTCGGTGTTTATATTTTGCCCCTCTTTGAGATGGTGTTCGAGATTATGGGATTTGTGTTGAGTAACATTATTTCAAAGAAGATAAGGTAAGCATAAAATAAAATGGATGATGAAGGAAAGATAGGATAATGATGACATGTGGAAAAGGATAGGATGATGATGCCCCCTCGAGAGGATGGGAAGGTTGGAAGAACATGGGTATGCTCTCAAAATGGATGAAATGATAAAATATGGATAAACAGATGGATAATAAGTTATGCTACAAGAAAGTGAGCAAACATGGTGTTTGATATAGCACTAGACGTTATGCACCAAGGTATAAGGACCAAGGTGACAATGTCCCTCGTGCCCCAACATAATACAACCTTGTCTAAACATATGAGGAAATAAACTTAGATCATTAAATTCCTAATGCACAAAAGGTATGGTGTGACCTTAGATGCAAAGGATAGTGCAAAAAGCTATTCCAACATACACAAGATAAGAATATTAGCCTGAATGATACATATTTAATACAAATGCAAGATAAAATAATAACACACACAAGAAAGTAAGAAAGCATGTACAAATGATTCAAAAAAAACCAAGGTATTGCCCCTATCAAGCTATAAACCAATGATTAATTGTTTGATTGATTGATTTTGATTGATGATGATATTGTTGTCATTGTGAGGAATGGTATATCGCTATATCAACACAAGGATGATTGATTGATTGGGTTTACCACAATATTAGGGTCAAGACCAAAGGATTTTATTGGATAATTTGAGGATTTGGATGATGATTGATGAATTGAATTGAGGAATTGATTTTATTGGAATGATTTTGATTGATTGGATTGATGAAGAAATTATTTGATTTGATGATAATGATTGGATTGTTTAGAAGAATGGGTTTGATTAGAAGATGTGATGTGATTGATAATTTGAAGAAGAAATTGATTTGAAGGATTTATTTGAAGAAGTGGTGAATCAATGTGTTGAATTGATTGGAAGAAGTGATTTGGTATGATTTTATTGCTTGGGTTTTTGTTGGCTATTTGATTTTTTTTTCTTTTTGAATTTTTTATTTTTTATTTTTGGATTTGCTTTTTAAAAAATTAGGGATTTTTTAAGGACATTTTATGATTTTTATGTATTTTTTGAATTTTTTAAAGATGGAGTGAGATGAAATGTTATAGATAACTTATTGAAGGAATAAGATCTTCCATAGTAGAGGTAATGAAACCATGTATAAATGATAGATCAAAAGGAAAGATTCACTACAAAACATGTCATAAAAGCAACATATCTTTTGTCAAAAGATGATAATGGTTAGTTGATTGGATGCTAGGAATGATTGATTCCATAGGGGATGATGATGGTAAGTACTTAGGATCATTGATTCCTCTAAATATGATAATATTGATGGTTATTGATGATTTATTGACAAAATATATGAGGATTGGATAATGTTTTACAGCTAGGCTCAAATATGATTTGCATGATAAGATTCAAGGTTGCAAAAGGGGCATGATGGCCCACCTCAGGGTAGTGTAATCATGGATAAATGATAAGGTTGAAAAATATGATGGAATGGTAACACATAAGGATATGAAATAGAATACAAAGCATGCATTTGTAATTTTTACGCCAAATCTCATAAAAAATAAAGGAAGGAAATTGGACATGGATTTTGATAAGCTAGGAGATATTGAATGGAAGAATGCAAGGATAGGGATAATGAATAGGATCATCAAGATCAACTGGATAAGATATGGACACAATTCCTAATTATTTTGCCCCTATTCCTCATCAAGACCAAGGAAGAGAAGAAAGGATGTATTTAAATACAATGATGGGATATTGATAAGTTGAAGGATATGGTACTGAAAATATGGATAAAGTGTATATGATAAGATGCATGAAATTCAAGAAGATCCTTAACCTTGTCAGGATAAAAGGTGGAAAGGTAAAGGATGAAAATAAAGAGGATAATGGATATGAATGATAAGATGGACAAAAATTGCCCCCAAGTGTAAAGTACAAGAGAAGGGGGAAAAAATAGGATATGGATAAGGATAAATGAAAATGGAAGGTAGTATATGCATGATAGGAAGATGGAGGGAGGAGTTAAGAATCAAGTTTCATGGCTAATATCCCTCAAATATGTGCTATAATAAACCATGTAAATGAGGATTAGACTCATAAATGTTGATAGAATAATGGAATTATGGAAGAAGATAAGGAATTATGTAAAGTTTTGTATTAAAGGAGGATAATGGGGGATGAATGTTGAATAATGGATAGGAGGTTGGAACGCTTTTTGATGGTTATATAGAAAGGATGGAAATATCAACATCGGTACACACCTTGAAGGGTGGTGGAGTGATGGAGGAAAAATGGATTTCGAAGGTGGTAGGTTTTTAGATTGAATATTGGAGGAAGCTTTTGGATTAGAAAATTTGGATGCCAATTTAGATTTTATTGCTTCTATGAGCCTTTTAGGAATCCACATAGCTTTTACCTTTGATTTTTTATTTGTGGGACTTTGTGGCCTTTGAGATTTTTCTTTTTACTTCATGGACCTTTGTGGCCTTTGAACTTTTTCTTTTTGATATATGGGCCTTTGTGGCCTTTGAAATATTTCATTTTGCTTTGTGGGACTTTGTGTCCTTTGAATTTGTTTCTTTTGACTTTGGATCATATTTTATTATATTTTTGCATGTCTCTTCGAGGAGATATGTTGATCCTTTGATATATGTGGATTTTGATATGGAAGATTTTGACATTTGGCACCCAAATTAATTCCAAGATCAATGGGATGGATGGAAGGAGATGAATGATATGGAGGTATTATGGATGTGTTAATGTAGGTAGAATTTTGAGAGGGCGTCAAGGGTGCCTTTTTTTTTCTTGATGAATAGGAGATGGAGGTATGTAGGGCCCCAATATGTATTGCAGGTTTGATGGACTAGGTTTTGGATGATAAGGACCAAGGATAGATGGAAGGTTTGATGAAATAGGATAAGGACCTAGGATAGATGGAATGTTTTATGTACTAGGATACTTAGGTTTATTTTGATGTAATTTGGACTTAGAATGGGTACCAATGTCTTGAGTGTGAGGTGTATAATGAAGGCCATGATAATATAGAGTTTCTTGGATATAAAGGGGTTCTAGGATACCTTATTCATGAAAGCATAATCCTTTTCCTTTGTAGTTCATACTTTGACACATTCATTTTCCAATGGGATATGTATTATTTATGAAACAATATGAAAGTCCATTGTGAGGTGGATGTAATATGGAAGGAATAAAAAGATCTTGGAGTAAACTACATTGGATAAAAGTAAGGTAACCTATTTTATAGGTAAGGGGCCAATGAATAGCTTGAATAGGGGTGATAGACTCTTGTTGAGGATTGTGATCATGAGGGGAATTAGGATGGTTGATAGGATGTTGACATGGGGATGATAGATTACTTTTATCTTGAATTTGAAAAGGATCATGAGGTGTAGGAGATGGAGTAGCTTCCTCTTTATTAGGTATGGAATCATCGTGAAGTGGTATGAAAGGAATATCTTGATATCGATGAGGAAGGGAATCCTAAGATTTTGTGGAGAGCATATCTTGATCATAAGATGGTAGGACATCATTAGATATGATGGAAGAAATATCCTACTCTTGGGATGTAATGTAATCATGAGATTGTATGGATTCATTAGATGAGGTGGAAGGGGAACTTGGAAGGATACTTTTCTCTTGAGATGGAAGGGGATCATCTTGGATGAAACAAAAAGAGATGAGGGGATCATCATGAGATTCTTGAGAGATGGGGTCTTGGTAAAATATTAGAGAGTATTAGATATTTTTGGTATCATTGGATATAGTGGAAAGAATACTTTGATCTTGATGTAAAAGGGATTCTATGCTAGCATGCTTTGGACTAAGATATTAACATGAATCATTTGATTCAGATGGTATGATAGGAGAGGATGGTTGGATAGATTTTTTAACTTGGGTTAAAGACTCCTGAGGTTTATTTTGAATTATGGGGGGTGAAGATAGATGCATGATATGATAGGATTGCACAATATTATTTGTGGTTGAGGACTTAGATTTGGGTTTCTCATTCAGCCTTTGGAGAAATTCATGGACATAAAACTTGGATGATGTAGTTTTGGGTGAGGATAAAGGCTAATGATATGATTACATCACTTCATTCAAATGTTGGGATTATAGTTATTTTTCCAACTCTTTTCAAATGAGGGCCAAGATATTTAATATTTTTGTTTCATTTATGGGTCAAAAATGAATATGAAGGATAATGGTTAGACATGTTTGATTGATGGTTTTGGGAATGTTTTGAGGTGTTTAGGGATTGTTAGATATGATTAGTGATGTTTTGGGAAGCTTATGGATGGTTAGAATGATATGTTCATGTGTTAGTTTTTATAGCTTGATATGGGAATTTTCAAACAAATGATTACACATGTGCATGCATGAATCACACACGCAATAGACATAAGCAAGTTTGAATTTGAAAATTAAATGTGATGATGATTAAGAAAGCACTTGAAGAATACACACTAACAAGCCCTAAGACTAGTCAAATGGGTATGGCCAATTAGGTCTTAAGCTAAGATGCATGAGGTTGACTAAGGATAATTTGAAATAAAAAGCCCACCACATAGTTGGGAGAAAGGGGTAACCCACCCTTCTTCTTCACCTCCCAAAGGTATAACTTTCTTTGGGGCCTATCAAAGAGTGACATGATTTAAACTCCCAAAGAAGTGTGTCTTTTGATTCACACCTCGGTTGAGGTCATCCCTTGGAGTGGTGTGTGCTCCAAGAAGGCCTCTTAAGAAGGGTATGCCAAAAGCGAACCAAGTGAGGAATTATTTATCAAGCATGGACTTGCTTCACACTCGTAGTTGTTAATTTCCTTTAAAAATGAAATTTGTGGAAGCAAACAATGGAAGCACTCGTTCTTTTTAGATCCCAAATCAAGATGTGATGGAAGACAATGGTTAATTTTATACTTTTTTTTTATGTGATTGAAGACAAGGTTTGTTTTAAGAGCCAAAATCTAAATGTGTGACAAAAAATATTAATGAGAAATGAAAGATTAGAAGGAATGCACCTAAAATTTTCACTTCCAATATGTTGTGTATGACTGATCCTGATGTTGTTCCAGCTCCTTAGATGCACCTACAAGCCACGAAATCAGAAAACAACAACTAAACTTGCATAGAAAATTGTGATATGTGAAAAATTAAGAATTTGATAAAATCTAATGAAAATGAATTGATATAGAAAAATTGACTACATGAATGGAAAGTACATGAAATTATAAGAACTTAAAAAGATCGTGAAAATTGGATAAAAAATGAAAAAGATATAGGCATTTGAATTTCGCATGCAAGTTTGACTTTGACTACATAAAAAACCTTAAAAATGACATAGTCACCTAATAATTTTAGCACCATTGTGAATTTCATCCTACTAGCTTTTTGATGAGTCCTTGTTTGCATTATTTGGAGCGTATATGACCAAGTTATGATCAAAAGAAAAAAGGCCTTATTAGGGCATGTGTAGGTAGAGGGGGGAACCCTGACTATTAAGATTAACTGTTGGTGGTTTAAAGGCACGTGGTCACATGTTGTTGTCAGGGGGATGGTTGTCAATCTGGGTGGTTAAGGCCTAAATATCCCCCTAGTCACCCATGTGACCAAGGGCTAAAGGCCAAGAAAAAAAATTAAAAGTGGGTGATTGGTGCCAAATCCCTCTTGTAGGTCATTGATTGTGACCGTGGGTCATCAAATCAAAGTCAGGGAATAGCGAAGGTCTATGTTTAGGTTTATGTCCTAGGTCGTTTCCATAGAAGATTTATTCTTAGGTTAATGAATACTATTGACCATCAAAGTTGTCGACTATTTTCCTTTATAGAATATTTATGCTTGGTCAACCATTGAAGGTTAGGTTGATCATTTTATGTTGATGAGTGGATGGGAAATGAGGGTGAGCAGTTTAGTTTGTAGAGGGAAATTTTTTTTTTGGAAGAGCTACACAAAAAGGGGTGGTGACTATAGAAGGAGGCAACAATGAAGAAATCAAAAGGGAGTTTTGAGGGGTCAATTGAATCTTTCATAGCAGTAGCTTTCCTCACTGTGAGTGAGTTCTAGTCAATGACCAAAGGTGACTTTGAGGGTTGAGTGGGGTAGAATGGGGGTGACTGATTGTTTTAGGTCAATGATGCAAAGGAGGGTAGAGATATTTTTGTGAGCAATGACTAGGTTAAAATGGGCTATGACAGAGGATAAACTATTTGACTAGGTTTTTGAGATTGGAGGTGGCACAGATTTAATGGAGTCAACAGGAGGAAGAAACAAGGTGACAAGATTTTTTGGCAGAGCTTAGGGTTGGTGATAACTGGTGACTATGAGAGGCAGCAGGGAAGACCAACCTAGATAAGATCTACAAAGATTCTTTGATGGAAGTCGACTGGGGATTTTAAACCTGCAATCACTATAACAATTCACTTGCAAAACTTGATAAATGAGGGTTAGATAAACACAAATTTTTAGAAGAAAAACCTACAAAAATGTATGATTAGATCAAGAGACATTGGGTTCACCAAATATACTTAGGGTAAAAATTTAGGGCAAATGCATAAAAAAATTATAATGAAACCATAACAAGCACAATAGAGCACAAACTAGCATGAAACGAAAACAAGAAAGAAAAGAAAACCGATCTCCAAGCTAGATTTGATTTATCTCCATCGCTCTTCTACACCTTACATGAGAATGCAAGATTTCAAAGGATTTTTGATGGAGGAATGTTGGTTGCTCACTATTGCAGAAACATAATGAAAAGATGTAGATGATAGATGAAGATAAATTGATGAAAGATGATGGATGAAATATTGAAGAGATAATTTGATAAAGGGTACTTGAAAGCTCATCCATGCAAATGGCTTGGTTGTGGGTTAATTTATAGACTTGCAAGATGGATGATCCATGGTGGGGAGAAAAAAGATGAATCAATAGATGAGAGTGAAGGAGAGACAAGAATGAATGTGCATGCGCCAAGTGTCCATGAAAAGGCACTCTATTTAGAAACCTTGGGTGGGCTTTGATAGTGGTAAGAATCCTTTCTCCACATAGAACGTGTTTTCTATTTTGGAGTTGGCGTGATGAGGAGATAATAGATTTTTTCTATTTTATTAAATTGTCCCACATTTTGATTATTGCCATTTTTCAAAGACAATGGGTCCCACTTCCAAATTTTAGAAGAATAAGATAAAAATGGAAGAAAATTAAATAAAATAAATAAAATTTATTTAATTTAGATGGATGGTGAATAAATAAATAAAATAATTGATTTTATTTATTTATTAGAAGAAAGATACAATAATTAAATAATTTAAAATTATTTAATCATTTCATGGAAGATAGAAGAAAAATGAGCAGTGATTAAATAAATAAAATTTATTAAAGATATGAAGAGGAAAATGAAATATAAGTGTTTTAGACAAAATGAAGGTATCCAATGAAAATGCAATAAATACCTAAATAATGAAATGGGCCAATTTTTTATGTCTACAGTATGAAATAAGTGTATCGAAGTGTTTTTATATTTTCAAGGAATATCCTCATATGATCCACACATTTCTAATTAGTCATGTTGATGCAACATCATGTCTTGAGTTTGTTTTCTAGGTTATTTGTGGATATTTTGTTGATAGGGCTTGTTTGATTGCTTGTGTTGTGTGCTTAGGGGGCTATACTAGCAATGGAAGATGTGTTGTGATAGATTTGGGTCCTAAACTATCCTTCTTGGGACCACATCATGTTAATTCAATAAGAAGTATATTTATGGGCTGATTGGTTATGTCCTTCAACATTTCATCCACACGTTTCCTTGATGCTGACTTAGGTTGATGTGCACCTATGTGTAAATGGTTTTGGATCACATTGAAAGAAGTGATAAGAGTGTTTTGGTCCTATATATCTTTTGGATAAAGCCACATTATTTTTTGGTGGTCGACTAGTTAATTTCTTTATTTATCTTTTTTATTGCCAGCCTAATTAAAGTTTTGAAATGTTGCGATGGATATAAATGTAAGATCATTTTAGATGTAACGTGATGGATAAGTGTACAAGTGCAAAGAAGTGTGCATGTTAATTGTATTGAATATCCAATAGTGATAGTGTTAAAGTGTGTGAAAGGAAAGATCAATTATGATATAATGCCTTAGTTAACAAAGTGTTGTGGTTGCAATCACTGTAATTCTCTTTAAATCATATCATATCCTACTTTGAGATAGTAAATCTCATCAGGTCCTTGTATCTTTCTCATGAATTCATGTTGTATTAAGTTAAACAAGTCCTTTATATCTTTCTCTAAGGAAGTGAGCCTGATTGAAAGTCTTTTTGGTAGTGATCCTTATATTGTGAATTAATTCTCACCGTGGTTTTTCCCTTATTGGGTTTGCCACGTAAATCTAGTATTCTCTTTGTGTATGTGTGTGTTCTTTATTCCTCATTCTTGATAATGTGGTTAGAATTAGATTTTCTATATCTTTAATTGTTCAAAGAAGTGTTGAAGTTACTAAGGATTAAAATTTCTCTATCATTATTTCTTACTATTATGCTTAATAGTTTCTTGATTTGGTAAAGAATTTTGTCTTGTTTTGAAAGAGTTAAGTTTGTTAAGGTATTAATTTTTAATAAGACTGATTCACTCCCTCTCTCGGTCTCAAAAAGTGGTCAAAAATTGGTATCAGAGACAAGTTCCTCTATAGAATTTTAACAACTTGAGGTAAAGATCCAAGATGAAACATGATGGTTCATACAAGGGTCCTAGGCTTGACAAGACTAATTAATCCTTATGGAAAATGAGAATGGAAGGAAACCTAAAATCTCTTGGTTTGGTGTATAGAAATCAGTAAAAAGTGATTATAATACTCCTATCACTCCTCTTAAAGATCCAACTGAAATTAGACTATATGAATGTAATGCCAAAGCTAAGAATGATATGTTGTGTGGATGGATTGATTTATAACTTTTGAAGGTGATGAATTGCAATTCTACAAAATATTCTTGGGAAAATATTAGTAGAATCTATGGAGGAGACATTAAGTGAAGAAATATAATATGTTGATATTTAAAAGTAGATTTGAGATTCTAAAGATGATTGAAGATGAATACATTATAAGTTATATACTTTGGGTACAAGAAGTTGACTCTAGCATCTCTAAACTTGGTGAAGTAAAATAAAGTGAAATTGTAAAGAAGGTTTTGAGATCTATCCAATAATATTATAGTCACAAATTTTCTATCGTTGAAGATTCAAAGGATAGATCAACATTTAATTAATGAAATATTCAGTGCTCTTACTACCTTTGAGATGAGAGAGTTTGATAAAGATGTTCCAAAGAAGGAAGTTGCATTCAAAGCAAACAAAAATTTTGAAGATGAAGTTTTTGATCAAAATAGTGACCTTGACGAGGTTGAAGAAAAATTTGTGAGAAGATTGAAGAAAGGCATTGGCAAGCACAAAGGTAAATTACCATTCAAGTGTTTTAATTATGGAAGAACATGTTATTATGCATCTAAATGCTCTTATAAGGAATCAGATGATAGAAATAAAAGGCATGTGTTTAAAAAGGTTCTCTATTCCAAAGAATGTAGTGGTTCCTCTAAAGATTAGGAGAATGATTCAAATGATGAAACCCTTTTTATGGGTTTGGAATTTGGTGATAAAAATTTTGATATTGAGAATTGGAAGAAGTTCAACTCCTTGTGTGATGAAGACATGTTTTCTTTTGAACTAGATCTAGATTCAATGGAACCTAAAGGCTGGGAATTCAATCTAGATGATTGTGAAGTAGATTTTCAAGGATAAATATGGTATTGTCTTGAAGATTTGGATGGAGAAAGATTACAATATATCAAATATGGGTGCATGTTGGAAAAATCAAAAGAGACAATTGAAAAATTAAAGGAAAAAGCCAAATAATCAAAAGAAGAGATTGGAAAAATGAAAGCTCAAATAGGAGGGGGAAATATATGGATGTGAGATTAAGTAAAAGAAGCTAAAGATATAATCTCAATTTTAAAAGTCAAAGTTGAAGAAGGCAAGAGGATTGAGGATTGCTTGAATACAAAGATCAATGATAAAACTATTGAATACTTCAAGCTTGATCAAGAGATTTTATCTTTGAGAAAAGAACTTGGAAAAGATAAAGATAAAATTGATAAGGGTATAAAACTAAGAGGAGTTTCTATAATTCTTGATGAGTTTATTAACTCTCAAAATCCATCTAAAGAGAAATTAAGCCTTGGTTTTGAAAAAGGGAAAATTCCTATGACTAATGCATCTACAAACTTGTATGATAACTTCAAAGTAGAAGGAATTCCTAAAAAGGAGGAAAGAAGATTACATTGGAGACTATAAAGAGAATGGTTTGAAAGATGTAAAGAATATTCAAAATGTCAAGAAAGAAAGAGGATCTAATCCTAATCGAAAGAAAAAAGAATTTATAATTCCTCCATCTGCAAAGTAGAATGCTCCTTCCAGGTTCAATCAACCCTTTTAGGGTTACTATTTTTCTTGTAATATTTTGGGCATAAGGCTATTGATTGTAGAGTTAGTCAAAGAAGGAATAATAACAGAGGTAGGAGGTCATTCATGCCTCAAAGAAATAATATTATCTTGTTTCATGGATATTTCTATGTTTGCAACAACTATGGTCACAAGGTTGATAGTGCAGATCCAAGGTGAAGAGAAACAACCTTATTTTCAAGAGCACAAAATTGTGTGATACAAGTGTAATAATATGGGACATAAGGAAAACTACTATAGAAGTTGATTTGTGAAGCCACTAGTTCAAAAAAAGTTTGAATCTCATAATCAACAAAAGAAGGAAAATGAAAAGGTCTAGAAAGAATACCATGAGAAGAAGGATGATACTATACTTGTGCACTCTACACAAGATTATAAGACAAGATAAGATATAAAATTATCTCAGGGGGAGATTTCACTTGGAAAATATTTTTTCCCTCCAAAAAGGAAAGAGGTTTTAAATATTTCAGCATGAAAGTTGATTTGAATTAGAATAGTCAGTGTGTAGATCTATTGTGCATAAGTGGAACTTCATTGAAGATATAGGTGAAGGAAGATGGTGTGTGAAGGTTGTTACACTTTTTCTAATTGATTCCATTATAGTTTGGTGTACCACAAATAAAGATAAAGTCTCAAAAGAATAAGGCATTCATGGTGCATTCTCTTTGGTGAATTCAATATATTTTGGTTTGCTCCTCTCTATAGAAAAGGGTTATTTCTAGCAGTCTATAATTTAAGTTAATGAAGGTGTGAAGGTATTATATCCAAGCTTTCAAATCTTTATACTTGTTGAAGTGAAAGATATTAGTGACATAGTTCTAAACTGGTATAGTGAAGAAATGTTTAAGGCTTGTTGGAATGTTCTAAAATTATTTTGGAAGAAAATTTTTGTACAAACAAATATGTGGGCATGTCTAGTTCATGCTATCTTAATATATGAGAATATTTTGTGAGCTAAAAATTTCTCTTTTTCAAATAAAAGTGTTCTGCAATATCTATCTATTTTAAAAAACATATGTTTTTTGTATTTGACTACTTCCATGTTGGATATCATGCATACAGTATGTTTGGTTACTAGATTTCAAGCCAATCCTAAGTAATCTCATGATAAGTCCATTAAAATAATCTCCAAATACTTAAAGTATACTCCAAATTATGACCTATGGTACAAAAGGTTCAAAATTTCTCTCTGCGTGCCTATATTGATGTTGATTGGGTTGGTTATGTTGATGACCATAGGAGTACAATTGGAATTGAATTATTTTTAGGAGATAGATTGGTCTCATGGTTTAGTAAAAATTAGGATTCAATGTATTTGTCCACAAAAAAATAATATTATATTGTTGCAGCATCCTACTATACTCAGGTGCTTTGGATGATGCAAAATTTGAAGGATGTGAAGGTGGTTTATGATGAAACTATTCCTATACTATGTGATAATAAAGTATAATTAACATTTCCAAGAATTTGGTAATGGGCTCGAGAGCTAAACACTTCTAAATTTGGTACCACTTTCTAAGAGAGAAGGTTGCAAAACATGAAGTCAAAATGGAGTATGTGCCTACCAAGGACCAGATTGTAGATATTTTCACTAAGGCACTTTTAAAGGATAATTTTGAGTATCTATGGTAGAAGTTAGGGGTTATTTCCCCTCGTTCTAAATATATGCATAAAGGGTACATTTGTACAGGGGGAGAAATTCATGTGATATCCTTTACTCCTAGATTGACGAGTGCTACCTCTTAGGGGGAGATGGTAGAAAGGGGGAGACATGTTGTTGTAGTTGTTACTAGTTCAAGTTATATTGTTTGTCAAAGGGGGAGTATGTGATGCTATTTGAATAGAATCTATTTTCCCTTTTTTCCTAAAATAATATCTTGCTACTTTATGTAAGAGTGTATGGCACTTTGTCCTTGATGTCAAATGAGGACAATGATCAGTGTGTGCTATCATCAATTCCAAAGGGGGATATTGTTGGTAGTTGTTTTTATTGATGTCAACACTAAGAATATTTCTGGTAGCTGTGTAATTTATGTCAATACTAATTGCTAGTTGTCATTGATGAGAACACTAATTGTTGGTTGTCATTGATGTGAACACTAATTTTTGGTTGTCATTGATGTGAACACTTGATAAGTAAGGTGTTAGTCCTTTCTATTGGTTGTCATTGTTATATTCAATTTGGGCTTACCTTAGTGATGTAGTTACTATCTTATCAAAGAAGAATTGATATAATTCATGGTTTATGCCATGCCTTATCAAAGAATAATTGTTGAAGTTCATGATTATAGGTCATTCCTTATCAAATAAGAGTTTTTAAAGTTCATATAATGCATTATTACTATCAACAAAGTTGATTTCATAATTGCATATTCAAATGAGGATTAGAAGCATTAAGAAGAGGACTAGAAGCATGAATGATAGTGGAGAGATAATATTGAAGGTCTACAATATGTCTTATGATATCTCTTCATGTTCCTAATGAAGTATGTGTTTTTAAAAGGAATTTTTTGTCTCCACAAGTTGCTTAAGTGTTTCTGGTTGAGGAAGATATATTGAATTTTGTTCTAGAGAATTATTCACATTCCTTCATTGTTTATGCTTTGGTCTTGTAATTTCATATTCAATGTAGTATTCTATGGAGGTTTCATTCCTATCTTTTCAAGTCACCTATTTTTGTGAGGAAATCTTTGTAAATTTTTGAAGGTTGGCAGTGTTGGTTGTCCAGACTGGTCTAGGAAATTCTATGCATTTCTTCACATTAATGTCTCTACTCCTACATCTTGGTGAATGTGCTAGATCAATTTTTATATACTATCTGAATTCCAATATCATGTGCTGGAGTGGTCCAAAAGATTATATGCTACTGTTATATCTCATGATTAAGCATTTAGTGTTTCTAGAATATATTTTTATGTTCCTATTTGATCTACAGTGGCTTTTGGTGGTATGAAAATAAGAAATAAGTGTATGGAAGTGTTGTTTGATGTTAAAGAAACATCCCCATGTGATCCACATGTTGCTAATTGGCTTATTTGATGTTTCATAATTTCTTAAGTTGTCTTTTTTAGTTATTTGTAGATATCTAGCCAACAAGGCTTATTTCTTATCTTACGCCATGTGCTTCGTGGGCTATGCCAATAATGAAAGATGTGTTGCAATATATTTGGGTCTCGAACTATCCTACTTGGTACCACATCATGTTAATTCAATAAGAATTATGTTTAGGGGGAAACAAGTTATGTCGTTCAACATTTCATCAACGCGTTTCCTTGATGTCGACTTAGTTTTTTGTGTGCATGCATGTAAATAGTTTTGGATCATATTGAAAGAAGTGCTAAGATTTTTTTGGTCCTCTCTATATTTTGGATAGGACTAGATTATGTTTTTGTGGTCAACCAATTATTATTATTTTTTATCCTTTTCTTAGCTGACATAATTTAATTTTTGAAGTGTTGTGGTAGATATAAATGTAAGATCATTTCAGATGCAACATGGTAGAGAAGTGTACAATAGCAAAGAAATGTGCGTGTGAATTATATTTAATATAGAACACTAGTAGTGCTAAAGTATGTGAAATGAAATATAAATTGTGTTATAACACCTTAGTCAATAGAGTGTTGTGTTTGTAATCATTGTAATTCTCTCTAAATCATATTGTATCTTTCTCTAAGATAGTGAATCTCATCAAGTCCATGTATCTTACTCCTATAATTATGTTGTATTAAGTTAAACAAGTCCTTTGTATCTTTCTCTAAGGTAGTGATCCTTCTTGCAAGTTTTTTTGTTAGTGAGCCTTATATTGTGAGTTAACTTTCACCATGATTTTTCCCTAATTAGGTTTTCCACATAAATCTAGCATTCTATTTGTGCATGTGTATGTTCTTCATTTCTCATTGTTGTTGATTTGGTTAGAATTAAAATTGTTATTATAGTGTAGGAAATTGTATACCTTTATAATTCCACACTTTTTTTGGGTCCCTTAATTAATTGAACTTAATTAAGCTCCTAATTTTCCACATTATGCATTCCAGGGCCTTATTATTCCCACTTTCTAAAAGGGAAACCAACATTTAATTATTGTAATTAATATTTTAATCACATTGGAGAATAATTATCCTAGAATTTTAATCTAGGTCCCATATTCCCAAGGGTGAATGGGTCCCCTCTAAGTCCTGGGACCCATTTTAAAATATGATTTTAGTCTTTTAATGATTCACATTTCATATGCAATTGTCCAATTTTGGAATCTATTTTTTGGGAAATTAGATAAAAACCTATAAATATATATTATTTTTTATCAATTCAATCTGAACATGCATGATCAAATATTCTCAAGAGAAAATATTATTGTCAAGAGAATTCAAGAGCAGATTTTTCGGTGATTTGTTGCAAGAATCAAGATCCTATCATCATATTCAAGCTTATGTTTGTTCATATAATCTTGTGAGGGTTATTATGCATTGTTGATCCTCAAAGAATCCAAGCATTCAAGTATCCAACAAACCAAGAGAAGAAAGATCAAGTCCTTGGAGTGATGTGTTTGAACTCAGTCCTATAAAGGAAGCCATTGACGGTTTGGTGTTGTAGCAACCAAGTGTTCATTCATCATTTCCTTTTCCATTGTCATTATTCTTTCATCAAGGTTTAATTACCAAATATGAGGTTTGACTAAGGAAAACACCCATTCAAAGACAATAATTTTCCCTCTTTGTATGTGTAGATTACAAGTTGAAGAAGGATTAAAGATCTTGAAGACCAATTTTAAAAATCTTGAATTTTTTGTAATCATTGTTGTCGTGACAAAAACTCAAATTCAAAATTTATTTTTGACTTCTTAACAGTGGAACCTATGCAAAACATAAGCTAAGATCCTACCTTAGAGGATTGCAAAAAGTATTTTCAAGACCCCTAACTAGGACCCATCCTCCCTAGAGTGAACCTATCCTTCAATAGAGTTGGGATCCTACTTTTGGTGACTAGTACATGTGTCCTTACCCTTCCTAGATCTTCCTACAAACTGTGGTTGTAGTTTCTATACTTTCAGGAATTTTCATTTCATATTCTAGGTCTTATAGTTCATGTAGCTTAGGCATTTCATATCATTTCAAATTGGTTTTAGACTATCCCATTGTCCTACTACCCTAAAGGAATTGAGATCCAGTTTTGATTGACTCACCTTTGAGGTTGAAAGTCAATATCTACTCCTTCTTATCTCTTTCCTAATGAAATACTCCTAGGGAAAGATTCATATTGTGGTCTTTATAGTCGTATTTAGGAACCGCCTTTCACCACCATTTCATTTTGGTGAACCTGACTGTCTTACATCATACTTTTCTAACTTGGGGATCTTTGAAATCCTAGATCTATGTTTTGCATCATCTTGTATTACATTGCATTTTGGGTTACATATTTCATTTTTTTATCATCTAAATTCATAAAAAACCCCAAAAAATTTCACACTATCTACATAGTAGCTTGCATTAAAATGTGTTTCAGTTATTTAGATCAGCATTTAATTTAGAATTGCATTCAAAAAAGTTGTCATTTTTTTCATACAGTTTCATAAAATTTTATTTCCATTTTCATCATATTTTTGGAAAATTTGTCTATGAAGAATCTATTTTTTGTTAGGAACAGTGAGCTTAAACATCAATTTAGACATTCAGAATTTAACTTTTCAGACCCTTGTCCTAGGAGTCATTTGTCTAGGGTGAATTTGTCTTAGTACAGGTGCTTTTCCAAATTTATGCACACTATTTTGTCTCTATTTTAGTTAAAAAAATTATTATTTCTATATTTTTTCAAACCTAGCTCAATTGATGAAAGGTAGTACATTGTTTGAAATTAAAATTGGAATTTAAAAGTAATATTTTTTAGGGTTTTGCATCTAAAATTAGTTAATTATCATCTTCAGATCTAAAATTTTCAAAAAAAATTCCTATTCAAGCATATGCTTTTCATAAGATTCCACATAGCTTGTATGATTGTCACCTCTCTACTTATAAGAAAAATCTAAGCAAACAAAATGAAACCATTAACAAGCATGATAGTTAACATCTTACACTCTCTTCCATTAGTATGTATATTATAATGCAAGAGAAAGCAATCAAGGATAATCATGACAATCATAGAATTTTTTCTCCCAAAAACCCTCCTTTGTGATAAAGGTTCCTTGGTGTTAGAAGAGTCAAACATTGAGTGTCATGAGAATCTCTATTGTACTTCTCCTCATGCTTATCCCACTTTGAAAGATATTATGGTAGAAGAATATGAGATTATTGGAACATTCCTTAACACCACTTTTCCTAAGCTTCATTCATCTTCCAAAATGCAACCTAATATATCTCTTGTGCTAAAGATTCCTCCCTATTAGAAGATCCAATTGTTGATCATCATGAGAATCTTGTTTATCTCCCCCCACTACCTCTCCTCCTAGGAAAGTTGTTATGATGAAAGGGGATAGAATCTTTTATAAAATTATTTCAAAAGATAATAAAGTGACTTATAAGGATGAAAATAATAAGGTGGCCTTAGATCCTCTACCTTTACACCAAACCATTTCCAAGCCAATAAAAAAACATAAGCATTCCAAGAAACCTATAGTCAATGATACCCTCAAACATTCACATCCCCTATTATATAAATCCAAAATTGAGGATGAATTTTGTACACTTTTATATTGTGGGTTACTTAAATTACCCCGTAAACCTCCCTAATTAACCAAGAAATAAAGAGATACAAGTGGACCATATTGTACATATCATAGAATTATTGGACATCATAGAAATTATTGTTGTGATCTATAAGAATTATTAAGATAACTTGATCCCTCTAGGGATAAAATTGGATAGCATACACAAACTCTACTCCTTTCCATGTGATAGTTGTAGAATCATATCATCTTCACTGTCACATGTATTGCACTTTATGTAAATCAAATTTCCATCTTGTAAGGAGCACCATATCATCACCTGTCTTGGATCATCCTTGTCCTACATCTTTGGTGGGAAAGAGATTTGATATCCTTGTCCTAGTAGGCCACTTTCCATTGCTTCTTTGGCTAGTTATCCATCTTCCAGATATGATGAACAAGATTGTGATACAAAAAACCTCCTATGGGTTGGCTCACATGTGAAAAAGTATTTTCTGTCCTCTCTATGTTATTTTTTATTGAATGCATGTAATGAAAACCCTCGTACTATGCTTCTTGGTGTGCCTTTATGTTTTTAAGATTTCTTTGGATTACCCTTGTTACTCTGTTGGTTCAATGATACAATGGACTGTCATGCAATTATTCTATTTGTATCTAGATTCTTTTATCTGTCATAAAAATTTTCTTGTGTTTTTCCTTTGGGTACAATGCAAAGCATTGAGACATTTAGGTCTCTTCCATGTTGACCCAAAAGGATTTTTTGTGTTCTATCTCTCTATGTGTCATTCCTCCTTTGTGTTCATCATTTCATGAGCTATTTAGGGGATGATGATGGTTCCTAACTCTATTATATCACTGTATAAAAGACATGTTTTGACCTCAAATACATGGATCCCTTATGTGTATGATATTGCATGTTGGGGAAAAAGACCTTCCTTTTACATGACACGACTTTATTTAGATACATATGATTGGAATAGGGCTTTCTAAATAAGCTCTCATGACCCTTTTATCAATTGGCATATATCATTTATACTTTCAAATAATTGCTCACAGTATGGTGTTTATCAATTCCTTTAAGGTGGGGGAATACATTGGAATTATTATGAAATGGACATTGGAATTCTCATTTTGGCATGAATATATTGATATTTTTTCTTCAATTTTATTCACAGAGGTTGGACTTAGTGTAGCATTGGCATAAAATTGATCATTTTGGCATAAAATTATGGGTACACAATATTTGTGATGAATTTTCCCATGTGCCACCCTTTGTTATGGGTACACACCTTGTAAACCTAGTGTGTGTTTCTCATCATTCCTTTGGGGCTCACCTAGTGTATAAAAAATTACACTAGCCCTTGTGAATGTATTTTCATGGCCACCTAACATAACACAACTTGCTTGTCAGTGGAGTCATGAGTGTATTTTATGGACAACGCAACAATGGATAGTCATGCATCTTGTCTATCTACATGTATCTTACACATCTCGTGTGTCCCTTTTTCCTTAAGTTGGTTTTCTATGGGATCTTTGATCCTTGGGGCTTGATCATCCTCCTTGATCTTTGTCATCCTATTTTTATAAAATTTGTACACTTGGACCTCTCTTCATACATATTTTTCTACTTTAGTGTGAGTTTGAGCATGAGTTCATAGTCTCACTAAAGTGGGGACTAAATTTAGTATAGGAAATTGTATACCTTTACAATTTTACACTTTTTTTGGGTCCCTTAATTAGTTGGATTTAATCAAAAATCTTAATTTTCCAAATTATGTATTCCAAAGCTTTATTATTCCTATTTTCTAAAAAGGAAACCAACATTTAATTAATACAATTAATATATTAATTATATTGGAGAATGGGTTTCCTATAATTTTAGGTCAAGACCCATTCACCCAAGGGAAAATGGGTCCCCTCTAAGTCCTAGGATCCATTTTTTAATATGGTTTTGGTAGCCTTTTAATGATTCAAATTTCATATGCAATTGTCAGCTTTTGGAATCTAACTTTTGGGAAATTAGATAAACACCTATAAATATAGTCTTTTTATCAATTAAATATAAACATGCATGATCAAATATTCTCAAGAGAAAATATTATTGCCAAGATCATTCAAGATAAATTTTTCAATCATTTGTTTCAACAATCAAGATCCTATCATCATGTTCAATCTTATTTAAATTCATATAATCTTGTGAAAACATATATTGTTGATCCTCAAAGAATCCAAGAATTCAAGCATCCAAAAAATCAAGAAAAGAAAAATCAAGTCTTTGGAGTGATGTATTTGACTTTAGTCCTCTAAAGGAATTCATTGAAGGTTTGGTGAGTTGTAGCAATCAAGTGTTCTTTCACCATTTGCTTCTTGATTGTCATTATTATTTCATAAAGGTTTAATTACCAAAAATGTGGTTTGACTAAGGAAAACCCCCATTCAAACACAATTTTTTTTCTCCATTTTCATGTGTTGATTACAAGTTGAAGAAAGATTAAATATATTGAAGAGAAAATTTACGATCTTGCATTTGTTGCATTGATTATTGTCAAGTTGCAGAAACACAGATTTAGAATTTATTTTTGACTACCTAAAAGTGGAACCTATGCAAAAAAGAACACCAATATCCTACCTCATAGTACTATAAAAAGAATTTTCAAGACCCTTAACCAAGACCTATTCACCCTAGGGTGGAACTATCCTTCAATAGAGTTGGGATCCTACTTCTAGCATGTTGGTTGTTTTTATGGTAACCAAGCTGATCTTTATAATTACCTATGGATATTGCCATTTTTGATAATTAGAAATCTAAAGGGATTGGCCAACGAATGAGTAAAAGCTACAAAATTTTCACTCCTACACTTCAAGCTCTGTGAAACCTAGGAGGGTGATCCGATAATGTATATTCAAGAATTAATATGACCAATATGAAAATATATTGTCAACACAATTACTTCTCATATAACCACACAACAATGTAATGTATTGAAAATGTAGTCAAGTCTTTTAACAATATACTACACTTGGAGTATCAGAACAATGAAACTCAACATAACCGTAATGGTAATTCATTTGAAAGATTTGTAAGTAAAGAGTGATTTTTTGATGAATTGACCTAGAAACTATAATGAATACTTTGCTTGAACTAGTACCTTATCCTAAACATGGAGTCAGTGATAACCTATGTAACCTAGTAAAAATCCTTCATATAGCAATATATGATCTTCAAGAAACATTGCATTATAGTAATCCTATATTACATTCTCAACCACTAATTCTTACAGATATCCTAGCATATAATTTATATGAATCAATAACTTCATTCAAACATTTACACTAGTTAATTGAACTAAATAGGAAGAATAATATCACACAACAATTGGAAACAATGGAGATGAATAAAACGATCCTTGATTATATTATTCATGATTCATAAAACATATACAAAGGAGAGAAAATGGTTATGGAATTAGAAGCACTCTACTACATATTTTCTATTTTGTTATCAAAATCACTTACACTATTATAGACTCAGAACCTAAGACAAAACAAAAAACTTCCAAAATATGCTTTGTATTCCTTATACAATTCACTATTTTAATTGCAATGCAATAAAACCAACTTTCTAGTCTTGAATTCCTTCCTATAAAAATGAAGGAGAAAAGAAAAGCTTCAGACCAGAAAGCACACATGTCATCTTTCTATTGGACCACAGTAACATATATTCACTTTTTAGTTACACTCGAGCTCTTGGGTGGTGGGAATAAACATGAAGAAAAATTATTCTTCATTTGTTGTTGGAGATCCAGTCCCACCATTAAAAGGCATCTTTTATTGTTACGACAACCTCAAAATATCTCCTACATGCTCAAAAAGTGTTTCCATGGGCAAACCCAGTTAGCATAATTTGAAAATGAAAATCATATAAAAACATAAAATTGATTTATCCACATCAGCAAGTATGCGTCTTTCAAGTTGAGGAGAAAATAATATTTTGACAATATTTCATCAAAATCCCATTTTATACTATTTTTAGGCAATACATTGTTGTTCTCCTATTTATTATTCATCATCACCCTCTTAAAAGCTTACTCAGTATATTTATCCAACCATGTGATGTATTCTTCCTCAGTTGGCCATTTTGCATCCAGAAGCCTCTACACCTTCACACTATGCTGAGTATATTTAGCATCAATTAAGTCTTTGGCCTCTTTAACAAAAGCATTCATTCTTGTTTCAATTTCCACCATTATATCAATATGTGGCTTCAATATGGAGTAATCACTTGTAGTTAATGTCATCTTAGTTGATGTGTGAATCTCTCCCAAATCACACCTCCATTCATTAAAAAAATTTGATTCACCCTTTTGATTCAACATCTCAACCATATGATGCTTCTCAATTATATTGAATGCATTTATCTTTCTTTGGAGCTGCATCCCTAACTTCCCAAGAAAAATTGTTATTTCATTTACCAAATAAATCACTTGCAATATTTTAGGGATATTTGTATCTGCCTCGGGATCTTATTCCATTTTTGGTATCATCTCTTTTAAACCACCCACTATAGTGCTCCACTTGTTGCACTCATTCTTGAAATCTTCTTGAAACTATGTGTACTTTATGTTTGCTTCACGGATTCTCTTATAGCTAGCCCATACATGATTATCCCTATTGACCAATTTGGTCACTCTATACCTTAATACATCTTCGAAAATATAATTGGCCACCTTAATAGTTTCAATTTTGGCCTTCTTGATGTATTTGATTTAAAGCCAAGGTCTCCTGATCCTATGTAGAAAACTCAAAGAAGAAGAGGATGACATAGAGATATTCTTTACTAATTGATTAGCTTGGAGAGTGGCTCTCATTCTGTTCATTTCATCTAAGACTTCTTTATATTCCTTCACCAAGGAATCATACTTCTGATTTATTTGTGTAGTCACTACATTGAGCATCGCAACATGAGTAGTCCATTTAGCATCTTGGATAGGTGTTACATATATGCCCCTTTTCACCACCAAATAACCCATTACCTCTTCAATAGGTTGAGCCACCTCATGCTTTCCAATATTAGGTGCCATGGACGAAATTGCAAGGGTGTGAAAATTCAAACTATATCTAGATCCAAACACCTTGTCTTCCATCTATTCTTCAGATATTGAAGCCTAAGGATCTCTTTTAATAGCATCAAGTGAAATAGGTGAAGTGATAGTGCATCCTCATAACAACATTAGTCCACTATCTACAAAAATTTACCTAGCTTCAATAGGGGTGATAGCTGCAATCTCAACTTTAATCTTCTCCTCCTCTACCTTCTTAGCCTCTTCTTGCTGAGAAGGATCAACACTAGCCCTAACTTGTTCAAGCCTTTCATTTATCTCTTTACTCCTTTTTTGAATCATGAATTCCTAGAATTCCTTATATTGTGTAAACTTATCATCCATAAGGAATTCTTTGCAATCCTTAATCTTAGGATCATTATCATTCATCTCATCATAGTGCCACTGAATCTATTAGAAAAATAAGAGTAGACAACTAAGAGGTGGGGGGGGGTCAATCAGTTGTTACAAAATTTAAAAATCATTCAATCCTTTTAACCTTTAACCTTAGATCTAAATATTAACAAAGAAAGCAAGAATCAACAACACATCACAAACACATGAACACAAATATTTTATACGTGGAAACCCTGTTAGGGGAAAACCCGTAGTGGATGTTAGTCCACAAGATTATACCCTATTAAAAGTATAATGAGAAATAAATAGAGAATTCACATGCATTCATGCACACTACCTAGAGCTCATTTCTCAAAGGAAGGCTTGCTGCCTTACAAGGACATTCAAATTAAAACCATTTGAAGAATATGAACTGAGAAATTAGCTTCTTCAAAATCCTGATGACAGTTCTAGTTATGCACATAATTACTTCTTAACACTTGGCTTTGCACTTGAATGATCTAATCTTTTTCACACACTTCACATACACTCTTTTTTCATACACTTCATATACATGCGACACACACACTGAATGAGGAGAACAATCACTTTTATATATTCACTTCAAGGATTCACATAAGCAACTTTGTTGGCCATAAATAAAATAATAGATTAAAAATTATTGAACCAATATATGAACATATCTCGATGAGCATGAACCCAAATCAGTCACAACATAGTGAAAACCCAAATAAACACCCTCAAACATGCCAAGCATTAAAATATTAATCCATAAGGGTCTGCAACAGGCTACAACCATTATGTCATCCAAGAACATAAACCCAAACACACCATGGAAAAATATCTGATCACGATCACAACAAACATTACGGATGTGAAACAAGGATAGGGAATGTTCTAGAAACATCCTCAAACATCATAGGAACATATGCAATATCTGGAATTGCTAGAATTTCATCCTCTTCTTCCAAGAGGAATTTCTATAGTAACAAAATGACTATAGGAACACTGAAATGCACAACCTGCACAAATCTTGATGCATACCATTGAAAATTTTGGGGTATAAACTAGATAGAATTAGATACAAACCCATTAAAGCGCAAAACCTAAAAAGCATAGTACTAAGTTTTACACCATACTGAAGTTCTCAGCATCACAAGCACACTATAACATGTTTATTTTAATTTTCGCAATATCCTCGACATATAGAGCCTTCAAATCATCAAGTGTTAATAGTGTTGACATCAATGACAACTACATATCAAAAAAACAACCACAAAATCCAACAATCTCCCCCTTTGGCATTGATGGCAATACATGATGTGAAAAATACCATCAACACAACTAGCTCTTCTTCTCATAATATGCTTCTCCCTCTTTCATTATTCTCTTCCTTTCTTCTCTTCCTTCCAAGGTTTTTCACATGCACTTCTCCCCCTTTGATATCAATGGAAAAGGTACACAAGCTCTGAACAAAATATCTAAAATATATATCTACTCCCCCTGAGTAGCAACCACCACAACATCAATCCATAATAAGATATGACAATGAATTCACAGAATGATGCAAATACCTGCATCATTTAGTTCTGATCAGGAGGGGAAATCACCCATAACTTTCCTCTCAGGTACTCAAAATTATCATTAGGCAATGGCTTAGTAAAGATATCTTTTTATCCTTGGTAGGTACATATGCCAGTCTGACTTCCTTGTGACTTACTTTGTCTCTTAAAAAGTGATATTTGATAGATATATGCTTTGTTTTTTAATGTAACACTAGATTCTTAGAAATGTTTATGGCACTTGAATTGTCACAAAATATTGCAATAGGCTCTTCATACTCAATTTTGATGTCTCTGAGCATCTGCTTCATCCATATTATTTGAGTGCAATTATTTGCAGCATAAATATACTCTACCTCAACACTAGATAGAGAAATGGAGTTCTTCTTTTTACTTAGCCAAGATACCAGCTTCTTTCCCAAGAAGAATGCACCACCACTGGTACTTTTTCTGTCATCCACATCTCCTACCCAATTTGCATCAGTAAAGACGCTCAGGATAAGATCATCATCCTTAGGATACCAAAGACCAAAGTCAACTATCCCTTTCAGATATTTAAAGATTCTTTTCACAAGTCACATGTGATTCTTTCGGGTCAGCTTGATATGTAGAAACCATGCATACAACATTCACTATATTTATCTTGGTCTAAGTCAAATAGAGTAATCCACCAATCATTGATTTGTATCTTGTTTGATTTTATTTATGATAATCATCATTTTATGTAAGTTTGCATCTGATTACCATGGGTGTACCAACTAGCTTTGATTCTTCCATGCCAAAAAAATTAAGTAACTCTCTTACATATTTGGACTAAGATATAAAGATTCCATCTTCTAACTGAGTGATTTGTAATCCTAAGAAGAATTTCAGTTCTCTAATCATTGACATTTCAAACTCACTTTTCATTTCATCAGCAAACTTCATACATAAATCATCATCACCTTTAAAAATTATGTCATCAACAAAGACTTCAATAATCAATTCTTTATTTTGATCCATCTTGAAATATTGATTGTTGTCAAAAGTACCCTTATTAAATCCAAGCTTCAACAAGTATTTATCTAATCTAGCATACCAAGCTCTACAAGCTTGCTTAAGTCCATATAGAGATTTCTTCAATCGGCATACCATGTTTTCCTTGTCATTCAATTGAAATCCATCTGGTTTCTCAGCATATACTTCTTCTTCTAGCTCACCATTTAGAAATGTTGACTTTACATCCATTTGATAGACTATAATTTTTAAAAGTAACATAGGCAATAAATAACCTTAGAGCTTCAATTCTAGCAATAAGGGCAAAATTTTCTTCAAAATCTATACCTTCCATCTGTGAGTACCCTTTTAAAACCAATCTTGCTTTGTTTCTGACCACTTCACCTTGTTCATTCAGCTTATTCCGAAAGACCCATTTGGCTCCAATCACATTTTTATTCTAAGGTCTAAGAACAAGATCCCATGCATAATTTTTCTCTATTTGCATTAGTTCTTCTTTCATTGCTTCCATCCAATATTCATCTTTACATGCTTCATTGGCATTACTGGGCTCAGTCGTGGAAATCAGACAATATTCTTCTACAATTTTCTTTCTAGTTTACACACCTTTGTTCTTGTCTTCTATAATCTAACTTTCATAATGGTTTCACCTTACATACCTTACAACTTTAGGATTCTCTCTAACTTCTGGTTCTTCTTTTCTTTCTTCTGCACTTCTATTAGTTTATGCTTCTTGATTCCCTTTGTTCACCAGAATAATTCAAAGTTTATTCTGGGTTAGAACATTCTTTCCATTATTATACTATCATGTTGGTCCTCTAAATCATATCCACTACATCTGGATGGTCTATCAATATCTTCATCAACTCTAACATTTTCACTTTCAACCATTTTATTCAATATCTTATTAAAGAATTGGTAAGCCTTGCTCTTAGTACAGTAAACTAGAAATATTCCTTCATCACTTCTAGCATCAAACTTGCCTATATCTTCATCTCTCTTGATATATCATTTGCTTCCAATTTTTTTTGAAATATTTAACCATAGGCTTATAACCAAACCATAACTTAAAAGGAGTCTTACCAGAATTACCATTAACATTTACCTAGTTGATAGTATACACAATAGTGGTTACAATTTCTCTCTAGTAGAAATGAGGAACATTTTCTTCCAACATCATGGTTCTAGCAGTATTTAGAATAGTTTTGTTCTTTCTTTCAACAAATACATTCTATTGAGGGGTCTAAGGAGCAGATAGTTGTCTTTGGATTCCATGCTCTTCATGAAAAGAATTGAATTCTTGAGAAGTGAATTCACCACCTTTGTCTGACCTTAAGCATTTAATCTTTAGACCTGTCTCATTCTCTACCATAGCTTTCAAACTTTTTAACTTTTCTAATGCTTCATGTTTTTCTCTCAAGAAAGCAACCCATATCATCCTAGAATAGTCATTAATAAGCAACATGAAATACCTGTATCCTTGAAGACTTCTATTCTGGAGGGACCACATAGATCTGTGTGCACTAGCTCTAGTACTTCATTTGAATTATGTTGTTTGCTCCGAAAGGAATTTCTAGTCTGCTTTCCCATTTGGCATTCCTTGCATATAGTGTTAGTAGGATTCACTAACTTAGGAAGATATCTGACTGCTTGAGAGGAACTTATATTGATATCTATCAAATTTCACATTACACAACCTCCTATGCCATAACCAACTTATATCAACTTTAGAAATTAAACAACTTTCACTAGCAACACTTAAGTGGAAAATGTTACCTTTTGTCTTTGTACTTGAAGAAATTATGTTTCCTAAAATTCCTCATATCCTACGCTTACCATGCTTGAACTATAGACTGTATCCCTTGTCTACCATCTGTCCAACACTCAACAAGTTATTCTTTAAGCCTTCTACATAAAGAACATCATTAGTATTATGTTTTACCACCAAAGGAAATAGTGCCTCTGCCAAGAATCACACCAGAAGTGTTGTCTCCAAATCTTACAACACCACCATCATAATTTTCCAATCTTACAAACTTGATTTTATCTCCAGTCATATGATGTGAGCATCCATTTCCAATTACCCACTCATCCTTTTCTTCAATCTTTGCTGCAAGAGATTTCTCAAAATTCACATTACTAGCAGATTCAGTGGAAACCTAACCATTTTCCTTCATAGCAATAAATACCCATGGTTCTTCATTTCTAGTTTATTTTTCAGATTCATCATCAGTAACACCTTCTTCTGCATAACAACATTTTTTTTTAAATCTAGACTTATTAGATTTGAGTCTAGGAGTTCTTTTAGGACACCTTGAAGCAAAATGACCTATTTTACTTCAAGAAAAACATTTGATAGGTAAATTTCCTTTGTACTTACCTTGACCTCTAGCTTCTCTTTTCACAATAAGTGCTTCCAGTTCTTCAAACTCTCTTTCTTCATCTTCAATCTACTTCATTTCATCTTCATACTTGAATGAATTTCTGGAAATATCTCTCTGAATCATATCTTTGTTGACTCTTTCTAGATACGACTCTTTCTAGATACAGTAGCCTTGAATGTAGATTTTGTCTTAGGAGTAGATTCATCAAATTTTCTCAATTCAAAGGAAGCAAGTTTGCCAAATAACATATCTCTTGTCACATTTTTTACTATCCTGAGTTCTTCAATAGCATGAGATTTTGACTTGTAAGAAGTAGGTACAAATATGAGAATTTTACCCACAATTTCATCTTCATCCATGACTCCACTGGCACATCTAATACCCATTACTAGTTCATTCACTTTCTGCATGAAAACAAAGATGTTTTCATCTTCACTCATCTTCAGACTCTCCCACTTGCCTTTCAGACTTATTAGCTTAGCAATCTTAACTTGAGCATCTCCTTCATACAAATTTTCCAACTTCTTCCAGATATCATATGCTATTTTTAGACCTATCACATTTTTCATCTCTGAATCTATCAAAGCACTCAACAATGCTTCAATATCCCTAGTATTTGTTTCAGCTTCTTTGATCTCATCACCAATAGAGGTACCATTCTAAGGAGCAACATATCTATTGGTTGTCATCTTCCAATAGGTTTCACCAATGCATCTCAAATGACATTCCATTTTGACCTTCCACAGAGAGTAGTTTGTTCCATCAAATCTGGGACTATCCTTCTTGTAAGATGCCATCTCGGATCACCTCAAGCTATTAGGATTTTTATTCAGAGGAACCTTCGCTGATACCAATTATTGGAAAAAATAGAGTAGACAATTGAGAGGGGGGGTAAATCAATTGTTACAAAATTTAAAACTTATTCAATCCTTTTAAACTTTAACCTTAGATCTAAAGATTAACAGAGAAAGAAATAATTAAAAAAACATCACTAACACATGAACACCAATATTTTATACATGGAAACCCTGTTAGGGGAAAAACCACAGTGGATGTTCATCCACAAGATTATACCTTGTTAAAAGTATAATGAGAAATGAATAGAGAATGCACATGCATCCAGGCACACTACCTAGAGATCACTACTCAAAGGAAGGCTCACTACCTTAAATGGACATTCAGATTAAAACCATTTGAAAAATATGAACTGAGAAATTAGCTTCTTCAAAATCCTAATGATAGTTCTGGTTATGCACATAATTACTTCTTTGCACTTGGCTTTGCACTTGAATGATTTTCTCTTTTTCACACACTTCGCATACACTCTTCGCTTATACACTTCATATACATGCGACACACACTGAATGAGGAGAACAATCACTTTTATATATCTTCTTCAAGGATTTACATTAGCAACTTTCAGCCAAAAATAAAAGAATAGATTATAAATTGTTAGCCCAATATATGAACAAATATTTATGCACACCAACCTAAATCAGACACAACATAGTGAAAACCCAAATCAACACGCTCAAACATGCCAAGCATTAAAATATTAATCCACAAGGATCCTCAACATGCTACAACCATTATGTCATCCAAGAACATGAAAACCCAAACACACCATGGTAAAATATTTGATAATGATAACACCAAACATCATGGACTTAAAAAAAGGATAGGGAATGTTCTAGAAACATCCTCAAACATCAAAGGAACATACTCAATAGTTGGAATTTCCATAATTTCATCCTCTTCTTCCAAGAACAATTAATACAGTAACAAAATGATTGTAGGAACACTGAAACACACAACTTGCACAAATCTTGATGTGTACCATTAAAACTTTTGGGGTATAAACTAGATAGAATTAGAAACAAACCCATTAAAGCACAACACTTGAAAATCATCGTATTGATTATTACACCATACTGAACTTCTCAACATCATTGGCAAATTGTAACATGTTTATTTTAATTTTCTCAATATCCTTGACATATACAGCCTTCAAATCATGAAGTGCTAATAGTGTTGACATCAATAACAACCACATATCATAAACACAACCACAACATCCAACAAAATCATCTTATATTGGGAAACCTCAGAATCAATGGTATCTTCAATATCAAGGGGAGCGAATTTCTTCTCCACCTCCCCATCATCAAACACATGTTCATTTATTTTCTCTTTCTCAATTTCTTGGAAATTCTCCTTTTGTACATATATAGGTTGTTTTGTAATATACATAGCTTAGGAAAGTTGTGCTAAGAGAGCTTGTGGTCTCTCAACAACCTCTTTCACCTTTTATTTGAAGTAACAAATTTGGTAATCCCTTAGCTTTGCAAAATTTGTTTCAAAAGGATCTTTAGTTTCATCATAAGGACTCATGTAGAAGGCATTCTTCCTTTCAATTCTCTCTTCAATATCCATTATGAATGTCCATTCCCTTTTTCTTGCTATAACAACCTCATCACTCATTAATTTCCTCAATACATCATCTAAATACAAGAACTGATGACCAATCCGAGACAAAATTTTCTCCCTTCTCTTTGCAGAAACAAAACTCTCTAGGTCAAAACTCCTAACCTCATCAACTGGCAATCTAAGGTTATTCACCATGATTCCAAATTTACCCGTCCTGGGTAGTAACTACAAAGTAAGCAAAAGAGAATTGAGGGTTTACTACAATACCCTTCCTAGGTTTCCTGTACCTTTCATAATCCACAAAATCAATTTACCACATCAACTCCATAAAGGCCAATTGGTCAAAATCATACAAAGGAAAGAGGTGTGGTGCCACCTTGGAGCCATAAGCTCTGATCTTAGTATACTCTGAGTGTAGAAACCAATCTGCTCAAGTATGATGCTTGTTCGGCCCCATCTCCTCTCTTGGATGCATAACCTACCTGATTACCAAAGAAATCCTATGAATAGGTGCCACACCTAAACTTTCCAGAATACCATACCTGATAATAGTAGAAAACATTAAATAATTGGAATTAGGACAATCCTGGTCCCAAATATATGTCCACATTTGAATATGCAGAACATTATTTTCATTGTCCCTCATCCTCAATTTAAAATTCCTTTTCCAATTATAGTCACCTTCAAATAGTAGCATATGCATGGATAGGGAATAGTGTGGAAAATGTAAAGGAAGAACCTCCTATAAATTTATGGAATCTTGATGCATCTGATTGACAACAAAAGAAGCATAAACGAAACTAGTGTTTTGCTTGTGTCCCTATATATTAGCAACCATTACCAATAGGTTTGGAGCTATCCTTACCTCAAAACTTTGAGTTAGAACCTAATTTAGGCAATAATATGTATTATTGTAATAATCCACAAACTCCTCACATTCAAAGGGTTCAATATCTTTGTTGAGAAATTTCTCCTTTATTTTTCTATGTCGAACCAAAAATCTATTTTTGTATGTAAACCTGATACTCTCATATTCAACATATAGCTTATCTAGCTTGATTTCCATAGTGAAATTGGGATTCAACCCAAATATTTCTACCATATTATCCCTTGTTACTTCAAGGACAACATTTCCATGTTCATTTTTTATTTTTGTCTGCAGGGTCATAATGAGTTCTATTCATTCAGAGAGCCTCAAGGGGTGAACTGACCTAAACTACGTCAAAGGATAGTGATGAGAGTTCTAGAATTAGAAAGAGAAAGAGAAGGTCACATAGATTCTCTAGACAAACTGACAAGCTCTCAGCCAAAGGACGTCAACATAGAATACAGATGATAGCGCGACACACTGGTGTCTCATAGGAACTAGAGAATGAGTGTGTCACAAAAAATGGAAAACTGGCTACTAGAAATCCAATTACTGAGAACTACCAGAATCCGAGAAATTAGAAAAATGTGATAGAACTAGAGTGGAGTAGAATAGAAATGATAAAGTTAAAGAGGAGAAAGAAAGTAAAAGAAATACTTACAACTATGCGAGTGATGAAGCCTCTAGCCTATGAATGTCTTCAATACCTGCACACAAGAGAGAGAGAAAGTGTTGGGGATATATAGGGGTTCTCCTAAGTCAAACCCTTGTTTTGGTGTTCTGACCTCCATAGACAACCAAATAGATAGAGAGAAATGTAGGAAATGAAGTAAAGTACACAAAATCACTACAAAATAGTGTATGCTACTCAACCAAGTAATAGAGGAGAGGAGTGAAATCTTACCACCTCCATCCAAAGTGCTCAAAGCTAGTGGGGGAGAAAATGAGAGGAACTCAAGGCTTTGCTTCCACTGTGTTTTGTTCCACACTTTCTCTATTGAAGTGATGGAGTGTTGTTGTTGCTACTATGAAGTGTAAAGTGTTTGAAGATATGGTGAAGAAGCTACTTGGAGCTTGTGAAGGGATTGTGAAATTCTTAGAAGATTGCTCAGAGTCTGTGAAGAGAGGAAGAGATGAAAATGGATGAATGAATAGTGAATATGAAGAAGGAAGATGAAGAAACAGACATATTTGGGTCAATTGGACGAAGAGGGCATTGCAAGTCAACTCCCAATGGGAAATGTAATGCCTCTATAGGCTCCAGACATGGGAATATGTCAAGTACATAAGTGTGCCATGTGGAAATCTATGCACTACACAGATGTCCCTGAAACAAATGCCTCTACCGACACTCCAAATAGGTGCCAAGTGGAATGAAGGTAGTAGGCTTATGTGGAATTTTGCCTTCCGATTTTGGTTTTCTAAAGTGTAAGGGGGTAAAAGGGGAACTTTCCTAGCGGGTAAAAATTCGCTCCTATACATTTTTTCCCCACTTTAGGGAGCATGAATACTGATGAGTGCTTTGGTAAAGTAGATTGAAGAAGTAGTAGAGTAAGAAAAACCTACACAAGACAACAATGTTAGAATAAAATCTGAAGGATTCGAGTCAACAAAGTAAAGAGACCTCAATGTAAAATTTGGTCTCAATACTATGTGTTGTCCCAAAATTAAAGACACTAACACATAGAAGAATTTTGAGATGAGAAAAGACAGGGCATATACTTAGGATGAAGAAGACACAGATCTTTGATCCTATATATACAAGAGTTTAAGAATGAAAGAGTGATAAAAGAAATCCCCAGTTAAGGGGGAAAACTCGTACCACCAATTAAGAGTGAGAAAATAAATTCTAGCTCAAGGAGGGAAACCCGTACCACTGAGTAAAAGTGATCAAAGAAAAAACCACTTCAAAGTAGACCCTATATCACAGAGTAAAAGTGAGAAAAGAAAAACCCTCTTTAGAGTAGAACCTATATCACAGAGTAAGAGTGATAAAAGAAATCCCTGCTCAAGGAGGAAGACCTATATCACCAAGGAGACAGTCGTGTAGACCATCATTAAGCTTAAAGTTAGGCTACCCCCAAGCTAGATGCAAAGATAGGTCTAGATGGGCTACCCCCAAGCTAGATGCAAGGATGTGAAAAATGTCTAGTCAAGCTGCTCCCAAGCTAGAAAAAAATATGTGAAGTAAGTCTAGTCGGGATACCCTTGGACTAGATGTGAAGATAGGAAACCGGTCTAGTCAGGTTTCCCCCAAGGTAGATGCCATAGAATTCATTTGAGAGAAAATAATTTCAAAGAGGTCACTCAGGAACCCTTCAAAAGGAAATGGGGTTCACTCAAGGGATGCTTCACTTGAAAGACATAAAGAGAGAGGGAGGGTCCTTAAGAAGGACGCACATCTCAGGAACAAGTTATCACTTCCCCCAACATACAGGGGAGGAGAACAACACAAGATACCTAGAACAGGATAGAGGTAAACCTCAATATCGCTTTTCATGTGAAGAAAAGGCAAGTACATTAGTAGGCACCTGAATCATTAAGTTTTAGTATTTTATCCTTCAAGGCATTACACTCTCTAGTGGAATGGCCAAGCACTCGATGGTATGCACAAAAAGAATGTTCTACTTTATTATGTTTATGAGTTTTCTTCCATGTAGGAGGAGGAAGAGTAATTAAGCAGGCTTTAAGAAGCCACAACAAAATAAGATCTTTCTCAAATACAAAGATAGAAGACAAAGGAGGATGGACCAATCCATGAGAAATAGGTTGAGCGGACATTGCATCAACTTTCAACTGTGGTTTCTATTCAGGTTGTTAATTCGAGAAACCAAGCCCCATGTTACGCTTACAAGGCACAAATTCTATAGGGATTTAGATGCCTTGTTAATTATGCCCACAACCTTTATGCTCATAGCCATACTTAGATACAAGCTTAAAGTCGGGGCCATAACGTGTTTGCAAATCGTGAGAAGAAGGAGGATCCTCGTAGAGAGCATTATTTCAGCAAGAGGGAACATACTCTTCTACGAGATCATCATCATCCTTCTTGATAGGACTATCAACATTATCCTCCTTAGTAGAAGCGTAATCATCTTCCTCAGAAGGAGGATCAACACTAAGAACATTACAATTTATATTCACATTATCTTGTGATACAGAAGAACAACCATCTTTTATGGCAGGTGTGAATGATGTCGTCAAAAGGTCTAAGCGGATTAGATTGACTTTATATTCCTAAATGAAGGAACTCGTGAAGTCTAAAGGACCCCAATCATCACCAAGACATGTATTCCTTCAAGAAGAGTTATAAGGATGAGACTTAGGGTTTCTCACTTTAGAGGGGTCTTCTTCAGGGACATTTATCTCAAGAGTATCCTTTGTAGTAGGAACTATTGGAGTAAAAATCAACACATTGGAAGATACTGAAGTAATATGAGTAGGCACAACCAAAGAATGACCAGTAGATGCCATCTCACATAGGTGCATAGCATGAGGATTAGCCTTGACTATGACTAATTTAATATTAACAATGAACTCAATAGATTTATGCAATGTAGACGGGATTGCACCCATAGCATGAATCCACAACCTACTAAGGAGAATTTTATAAGGTAACTTCTCTGACATAACATATATACGAGTAGGTATAGTAATGGGTCCCAACCTCAAAGGCAATACTATCATTCCTAGGGCTTGTCAAACGAAATTATCAAACCCACAAATGTCAACAAAGAAAGCCTTAATAGAGGATGATTCAATATTAATCTTAGGAAATAGATCAATGCTACATACATTGACCATCAAACTGGCATCAACGAGAGTATGTCTAATTCCAATCTTATTAATATTAACTATAATCATTAGAGGATCCACTTTCTTTTGTACTTCCAGAGGCGGGAGTTCCTGAGGATAGAATGTAATATTCGGTGAATCTACGTGCATACAAGCTATCAACACATCAACATCTACCGACCTAGTGGAAGAAGATAAGAGGATTTTTTGCAAGGATTCTTGAAGCATACCTTGATAAACTAAAGTGGACTGAAGCAAGTCCCACAGTGAGATCTTAGCCGAAGTAACTTGAGATTGCTTAACAAGATCGTAATCACTGGGTGCTTTAGTTGTAGGTTCAAGTGCTTGAAGAAGGATTAGTTATTTATTCATTCTAGCATCATAGGTATGAGCTACCACTCTATAAGAGGGAGCCTTAGAAAGATCAGAGGAATCATTATCAAATGGAACACCATCAATAGAGCAAACCCTTTTAGGAGAAGGACTATATGGAGTCACATAAATGACCAGTCTCTTAGGCCTTTGGGGGGTAGTAGAGACATATTACATTTACAAAATCATCACAAATAGTAGAATGATAATTTAAATTCATATTCTCAACATTAATCCAAATAGGATCAAATGTGGAAGGAGATTCATCATGCGCTAATGTGTCATCTCTAGAGGTAAGTGCATTACGATAGATAAGGAATTCATCATTCACAAATCCAATGTCCCTAGAAGAGAGTGCATTGGAAGGAGTAGAAGATTCATCATTCTAAAATGTAACATCTCTAGAAGAGAGTACATTAGAATGAAGAGAAGGTAGAGTAACGTTAAGAAAGGTATCAATGATTTCATCTTCTTGCAACAAGATATCCTCTGAAGGAGGAGGACTCTCATGAGAAGGAACAAAGATACAAAGTGACATGGGAAAAGCCAAGTAACTATCATATGATTGAAATGGAATATCATTAAAATTTTGAACAAAATTAGACACTGAGATAATAAAAGAAGATATTAAATCCATTACGATTTTTTAGGTATTTTCTATGTTCTAGTAATTTGCATTTTTGGGGGTCTTCGTAGCAGAATTTGAGGTCAGAACATGCGTCGGTCCCTAAAATTCAACTACCAAAGGCACTAGTATTTTAGGGACTAAACTATTTCTCTAGAATACCTTTCTAATGATGCAAACAGTTCTGAGTTCCAAGCACCGAGTCAAAAGTTATGACCCCTCCAAGTAGGGGTAAATAAATTCCTAGTTTTTTGAAGAACATTGTTCTTCACACCAAGTTCACGAAAATGTAGAGAAGGGTTATTCACTAATCATGAGTTATCTTCACGAAAATATCCTTAGGGGGTGAACTACCCTAGAATAACTCAAAGGACAACGGCGAGAGTTCTAGAATAAAAAAGATCAGGTCACAGAGATTCTCTAGACAAACTTTCAAGTTCTCAGCCAAAAGACGTCAACATAGAATACAGATGACATCATGGTGCACTAGCATCTCATACGGACCAAAGAATGAGTGTGTCACAAAAATGGAAAAGTGGCTACTAGCAATCTGATTACTGAGAACTACCAGAATGTAGGAAATTAGCAAAATGTGATAGAACTAGATTGAAGTAGAATAGAAATGATAGAGTTAAAATGGAGAAAGAAAGTAAAAGAAATACTTACAACCATGTGAGTGATGGAGCCTCCATCCCATGAACATATTCAATACTTGCACACAAGAGGGAGAGAAATTTTTGGGGCTATATGGGGGTTTGCCTCAATCAAATCCCCATTTTGGTGTTCCCACCTCCACAGACAACTAGATAGATAGAGAAAAATGTAGGAAATGAAGTAAAGTACACAAAAGAACTACAAAAAAGTGTATGCTACTCAACCGAGTAATAGAGGAGAGGAGTAAAAGCTTGCCATCTCTACCCAAAGTGCTCAAGGCTAGTGGGGGAGAAAATGAGAGTAACTCAAGCCTCTGTTGTCATGGTGTTTCGTTCCACACTTGCTCTACTGAAGTGATGGAGTGTTGATGTTTCTGCTATGAAGTGTAAAGTGTTTGAAGAGATGGTGAAGAAGCTACTTGGAGCTTGTGAAGGGATTGTGAAATGCTCAGAAGACTACTTAGAGTCTATGAAGAGATGAAGAGATGAAAATGGATGAAGTAATAGTGAATATGAAGAAGATGAAAAAACAACCATATTCGGGTTGGTCAGCCAAAGAGGGTGTTACAATTTGACTCCCAATGGAAAATGTAACACCTCTATAGGCTCCAGATGTAGGAATATGTCAAGGATGTAAGCATGCCAGGCATATTTTTTTGCATTAAGTGGGAATCCTTGAAAGAAATTCCTCTACCGATGCTCAGACTAGGTGCCAAGTGGAACAAAGGAAATGGGCTTATGTGGAATTTGACCTTTGAGTTTTGGTTTTCTAACGTGTAAGGGGATAAAAGGGGAAATTTTCTAGGGGGTGCAAATTCACTTCTATACAATAACATGCTAGTTTTCTAGAATACCTCCTATTAAAGGAATATGTGAACAACTTCCACCCACTCTAGGGTTGAGCCAACTCTCTAATTTCACCAATAGTGTCAATTAATTATCTTGTCATAGCGACATGACCTATGAATATCTTACCAATTCATGACCCAGCCACTTTTACTTTTCTAGCAATACATTCCATAAATCTCTCCTGAGTATTCTTTGCACCTCTTGACATTATAGACACAATAGGGGTACCTAGTGTAGGGTTTGTTCCTACAAGTAGCTCCGGCTTGGCCATGGATGAAACATCCTAGGTTTTGATCCTTTTAACTCTCTTCTACTTTGGTTTTATCTTCGGTCTAATGTTGTATTCACTAGGCTCTAGCTCACTCATATTTGTAGGGTGATGAGACTAGGGTTTATAGTATTCTTAATTGAAAAGACTCACCCAATTTCTTTAAAACCCAAGGTAGAAATTGTAGAGAAAAGTAATCCCAAACCCTCAACAATATATATATATATATATATCACCTTACTTGAAGATGCTCAACTGAATAAATTGTAAGAAAATAATTTCTCAATTCCTTTTGACAATTCAGGAAGCACAATTTAGCACTTTCAACATGAAGAGACATACAATTTGCTTACCCGATTGAATAACTAACACCAATGCTAGTGCAATTTCCTTGATGGAGTTCTTCACACTATTTCTTCAGCTTCTAGTTTTCTTCTCTACTCCTAAATAGATTTGATTGTGTAGGAGACAAGATATTCACCTTCTTTATGGCCAAGAAATAGAATGTATCACCATAAATGTTTGATAGAAAGATTACATGAGCGAACTAACATTTATCCATTCATATTTAAAACCTGGTCATAGAACATTTTGTTTTAATACAGCATCAATGGTTCTCCTCCACCTCACTACTTTCTTTTCTACCTTGAAGAATATTTGCAAGATGTTGCCACATTGTCCTTTATGTAAAATGTATTTCTTATCATTGATACATTTCATCATTTACAAGTCCTATCAGCGATGTGAACATTCATGTGATAAAATCTCAACAGTTATATCTAAGACCCATCCTTGATTATGCTCCTCTTCTCCATTGTGCATCACCAATTCATGCTTCACTCTTCAGATCATATCTACAATAGGGGAAAAGGTAATGGAGCAAGACTAAGACACATTCACTTGCATGAAAAATAAATGGGACAAGATACATTGATCACAAGAGAAAGAAAGATCAACAAAATAAATATTGAATAAAAGACTTCATCGTTCATTACTCATCGCCCATTTGAAAAGAACAATCAAACATATATCTATGATGGGAAATGGAATAAACACCAAAGAACCCTAAATTCATCACTCATTTTCCATTTGAAAATCAAACCTTAGAATGGATCCATGATGAGTGAAGAGGGAAAGAACAACGAGCGCAAAAGGTCATCATGTATCACTAATCCTGATTACCAAATACATGAGAAATTAGCAATACCAAGGGAACTAGTGATAACATATCCCATCATGCATCACTAATATAACTTTGGATATTTAAATCAAATTCATGATGTGTGAAATCAAAGACACACCTCTCATCACTCATCACTCATTTGAGCTCACAAACATAAAAGCTATCAATGATGAGTAATATGAGACTTAATTAAAGACAATTTAGCATGTGTCCATAAGTTGTTTTAAGATTGGGATGTGACCATCCTAAGATGACGTATAAAAGGCCTCAAGGACTTAAGACATAATTTATTGAAAGGACTTAAAGGCCAAATAATTTTATTTGATAACCTTCAAAAATATAAGTGTTGGACCTATGTACGAGGGGTCAATCACCCCGTGATGGTTAATGACTCAACATGTTTTAAGATGACTAGAAATAGGCAAGAAAAGGTCAAAGCTGAATTAGAACCATGGCTAGGATACAAGCTTGAGAGTTATTAAAGAAGGGTTTTAGGCAATGTAAAACCCCAAAAAAATGAAAATGGATAAACCCTAAGCTCAAAAGATAGATATATCAAAAAAATTGTAGGATGAAAAATTGAACTAGAACAAGATTTAGGGGTTCCATCAACGGCTCTGACTAGGGTTGCATGCCTCTTGCAAGAATGAAAAGATCTTAAAATCTCAAGTTGAAGCAGACCAACCAAAACATAGTGAACCAAAAAGCCAAGGAGCCACCCACACAAGGTAGTAAGACCAAACCAGACACAACCAAAGCAAACACACCTATATACAGGATGTACAAAATCTACAATGTACATGGAGTAAAACATACTTATGAGAAGTATGGTTTCAAGAAATTTCCATGTACTGGAAGTTCAATAAATTCACTTGTCAAACTTTGGAGGAAGTATGAATCCTCCCCATGTGTATTGTTTGTTAGATAAGGGCCCAACCATAATGAATAAAATTTACCATGCTTATCCTTATCTTGTGCCTTAGATTCTAGACCAATACCATACTATTCAATTCAAATTTTCTAGGAGAATCTCTCTTGTCATGCAAATGTTTAACTTGCAATTGGATCTTCACATTTTTAGCATGAGCTTCCCTTCTATTTTCATCTAATTGCACCAGATTATCAATTCTATGTTGCATATCATCATAGACATCTTCATCATATTCCTACACAAATTTATGCATCCTTAGCGGGTTGTTTTGTGGTAACCTAGCATCCAAGCCATATACCAAACCAAATGGTGAATAACCAATGGCCTTATTTGCAGTAACCCTATCTACCCAGAGTGCTAGCTTTAGCTTTGAATCCTAAGTTTTCTTGTTCTTCTCTATCACTCTTTTGATAATTTTCATTAAGCTCTTATTACTAGACTCATCTTGAACATTTACCTAAGGGTTGTAGGGTGCAGAATATGAAATTTGTATGCCATGCTTATCACAAAAATCCTTGAATTCTTTTGATCTAAAACACATAGCATTGTCTGAGATGATTTTTTCTAGGACTCCAAACCTAATCAGGATATTGTTCAACAAGAAGTCAAGTACCATTTTTCTTGTTGCTTTCTTTGTGGGTATTGCTTCTACCCATTTTTTGAAGTAATCAGTAGAAACAAGAATCCATGAGTGTCCTCCACTATATTTCTCTAGTATTCCACCAATGAAATCAATTCCCATTGTTGAAATGGAGCTTGAAAAAAAATAGGCCTTAATGGTAAACTTCTTGAAAACTTCAATTTTCTTGCAAATCCAGACAAGGATCACAAGTTTTAACAAACTTGTGGGAATATTTAAAAATAGTAGGCCACTAGAATCCTACCCTAAAAATATTATGAGTAGTGGTCTTTTCCATGTAATGACCAACACACACTCCACTATGCATTTCTTGCAAGAGTTCTAATGCCTACTTTTTGTCCACACACTTAAGCAACACATCATCAAGGATCCTCCACCACAAATCATTGTCAATAATCACATACTTAATGTCATGCAATTTCAGTGTCCTCTTTTCATTATCATCCATATCTATAGGACATTGCAAAGTCTATAGTTACTAGACAATTCTTCTATACCATTCACACATTTGCATATCATGGATACATGCAATGTCAGTAGTCTTTGTTTGGCCTATCTAATTAACTTCCAAGTTAGCTTCTTTTAGCTAGGCCTTTCCCTCTTACTAAATTGGTAATATGAACATCAATGATAAATTCTTGGATCATGTTGATCCACCTACACCTTATTCCTGTAGTTTCTTACTGAGTGAAGATATCTTTCACAACAACACTTGGTACACAAGCTATGATTGTAGCTCCCACTAGGAAAGTTTTGAATTTTTTTACAGCCTTGAATAGAGCATAAGCTTGTTTCTCAATCATATCATATTTGAGATATGTAGCCTATAAATATTTTCTAAAAAATGTAATAGGATGTTCAAAGCCTTCATTATTTTTCTGCATTAAGATAGCAGCAATAGTATGGAAAGAAGAAAAAGAAAAAATGTGCATTGGCCTAGAAAAATCAAGGGATTTAAAAAATGGAGCCTCCTTAATAGAGTTTTTAATTCTCTTGAAGGCCTGACTAGTCTCTTCACTCCAAACCAGCTTCTCTCCTTTCTTCAAAATCTTGGAGATAGGTCTTGTAATCTTTGCGAAGTTGGTTACAAATATCCTCAAGAAGTTGATTTGTCAAAAAAATGATTGAATTCCCTTGAAATTCTTTGGCTGAGGGATCTTATATATGGATAATACCCTTTTAGGTTCAATCCTTACTCCTTATTTTGACACAATGTGCCCCAAAAATTTTCCTTCATTAACCCCAAAGGCACACTTTTTAGGATTCAGTGAGATCCCATACTCTGAAGCCCTTATAAATATCTTCTCTAGGTTTGCACAATGATCTTCTTACTTGTTTGAGTAGATTTTTAAATCATCTTGATAGATAGCCATGCACAAATCTATAAAATAAAAAAAGCTACATTCATAGCCCTTTGAAAAGTATCACTTGCATTTTTTAAGCCGAATGACATCCTTACACATATGTAAGTGCCCCATGGAGTAGTGAATGTAGTCTTGTACTGCTCAGACTCCTTTACTTTTACTTGGTTATAACTAAAAAACCCATCTGTCAAGGACATTAGCTCACAACCAGTCACCTTTTGCAACATGGCTTCCATGTTTGATAGAGGATAATTGTCCTTTAATGATGATATCTTGAGATTTTGAAAATCCATAGATAACCTTATATCACCATTGTTTTTTCTAACTGGCACTAGATTGGACATCCATGAAGAATGTTGAATAGGTTTTTTGATACCACCATCTCTTAGCTTCATCATTTCCTCCTGCATATTATGAGCTAAGGTAGGATTAATTGGTCTTTGTTTCTACTTGAAAGGCTTAGCATCTTCCTTCAGAGGAATTTCATGCTAAAAAAATTCCTCTCTATATGCTTTCAGGTCATCATATGATGAGGCAAATACATGTCTATATTTTCTCAATAACGCCACAAACATCGCCTTAATCTTAGGTTTCATATTTTTTCCTACATACACCTATTTAGGGGAATTTGAAGTCCCCAAATTCACCTCCTCTAGATCCTTTCGATGAGTAGCAATTGCTTTAACCTTGTTATTATCTTGGTTGTCAAAGACCATTTCCAATGCTACAAGACCCTTGGGGAATTTTTTTGTTTTTAGTTAGATTATCTCTTTACCAAAATTTGTATCCTTACCATCTCTACTTTCTACAAATGCCCCAAAATCAATCTTTTGACCCTCATATTTATCAACACATCTCAAAAAAATTAGAACATCTTCATCATCATTGAAGATTTGATAATTTTGCAAATTATTAGGAATTGAAAGCCTTGATTGTATCTCAACCTTTGAGATAACTGCAAAAGTTATATCATCTGGTCTCAAGGAAATATTAGCAGGTAGGTCTACTACTGTGTTTTTTCCTCTTTCCATACAATGGATTCCAAAAGCATCAAAATTCTCTATAGAATCTCAGACAACATTTCTATAATACTTCAACCTATTATTTTTGTAGGCATACCTAGATCTCACTTGGGATATTACTTCTTCAAAATCACCAATTACCATCTTCTTTATCCCATGTTTCTTAGCCAACCTTAATCCAAGTAATAGTGCTTCATATTCTACCACATTATTTGTGTAGACAAAAGATAAAGTGAGAGAAAATTTTTACATGTTACCACTAGGTGACACCAATAGTATACCTCCACCAAGTCCTTCCTGCCTATCAATTTCTCTTGGCACTTATTCCACCTTGAAGTCACTGATATCAATATCAATAAATATAATTACGTCATCTTTAGGAGCATTCTCCAACATATGTGCCACCTTTGGTTATCTTGTTACTTTCACATCCTTACCATAAATAGGAAAGGTGGCATAGGACATGCCACACTACATGCCACCTCCCATTGAAGCACTCCATTTTCTAGATAGAAACATTCCATAATTAGGTGGGATATCTACAACCACCACACTCATCTTAAACTCTTTCTCTGGATATGCTACTAATATGTAAGATATTTCATTAATCACACCAGTAATAGGGACCTCTCTTGAATCCATAGCATAGAACTTACCATGAGTATTGTCAAATTTTATTCGTAATGCCTCCATGATCTTGGCCAACTTGATGTTATTGGATGCTCTAGAATCAATAATATATTTTTTAGAAAATTTCGTTCAACAATCAATGTAAAGAAGAATGGGTCTATCTTCTGAGGGTAATCTATTACTAAGTTTCCTAGAAAAATATGAGGGATTTCAGTAATCACTCCCTCAACTTCTTTATCTTTCTTATCCTATTCATTTACTTTGGGAGGAGTGGGGACCACTAATTTAGCACATTCTATAGTGGCACCATTTATAAGGGCTACTTCCTTTTGTTTGTGTTCATTAATCCTCATCATCTTGAGGAAAGGAACAAAAAAATTCACTTAACTAAGTAATTGAAACATATCAAATGGAGTGTATTTAGATAATTCAAATGGAAGCATACATTTATCTGCTCTAATTTCCTTCTATGGATTCTTTTTTGAATCAACTTTAGGCTTGACATCCTTTTTCATAATTTTATGATTTTGCATCTATGTCTTTATCTTGCTAGCAAGGGTCTTGAGTTCTTTTGTCTTCGGTTTATCAACCTTATTTTCCCAAATCTTATATCCCTTGCTCTCTTTAGCTTTGAATACCTTACCATCAAACTCCTAATATTTTCCTTTGACATTTTGCTCCTTAATGAAAAGACTAGTAGGATTACTTTGTTCATCACTCACTATCATATTTCCTAGGTGATACGAGCTTCTAGCTTGAGTAGCCAAAGCTATTGTATATCGTGCAATCTCTTCATCTAAAGGTCTCCTTAAGGAAAAATTATCTTTTATTAATTCCAAATTATATAATTCATAATCACTATCCATATCCTCATCTGAGAAAACATGGTAGTGATATGTACTAGAAATTTTCCTTTGGTCATCTATGCCCCATTCGTAAGAGTCAACATTAGACAAGCAATCATTGTCATCAAAATTAGAATAATCCATAATCATAAGTACATCAATATCCTCATCACTTGGCTGGTCAAAATCATTAGGAATATCTTCATCAACTTCAACCATCTGTGTAAATACACATTGATGAGGGGAATGTTGCATTTGACAAACCATACACCAGGGAGTTTCATCAGTATAGTTCTCTGAATTCTTTTGAAAAGGATCTAGAGGAACCTTGTTTTGAGTATTTCTTTGGTTATTAGGGATGGGATTCCCATTATGCCAATTGGTGTTATATGGGTGATCCTATAACCGAGGAGGTCTCTCATTCCTTTGATAATTTTTTGGTTGAGACTTATCTTGTTTTTCTATTCTTTCATTCATTCTCTTCATGAAATTATCAAGCTTATCCTCAAGAGTTCCTCCTTTAACACCAGAACTCTTATCCTCCTTCTTTGGATTTTGATAATCTTTGCATCATCTCTTCTTCCAACTTTATCAGTCACTCTATTGATGTTATCAATATGGACAACCATTTTATAAACTTCTCTTAATGTTTGAGGATTCTTATCAAGCAAACAGTAGCTCATTTTTACATCAAAAGCATTGTAGTTATTTACTAAGCACACATTATCATTCAATTTTATATTGGGGGAAATATTTTCATATCCTTTTGGAACCTTGTCTTGAAATCCGTAATATATTCTTTAGAACCCTTATCAATGTTATTAAATTGATTCAGTAGATACCTTGAATCGGTCTTATCACCATATTTCTCCCTAAAGAGACTTTTAAACTCTTCCCAAGAGCTAATGATCTCAGTAGATAAAAATCCTATACCACTCCTTGGCATCTTCAATGAGTGATTGCATAAAAAAATTCATCATTAAATCCTCTATGTAAGAGCTGAAGATTATAGCTCAACACCCAGGAAAACTTACAAAAATAATGATAAACCTTCCACAAGAGGATATGAAAGATAATGAGCTTGCTTGATATTAAGACCTCTCAAATGATGAGGTATGAAGTATGATACAAATGATACAATAACCCTCCTTATATAGGAAAGGGTGAGATACAAGATGCACTATGATGTTGTCATGTGTGATGATCTAACAACATGTGACAACATGAAACCCTAACAACCTACCTAGGGAATGATAACAAGATAGAGATAAGTTCTAGAAAAGACAACTCATCTTCTAGAAAGGAATATTATCTCAACAACATTATTTATGATTTATTTAATAATGCTACCTAGGACTAAATTATAAAATACATACCTAAGTTAACTTATTCTAGTGTAATAATTAATTAATTACACTAACACCCCCCATAAGTGCAACTTAGGGAGGAAATGAAAATGAAATGATTATGAAAAGATGATGGGTCCTGGCTATATGATGGTCATTTTAGGTACCCATGTACAAATGAGAAAGAAAATGAAACTAATCTCCCACAATCAAAGTAAAGGGGAAAACCCAGTGGGAAGAAAACCCCTCTCCAAACAGGAGATGAAATGTAGATAAGTGAGGAAGGATGGAGGACTCCCAAATACCCCCCAAGAACACCATTCATCACATGGGTACAATATAATCAATAGCCCCCCATAGGAGGGAAATAGAGAAAATAAATAGCCCCCCCAAGAACATGTGATCACCTACAAGAATGGTAATTTTTTGTAGATAAAACAAGATCCAATGTCGACAAACAACTTGTCTCCCTTTTGAAAGAAACAAAACCAAGTGCAATTGCATGGATGCTTCCCATTCTAGATAGGAATTGAAGGAAGGAACGATGAATATGGATGAGGATGATGTCTCTGAAAGCTACTCATGTGTCTCCTTTCCTAATGAAGATGAAGATGCCACAATAAAATTAGGTACATGCCTAATCAATGAAGAAGGTGACAAACTAGGATGATGCATAAAATGATGTTGAACAATATCCAAAGACTACGATGGTTTGATAATAGGTGTGCAATGGATATCATCAAATAGAAGAGATATCCCCTCAAATATATCCTCCAAATCTGAAATGTGAAACTCCACAAACAAGGATGCAATGTTTGATAGATAGGAATCCCAATTAGGAAGACAATGAGATACTGGATTTAATGAATCACTACCGTGAGAATGTTCCTATTGAATAGAAATGATAGGAGCCTCAGTCAATGACTCTGCACAAGGAATTAATGAAGGTGAAGGTACATTAACTGTCTCTAATGGAGAAGTAGGAGCATTAGAAGAACCCTCTTCATCCTCATCCTCATCTAAAGATTCAAAGTATTCCAAATATTCAAACTCCCACATAGTATCTGCATCATAGGGTATCTTGTCTAAAATATGAAGAGGCACAAGAAAATCTAAAACAAGATCATCTAAGAATGGTTGAGTATCATGATCTCCATGTATCTCCCAAATTTTAGTCCAAAGAGTGAGAGGGAAATCACAATTATCAAAAAATTTCAAAGTGGAAACATCAATATGTATTGCAATAACTCCTAAGACATGATCCCTTTTGCAATTCCAAGAAAATTTCTTACTCTCAGTGCCAAGAGGGGAACTAGATTATACAAATGTGGCAAAAAATGAAGCCATCAGAGATGTATTATGATACCATTTCTCCATTGTTTGTAGTTTCCCTGTTTCAACATGATCAAAGTAGGATGAAATGAAAACCCCATAATGAACTATGATATATCTCCAAGATTACAAAAACAATATCCTTCAAAATGAAATAGAAACTCCCAAATATGATATATAATACAAATGAAGTCTTCCCAAATTAATAGAACCTCTCCAGGACTTAGAATATCCAAGTAATCAGTCAAAATGCCAAATATGAAAAATACTAAATAAATAATACCTAGTGTTGAATATGGAAAATTTTCATGAACACAATTATAGAGCTCCTAAATACCTTCTAAACACAACTTGAATCACCAAAATCAGAGACATTGGCTGAAAGTTATGAGCTCATAGGTCAAAATGGGAGATTTGACTTCAATCAGAAATAAAATATTACAAGAGTAAAATATGATAATAATTCCTACGCCATTGGATAGATCTCGGAACCAGCTTTCTAATGACATCTTGTTTGTGAAAATCTAATACCTGAGTCAAAATTTATGGCGATTTTAAGAAAATTGCCTAATTAAAACATGATGGGGCTTCCATGATGGTCATTTGGCCATCAAATTTAAGATAGTCACCATATATATTTTTTTAAAATCACCAAAACATAAAAATACCTCAGAATATGAAGTATTTTGTATGAAAATGGGGGCTTTGGACCTTCCGTAAGCAATCAAAGGGTTAGATTTCACCCAATTTGCTCCAAAAATTCACCTGAGATGTAAACCCTCCAACCTTACAAAAATTCGCCAAGATCTTATAGCCATAGCTCAATCCTCAAATTTGAGAAGGGTCTTGCAGGAAAGGATCTAATACCATGTAAGATTTGAAGATATTAGCTCGACACCTAGGAACACCAGCAAAAAAGGTGATAAAACTTCCACAAAAGGATATGAAAGATAATGAGCTTTCTTGATATTAAGACCTCTCAAATGATGAGGTGTGAAGTATGATAGAAATGATACAATAACCCTCCTTATATAGTAAAGGGTGAGAGACAAGATGCATTATGATGTTGCCATGTGTCATGATCTAACAACATGTGACAATATGAAACCCTAACAACCTACCTAGGGAATGATAACAAGATAGAGATAAGTTCTAGAAAAGACAACTCATCTTCTAGAAGGGAATCTTATTTTAGCAACATTATTTATGATTTATTTAATAATGCAATCTAGGACTAAATTATTAAATGTAGACCTAAGTTAACTTATGCTAGTGTAATAATTAATTAATTACACTAACACTCTACTTCTACCTCAAAGTTGTCCATGAAATTAACAAAAGCTTTAAGATGATCTTCACCACTCACAACATTATTCCCAGAGAATCTGACTAAGGCTAGCTCGAAATCCTCAATAAATGGGTTAGGATAGCCCGATATTCCATCAAAACATAATTTTCGATACCTCTCTACTTGGAGTGGTCTCCTAGTATGTCGAACTCTGAGAATTTCTAGGCTCATCATTTTTTTGTTATCAAATTGAGTCTTATCCTTAACTTTTCCATCTTCAGTATTTTAATCATCTCCCTTCCATTCTTCCTCTCCATCTTTAGAATAGTTTTTCTTATTTCTTCCATTTCCTCCACCACCACCACCTTCACCTCCACCACCACTTCCACTAGCACTAAGTCCCATAGAATTTTTCTTATGTGATTCACTATCAGTATGTCTAGAGGTTGAAGCCTTTTCAATTGGTGTGGAGATCTTAAGAAAGGAAATATTTCTAGCTATTTCTTCATTAGCATCTTCTATTTTTTATTTCTTTAAATCCTCTTATAGTTTATCATTCTCCAACTATAATTTCAAAATTTCAGGGTTTGGGGGTGCAACAAATGGGGTAGGATCAATCTTGAAATATCAGTTGGTGGTATTAATAGATGAAGTATTGGTATTGAAATTATTGAAGGTGGTCTCCTTTCTCTGATAAATGGGGTTCTTCCCATGATATAGAAATGATGTTTTCTTAGCAATACTAGAATGGTCTAGGGATTTGGTAGTTGCCACAAAAGTGGTATAGGTATTAGTAGCAGAGGTCCCCATTTACACTGGATTACCTTAGGAATTTCAGGGGTAATGCTAGTAGTCAACTTAGAGACATTTTCCTCAAAGGCCTTCCACCTAGCAGCATCTTCTCTCATCTTCTCTATTTTTGTTTCCTTGCATCCCTCTCAAATTGCTTAGCTCTAATCATATCTTCCTTTTCTTTCAACCCCTTCTTCCTATATTCTTCTTATTTCTTAAGCCAAATTTCTTCCTCTTCTAAGGCTTGCATGTCTTTGTCAATGTCTTCTTCATTTTCCAAGACATCTCCAAGCTCACTTAGCATAGGAGTATAGTATGTCTAATCAATTTGGTCCTCTTCAAGAGATAAGTGCACTTCTACGTCAGGAGTTTCACCTCCTGGCTTAAAATTATTTGCATTGAAAACATACCCAACTCTAGGGGTAAAAGATTCTGAAAAATTCTTATCCTTATCCCAGAATCCCCATCTATCCTCTTCTGTTGAAAGGTTAAGTTCACTATCAAAAACTTGTTCAACAAGAAAAATTCGTTGATCTACCCTAGATACATCAACTTCATGCAACCTTATCTAGGTATTTGAACTATTTACTTCATTATTAAAAGTAGGTGATGGTTCAACAAGTGATTCAACAGACTTACCCGATTCAGTAGTTTTCTTCACCAATAATGGTTGATTATCCTTTACAAGCTTGGATTCCAATTTTTTCTCTTGATGCTTCTTTGTGTAAATATTGGTCTTATTCATGGTGTCTAACAATATGTCAGAATGCTTCTTCTCCCATTCTCTTCAAGAATTTATCTTTCCACTGGTAAATGATACTTTAGAGTCACCACCCAGAATGCTAGGAAATAAAATTTGATTATACTTTTACTTGGTACTTGCAACTTCAGAAAATACTTTGAGCATAACCCGACACAAAGTGAAAGAAAGGACGAAAACCTGCCACATAAGACTGGGAATGACTTTAATACTTAAATACTTCTAAAAAACTTATTCTTCAAAAGGTGAAGAATAAGAAAGTACCCGACTCTGACTATACCAGATCTAAACTAGAGACTTTCGATTTAACAATCCCCAACAGAGTCACCAATTTGTTGGTTGTTTTTACGGTAACTAAGCTGATCTTCAAAATTACCTATATATATTTCCATTTCCAATAATCAACAATATAAAGGGATTGGCCAATGAATGAGTAAAAGCTGCAAAAATTTGACTCCAACACTTCGAGCTTTGTGAAACTCGAGATGGTGATCCCACAATGTATATTCAAGAATTAATATGACTAATATGCAAATACATTGTCAACACAATACTTCTTATATAACCACTCAACAATGTAATGTATTCAAAAGGTAGGCAAGTCTTTTAACAATATACTACACTTGGAGTATGATATCAAAGAAACTCAACATAACCATAATGGTAATTCATTCGAAATATTTGTAAATAAAGAGTGATTTGTTGATGAATTGACCTAGAAACTGTATTGAATACTTTTCTTGAACCAGTATCTTATCCTAAACATGGAGTCAATGATAACCTAAGAAACCTAGTAACAATCCTTCATAGAGAAATATGTGAGCTTCAAGAAACACCACAATACAATACTCCCATATTACATTCTCAACCACTACTTAAAAATATCCTAACATATAATTTATATGAATCAATAACTTCATTCAAGTGTTTACACTAGTTCATTGAACTAAATAGAAAAATAATATCACACAACCACTAGATACAATGGAGATGAATAAAACGATCCTTGATTATATTATTCATGATTCATCAAACATATACCAAGGAGAGAAACTGGTTACGAAATTAGAAGCACTCTGTTACATATTTTCTATCTTGTTGTTAAAATCACATACACTATTACAGACTCAAAACCTAAGACAAAACAAAAAAAATCCAAAATATACTCTATATTCGTTATATAATTCACTGTTTCAATTGCACTACAACGAACCCGGCGTTCTGGTCTTGAATTCCTTCTAATAGAAACAAAGGAGAAAAAAAATATTTAGACTAGAAAGCATGCATGTCATCTTTCTATTAGACTAGTTTAATATATATTTTCTTTTCAGTTACACTCAAGCTCTCAGGTGGTCAGAATAAACATGAAGCAAAAGTATTCTTCATTTGTTGCTAGAGATCTGGTCCCACCATCAAAAGGAATATTTTGTTGTTACAACAGCCTCAAAATATCTCCCATGCGCTCAAAAAAAATTTCCATATGCAAACCCAATCAAGAAAATTTAAAAATACGAAAAGCATGTTAAAACATAAAACAAATTTATTCCCATCAGCACCCATGCCACCATCTTTCAAGTTGATGAGATAACAATATTTTTGGAATACTTCACCAAAAGCCTAATCTGTACTATTTTTAGGATATACATTGTTGTTCTCCTATCCATTATTCAACATCACCCTCTTAAAAGCTTACTCATTATATTTATCCAACCATGTGATGTATTCTTCTTCAGTTGGCCATTTTGTATCCATAAGCCTCTACACCTTCACACTATGCTAAGAATATTTAGCATCAATTAAGGCCCTAGTCTCCTTGACAAAAGCATCCATTCTTGTTTCAATTTCCTCCATTATATCAATATGTGGATTCAGCATGGATTAATTGCCTGCAATTAATGTCATCTTAGCTGATGTGAGAATCTCTCTGAAATCACAACTTCATTCATTAAATAATTTTAATTCACCCTTTTGATTCAATATCTCAAACATATGATGCTTCTCCATTTCTTTGAATACATTTAGCTTTCTCTAGAGCTGCATCCCTAACTTCCCATGAAAATTTATTTCATTTCCCAAATCAATCACTTGCAATATTTTAGAGATGTTTGTAGGTGCCTCAGGATCTTCTTGTATTTTAGGTATCATCTCTTTTAAACACCCCACTCTAGTGCTCCAATTGCTCCACTCATTCTTGAAAGCTTCTTGAACCTATGATTACTTTATGTTTTCTTCATGGATTCTTTTATAGCTAGCCTATACATCATTATCCCTATTGACCAATTTGGTCACTTTATACCTTAATACATCTTGAAAAAAGATCATTGGCCACCTGAATAGTTTCAATTTTAGCCTTCTTGAAATTTTCCTTTTCTTCCTTTAACTATGTAAATCATCTATTCTTAAAGACAAGGTCTCTCAATCCTATGTGGATAACTCAAAAGAAGAAGAGGATGGAACAAATATATTCTATATTGATTGATTATCCTAGAGAGTAGCTCTCAATCTGTTCATTTCATCTAAGGATTTGTTATATTCCTTGACTGATGAATCATAATTCTTCTGATTTATTTGTTCATTGTCTACATTGAGAATCATAGCATGAGAATTCAATTTAGCAACCTAGATAGGTGTTATATTTGTGGCCCTTTTCACCACCAAAGAACCCATGACCTCTTCAATAGGTCGAGCCACCTCATGCTTTCCAATATTAGGTGCAATGGAAAAAATTGCAAGCTTTTGCAACTATGGACTATATCTAGATCCAAAAACCTTATCTTCCATCTGTTCCTTAGATATTGAAGCCTAAGGATCTATTTTTATAGCATCAAGTGCAATAGCTGAAGTGATAGTGCATCCTGACAACAACATTAGTCCACTATCTACAACAATTTTCCTAGCTTCAGTAGGGGTGATAGCTACAATCTTAGCTTTGATCTTCTCCTCCTCTTCCTTCTCAGCCTCTTCTTGTCGAAAAGGCTCAACACTAGCCCTATCTTGTTAAATCCTTTCTTTTATCTCTTTGCTCCTTTTCTAAATCATGAATTCTTGAAATTTCTTAGATAATAAAAACTTATCATCTGCAAGGAATTCATTACAATCCTTAATTGTAGGATCATAATCATTCATCTTATATTGGGGAACCTCGAAATCAATGGTATCTTTAGTATTAGGGGGAGGGAATTTTTTCTCCACCTCCCCATCATCAGGAAATTGTTCAACTATTTTCTTTATCTCAATTTCTTGTACATTTTCCTTTTGCACATCTACAATTTGTTCTAGAATATCCATAGCCTAGGAATATTGTGCTAAGAGATCTTGTGCTCTCTCAATAGCCTCTTTCACCTTTTCTTTGAAGTTACCACTTTGGTAATCCCTTAGTTTTTCAAAAGCTCTTTTAAAAGGATGTTCAATTTCACCATAAGGAATTATGTAGAGGAATTCTTCCTTTTAATTCCCTCTTCAATATCCATTATGAATGTCCATTCCCTATTTCTAGATATAACAACCTCATCACTCATTAAGTTCCTTAATACATCATCTAAATGTAAGAATTGATGACCAATCCTAGATAAACTTTTCTCCCTTCTCTTTGTAGAATAAAAACACTCTGGGTCAAAACTCCTAACCTCATCAATAGGTAGTCTGAGGTTATTCACCATGATTCAAAAAAATTCATACCCCTCCTGAGCAGTAGCTACAAACTAAGCACAAGAGAACTAAGGGTTTACCACAATACCCTTCCTAGGTTTCCTAAACATTTCATAATCCATAAAATCAATTTTCCACATCAAATCCATAAAGGCCAATCAGTCAGAAACATATAGAGGCAAGTGGTGTGGTGCCACCTTGGACCCATAAGCTTTGACCAGAGTATACTCTAAGTGTAGAAATGAATCCATCCAATTATGATGCTTATATAGTCTCATCATCTCTCTTGGATGCATAACCAACCTGATTACTGAAGAAATCCTATGAATAGGTGCCACACTTAAACTTTCCAGAATACCATACCTAATAATATTAGCAAACATTAAATAATTGGAATTGGTAAAATCTTGGTCCCAAATATATGTCCATATTTGAATAGGTAGAACATTATTTTCATTGTCCCTCATCCTCAATTTCAACTTCCTTTTCCAATTATAGTCACCTTCAAACAACAACATATGCATCAATAGGGAATAGTGTGGAAAATGTAAAGGAAGAACCTCCTTCTATAAATTTATGAAATCTTGATGCATCTGATCTACAACAAAAGAAATATAATCAAAACCAGTGTTCTAATTGTGTCCCCATATATCAACAACCATTGTCAATAGGTCTGGAGCTATCCTTGCCTCAGAACTTTGAGATAGAACCTAATTTAGGCAATAATATGCATTCTTGAAATATTCCACAAACTCCTCACATTCATAGGGATCAATATCTTTGGGGAGTAATTTCTCCTTATTTTTCTATGTCAAACCAACAATCTATTTTTGTATACAAACTTATTACTCTCATATTCACCATAGCTTAGCTCACTTGATCTCCATAGTGAAATTGGGATTCAACCCAAATATTTCTACCATTTTATCCCTTGTTACTTCAAGGATCACTTTTCCATATTTACTTTTGATTTTTTTGTCCACAGGGTCATAATCTTTGGCCAATTTCATCATTACATCCACCTCTACAAACACATTAGGTACCACCAACATTCGATAGTTGAGCCCCCATAAGTAACATGTCAGTTTTCTAGAATACCTCCTATTAAAAGTATATGTGAACAACTACTACCCACTCTGGGGTTGAGCCAACTCTCCAATTTCACCAGCAGTGTCAATTAGTTGGCTTGTCACAATGACATGGCTTGTGGATCTCTTACCAATTCATGACCCACCCACTTTTACTTCTCTAGTGACACTTTCCATAAATCTCTCTTGATTATTCTTTGCACCTCTTGACATTATAGATACAACAGGGGTACTTGGTGTAGGGTTTGTCACTATAGGTAGCTCCGACTTGGTTGTGGATGAAACATCATAGGTTTTGAGCCTTTTAACTCTCTTTTTCTTCTTTTTTTTTCTCTAGACTAATACTAGATTCAATAGGCTCTAGCCCACTCATATTTGCAGGCTGATGGGACTAGGGTTTAGAGTATTCTTAATTGAAATGACTCACCCAATTTCATTAAAACCCAAGGCAAAAATTGTAGAGAAAAATAATCCTAGACCCTCAACAATATATATATCACCTTAACTAAAGATGCTCAACTTAATAAGCCATAAGAAAATAATCTCTCAGTTCCTTATGACAATTCAAGAAGCATAATTCAACACTTTTGACATGAAGAGACATAAAATTTTCTTACCCAATTGAATGATTGGCACCAATGCTATTGCAATTTCCTTGTTGGATTTCTTCACACTGTTTCTTCATCTTTTGGTTTTCTTCTCCACTCCTGAACAGCTCCAACTATGTAGGAGACAAGCTAGCAATCTTCTTTATGGTTGAGAAATAGAATGTATCACCAATAAATGTTTGATAGAAATCTCGCGTGAGAGAACAAACATTTACCCGTTCATATTTAAAACTTAGTCATAGATCACTGTGTTTTAAAACCGCATCAATGGTTCTCCTCCACCTCACTAATTTCATTTCTTCCTTGAACGATGTCCCCAAGATTCTACCATATTGTGATTTTGTGTGGAAGGAATCACTCATCACTGATACATTTCATTATTTACAAGTCCTATCAGTGATGTGAACATCCATGTGATGAAATCTTAGTTGTTGGATCTAAGACATGTCCTTGATTGCTTTCTTGTTCTCCATCATGCATCAAAAATTTATGATTCACTCTTTATATCATATCAGTGATAGGAAAAAAGGTAATGGAGCAAGACTAGGTCACGTGAATCTATGTGAAAATCAATGGCACAAGATACATTGCTCACAAGAGCAACAAAGATCAGCAAAAGAAAAATTGAAAAAAATACTTCATCGCTCATCGCCCATTTGAAAAGAAAAATTGAACATCTATCCATGATGAGTGATGGAACAAACACTGAAGAGCCCTAAAGTCATCACTCATCACCCATTTGAAACTCAAACCTTAGAATGGATCCACGATGAGCAAAGAGAGAAAGAACAACAAGCACAAAAGGTCATCGCATATCGCTAATCCTAATTACTAAATACATGAGCAATTAGGGATACTAGGGGAAACAATGATAAAATAGCCCATCATGCATCACTAATATAACTTTGTACATTTAAAACAAATCCACAATGCATGAAATCAAAGACATGCTGCTCATTGCTTATTGCTCATTTGAGCTCACAAACTTAAAAGCTATCAACGATGAGTGATATAGGACTTAAGTAAAGATAATTTAGCATGTTCCCGTAAGTTTTTTTAATATGGGGATGATACCATCCTAGGATGACATATAAAAGGCCTCAAGGACTTAAGACATAATATTTTCAAAGGATGTAAAGGACAAATAATGTTATTTTTCAACCTTACAAAATCTAAGAGTGTCAGACCTAGGTACGAGGGGCTGGTCACCTTGCAAGAGTTAATGACTCAAGATATTTAAGATGATCAGAAATAGGAAACAAAAGGTCAACTATGAATTAAAACCATGGCCAAGACTCAAGCTTGAGAGTTATTGAAGAAGGGTTTTAGGCAATGTAAATCCCCATAATAGTGAAAATGGATAAACCCTAAGCTCAAAGGATAGATACATCAAAACAATTGTAGGAGGAAAAATTGAACTAGGATAAAATTCAAAGGTTCCATTATGGTGACCGATACATGTGTCCATACCCTTCTCATATCTTCTTGCAAACTGTGGTTTTAGTTTTTGTGCTTTTATAATTTTCATTCCATGTTCTAGGTCTTATAGTTCATGTAGTATAGGCATTGCTTATCATTTCAAATTGGTTTGAGATCCATCAGATTATCTTATTTCCCTAAAGGAACTGAGATCGGGTTCTAATTAACTCACCTTTGAGTTTGAAATTCAATATCTACTCCTTTTGATCTCTTTCCTAATGAAATACTGCTAGGGAAAGACACCCATTGTGGATATTTAAAGTCCTATTTAGGAACTACCTTTCCCCAAGATTTTAGCTATATCTTTCATTGTTCAAAGAATTGCTAAAGTTGCTAAGGATTCAAAATACTATATCATTCTTTGTTACTATTTTGCTTAAATTTTTCTTGATTTGGTAAATAAGGTTGTCTTGTGATGAAAGGGTTAAGTTCCAAAATGGATTAGGTTTTTATAAGACTGATTCACTCCCTCTCTTAGTATTTGTAAGTGTTCAACATTAAGGTATTCTTGATAAGAGTTCCATTGATTTTTAAATCCACAAAAAGGCTCCTAGGATTTGCATACTTGGGGACATTTATGTTTCCCAACATAATTTATGCAAGTTGTCCTAAGACATGTATAGTCTGAGGGTTGTTATGTTTCTTTCCTAGCTTTTTGAGGCATAAATATCTCACTTTTTTGGTGTAGATTGGTATATCCTTAATTGATTCAATGAGGGGTATCTTAATGCAAACATATTTGAGCTATCCCAATAGATTAGTTTCATCTTTTAAATGATATTTTTGGATTTTTAATCTCTTAGGGAATGGGGGTTTTGGAATTATGCTATTTGGATTAACCTGATTTGATTCAAGTTCCATAGGTTGCTTTTCCAAATTTTAGGATGGAAGTTTCTCATCAATAATCTATGTGATGTGAGGAGCTACAGTCCTAGCTAGAATTTTCCTTAATTTTATATTGACATCACTCACTTAAACCCAATAATTAGGGTATTATGTGGTACTATTAGCATAAACCTATTGGACATGCTTATTATTTGGGTCAAGTGTAGGTTGTGCTAGAAATTGAGGTACTCTTTCTAGTATTTGTGAAAATATTATTGGATTGGGAATTATGGATTGTTGATGTGACTATAAGGGCTATTGTGGCTACTGATAATTGAGATTTTAATTTTTCCACTATTGGTCTCTTTTCCATAGTGGTGCTAATTAGATTTTTTGGGATAGCCATTGGGGTTATAATTAGGTCCTTGGTAATTCTATGATGGCCACATTCCTTGCTATTGTTTATTTCAATTGGAGGCTTGGGGCATTTTCTATTATGATTTTTTCATATTGGTCCAATATCAAGGGTTCCAATTTGGGAAATTTGTATTATTACCTAGAAATGACATATTATAGGTCAAGGGATCTTGGGGCATACCTTGTCTTGGATACCATGATTTTTATTGAGATATGTAAAACACCTGGCCTTCTTCATCTTCCAGTGCATGAAATTCTATCTTCCCTTTCTTTTTTTTAGAAATACTAGCCAGCTTCTTGCATTTGCAATTAATCTCCTTCTATTGGTAGTGTGGACAATATTTTATGAGGACTTCTTATGCTTATTATTTATATGAAGGGTATCCCATTGGGTAGAAAAGTGGCTAATGATGTACTCCTTCATGCTTGATAAAATATTGCTCATCTTTATCCTTGGGACTCCATTAGATGATATGTTGAGAGAGGGGTTCCTATCTCCTTTCGTCTTCTTGATGAAAGACCTCCAATAGTTTCTACACACTTTATAAATCTATTCAAGGGGTAAGTGTGAGATTTCCCTTACTCCAGTGAGATTTAGAGCATCCATATAGTTTCCATAAACTACCCTTAAGAATACCAGTTTAAGGGATTCATCAAAAAGTATATTTTGATGGGATTTATTAAGGCTAAACTTAGAACTTACAATATCATCTTCTAAAGATTCATCTTATTTCTATGAAATATTAAATATGTCATCCCTCTTTCTATCTATGTTTCTACATTAATCCTGGTATTTCTCTAGGATTTTTTTTCATTTTATTCCAATTTGGAACATCTCTTCCCAACCCCGTGAACCATCTCATAGCAACATATTTTAGTGGTGTTGGAAATAATTTGAGTCTGTGAGCATCCATGAAATAGTAATAGCTTCGACTTAGCACATCAAAATTGAATAAAGTTGTTTGGAGTTGTTTGGATCCTATGTGACCAACCCATAGAAGATAGGTAGTGTTAAAGTAGTTATGTGTTAGAAACCAAGATCACTTGCATGCAATCACCTGTCACATGCAAAAGGCATGCATAACCAAAGAAGATGTTTTGTAAACCTCAAAGTAAAAATGCATTATTCAGAATCAATTATTACAAAGAGATCAATCCTTATGAAGGAGATCAAGAAACCCTAGTGTGCACACTTAATAATTAATCAATTATTAATGTGCCTAAGTTTAGCTTAAGCAACTAAAGGAATAAGTGACTTAATTAATTAACCAGGATGATATAATTAATTAAGCATAATAACTTATTACTCTAACACCCCCTCTTAAGATGAACTTAGGAAGAAGCTAAAACACTAGAAGAAAATGCATGCAAGCAAGGATGGGTCTCGACAACTAGGCTTGATCAAGTACCCATTTACAAATGCAAGAAAGAGGTAGAGAAGGAAAACCCAGTGGGAAAAACCCCCCTACAATGAGATGACATGCTGCAAAGAAGCACTGGAAGAACACTATAGAGTAACACTGGAACCACAATCTGGTAAGCAAGGAAAGATACTTTTATCTACAAGAAACCATATCAGAATCATAATGATGCAATAGTAGACCCAATGCCACAGAACAATCAAAAAACTCCAAACGAGAACAACCCTAGAATCTATGAAGCAATAGTCGATTATTGAATGATGTGATACTGAAATGAAGTGCAAATATGCAAGTTGCACTCTCCCAACTGCCAAAACATCCAAGTAATCTCCAAAACACCCATCAGGATAAATCTGGGTTAACGATAAACCTGGGACAGATACAAAAAAAAGTGCAAGGACAGAAACATAGAGCTCCTCATTACCTTTCCAACGTCATAAAGATAGCGAAAATCGGACATCGTGGCAAAAAGTTATGAGCTCAGAAGCATAAAATGTACATCTGACTTCAAACAGCAATAAATGTAGTAAAACAAAAAAATACTGTAAAATAAATGGCACCACAAGATAGTGCTTGGAACTAGCTTTCCGACGATATCTCGTTTTCCCAAGTTATGCCAAAAAGAAAAAAAAATTGCTCTTTTAGGGAAAACTAGGGTTAGGAGGGGGCAAAGAGGTTGCACGGTTGCTAATGTCAACACTTCATGAGCATAAATTTGATGGCCATCTGGTAGTCGCCGCAAAAATTCCCCCCCTGCAAAAAAACATTTGGGCCCCTGGTCACTCATGTGACTGTGGCCATAGGGCAGGGGGCTGCAGTGGAGCCCCTGGTCCTCCATAGGACCGTCAGCTGGAGTTGAAGGGGTCGGGGGCTGGGCGCATAGTGTCTAGTCCCCCATATGACCGGAGCTCTGTTGCAAAGACCCATAGGGGCTGACTGGGCAAGCGATAGTGGAATGAAGGGGAGCCACCGGTGGCGGCGGTGGACCAGTGGCCGCCCAGTGGTGCCTCCCTCTGTGCGGGCAGCGCAAATTTTTTTCAAAAAAAGTCAATTTTTTAATTTTTTTAAATTTTTTTTTTTTAAAACAAGCCTTGGAATGCGTGCTTGGGAGGTTGTATGGCCTTCCTAGAAATTTTTTTTTGCCTCAAAAACCAACTACTCCAAAATGGACGATTTGATAGGCATTTCTAGGGTTTTGGGACACTACGAACGCGATGGCGACATCCGTTTGAGCCCAAAGTGTCTCGAAAAATTGGCTACCCCTAGATCTTGCAAAAAGGATGCCTATGGAAACCCTTACACTTGAAACTCATTGAAAGGTCATATCTTTAGATCATGAACAGGCAGCTGCAAGTCTGGAGATCTAATACCATGCTAGAAACCAAGATCACCTGCATGCAATCACCTGACACATGCAAAAGATATGTAGAACCAAAGAAGATGTTCTGTAAACCTTAAAGTAAAAATGCATTATTGAGAATCAATTATTATAAAGAGATCAATCTTTATGAAGGAGATCAAGAAACCCTAAATGAAACTCTACTGTGCACACTTAATAATTAATCAATTATTAATGTGCCTAAGTTTAGCTTAAGAAACTAAAGGAATAAGTGACTTAATTAATTAACCAATATGATATAATTAATTAAGCATAATAACTTATTACTCTAACATTATGTTCTTCAAAGTAGTAGCCCTTTACTATCTGGTTATAAGGAATTCAAATGTTACATGCTCTATTGGATCTTCTACTATTGCATCACCCATGGTGATAACATGTATCCAGTAAGTCTCCTATGTGTTTTTTGTAAGTATTGGTGTAAGGGATGATTCTTCTTTAGAGTTTCCCTCAATTTTATCACTTTTTCACTAGTATCTTCTAATGCTTTGTGTGTTGAGGGGAGAAATTTTCCTATAGAATCTCACTACCTTCACATGAAATGGTTGCGACTCTTTAGATCAATAATTCTTTCATATTGTTAGTAACTCATTTTCCTATTTGATAGCTTAAAAAAAATTACCCTAATGTTAAAAACAAAATTACTATACTATGAAAGCTTAAAAGTAATTGAAAATACATAGGAGAATCCTAAACTTAGCACCATCCTTAGTAATGACACGAAAAATGTAGAGCCTCTCTAAAGTCTAATAAACATAGTTTTTATGAGGTTTATTCACAACTCAGAGGATGACTTCAAAATTGAACAACTCATCTTTCACAAGAGGTTGCATTTACTTATCAAGTAGGGACTCAAACTTTAGACACTAATGGCACAATATGTGCATTCATGTACTCTAAACACATCCTACATCAATAGAGTGTAATAAATTACATATGTACAAAATAATGCAAATCCTAGAAAATGAAATGAATTGTTAATTCACAAAACAACAGAAATAAGTATAAATTGATACCTTATACTATGAGTACTTAACACTCAATATTGTAATTTTCAACTATTAAAAAATAATTCCTAGCTAATTCCTCTAGAGTATGAAACCAACAAGAAACTACAAAATTCAATCCAAAACCATAAAATGACATTCATAAATTACAACACATGCATATAAGTGGAAACTACTTAACTAATTTCAACAATGAATCATTTAATCTAACAACAAGAAATGAAGTGGATTAGTAGTATCTCAAGTGACCCTTTCTTGAGTTGTTTCATCCACAAAAATAGTCAAAACCTACTTACTCAAAAATTCATGACATCAACTAATTCTCTTTATTGCATATAAAATATGATCTCCTACATAGAATCCAACAAGAATTTCTTGAACATTTCTTATTCAATAACACATATCTATAGCTACAAATAATAACATATAAAAAACTAACTTAAGGGATTGACCAATTAGAAACTAGAACAACTACTAGAAACTAGAATTACTCCTCAACAACATATCCCACTATATAAGATCTGTGAGGAGATTTATTCCTCTAGGACTGAAAATAACCTCATAATGTAGTCATCCACTCTCCTTCAAATATAGGAAGAGGACTTAGTTTAATAATAGAAAACAATAACTTTGAAGAGTAGAGAAACTAATTTAGAAATCTATGCCTAATAGTTAATTATTATGATAGATACATGTTCCTAAGGATAGTCACATCATAAATCGATCTTGCTAAGAATAGAATCCTCCTCCTAGTGGTCTTATTTGTTGAGAAAAATTATAATGTGGTGAATCACACTTGACCATTGAATGATCATGTTCACTCTTATAGAAGTGTTGTGTTTCATTGTTTTAACCTCTCCCCTACAACTATTTGTAGTCCTTATGTTGTGGGAAAGAAAACTTGTTGTTGTGGGTTAACAATATTTCTTGCTATAAGATGTTAGTTTCATTCCTAAGGCATCCACATTATTAATAATCATAATTTAAACATTGAGTCATACTAAATTTCATATACATTCATGCATTCATACAAGCATATATAAACATAATATATTTATATTTCCACATACTTAAGTTTGGTTTAAAGTGTATGAAAGGCATATAAAATATATATAAAGTCTTGGGAATGTCTATGAAAATTAGTAGATAAAATGATAAAAACATAAATTGTTAAAGGAAAACCAGCCATTAATTGAGCCCATGAGTTGGTCGACTACTATGTTTCATTTTTATGAGAGGTGATGAATATTGAGGTGTTATGGGTGATGTGACAAAACTATAAGGATTCCCACTAGGAATCCCTAAGATTTGAGTTTGGCCATTGGTGTATTGTATCATTGAATATATGGTTGTTGGTGTAAATGCATGAATAGAAGGTATGGTTGTGGGAAAAGAAACTTTTTTTATTTCTTTGTTTTGATAATTTGTGAATGGTTGAGTGCAACTAGTTATTATAGGTATGTTAACATCTACTAAATGAGATAGACTATGCAACACCTCTATTCCTTGAGCATAAGTGATCAAATTCCTAAGGTTATCCAAAATAGGCACTATTTGTCTTGCTAAAGATATAATGCTTAAGTAATTTTGAAAATCCTCTATTTTTTTTTTAAATTGTTTTAATTTCTCATCAATAATATGGGAAATAGTAGTCTCTAAGTCCACATAATTTTTTTATTGTGAGGTATTAAAAGGTATTGTAGGATTAGGAATGGAATCCAAAATGGGTTGGGTATTGACAATACCTAATGTGAAAGAGTTGGAGGACTTAGGCTCCATAGTGGATGTAATTACATCATGGGATTCCATAAGTTTGCAACTTCATCTCATAGGGATATTAGAAATTGAACACTAGGTTGTGAAGCTCATATGAGTTATAGAAAATTTGGGTATGCCTACTATGAACATTAAGGTAATGAACAATCACACTAAAATATGAAAAATCCAAAATCAAAGAATAGAACCACCCAAAAAACACAGTAACAGATCTGTGTTGAAATTTTGAGCCAAATATAATTGGTCTAGGGTGCAAGGATGCCCTAAACTAGCAAATTTTTTTACTGAATGAATTTTTTTTATGTTTACAACAGTCTTTAAGTGTTAGGTTCTATGAAAGTGTAGGTATGATAGTAAATGAATTTCTAGAATTTGACTAGTTTATGATTGAGCAATGTAAAATACAAGTATGCAAGAAATTTTAAAAATGTTCAAGAAACAAAATGAGATTCCAAATTTAATTTTTATACCTAAAGTGCAAAAATTTATTGATCCTGATCTATAAAATATAGAAACAAATATCTTGATGCCTATTTGTAACAAAAACAATGCATCTGTTTCACCTTTTAACTATGTGCAAAATTCCTAAATGAATGCCTTGAAAAATTTCATATTTGATTTTATATTTTATATGACCTAATGCAAATTTTTAAATGCAAATAAGATGTAAATATAACTTATGATGATTTAAATTAACCCTTTTGAACTTTCAATGCAATATGGTATGCAATTTTTTTATTTTTTCAATAAGTTTTCATGAAATGATGGATCTCTACTACTTTACCAACCAGAGATTCTAAAAATAGTTGCACAAGCATGTCCTCTTTAGAAATACCTAAAATTCCACATTCAACAGTTAAATCTTGAATGTGACTCTCTAGATCTTATGTATCTTCTCCAATAAACTTTGACAAGAAGTTTTTTCTAGATCTTGTGGGTAAGGTTGTGTACTAAGATAAAGCTAGAGGCCCAAAATGAGACCCCCATGGTTGTGATGAGGCTAAATCCATTATGTAAGATGTAGTTCTTCTCACCAAAGAGGTCGATAAATTTTAAAATGTAGATTCACCAACCTCCATCTAAGAGGAGATAATTTTAAAATTTTCTTATAATATATTCTTACAACTAGGGGGTTATAAATATTTCCATAAGTTAATTTCTTAGCTATGGGTTTTGATCCTATTACTGATTCTAACCTTGTCTTTCACCTTTATTTTTCTAATGGTTTCAGTTTATTTAAGGATTTCTCACAATTATCACTCTAGGAAATATTTTTATTTCTCATTCAAACACTACCACCGGTTGTTGAGCTAATTCTTCTTCTAAAACAAGGTTTACCCTCATATACTCTACAACATTTCTCTTGTGTCTCTAGGCTAAGGTATTTACTTTGGAGATAATGTCTTCCTTCTCTGCATGAACTCAATCAAGGTTTGGCTGCAACATAGGGAAAACATTCTCATGTGGTAGGACCATATTTACTCCTAACAAGGCAACTGTTTTGACTTCTTCTTTTTCGTTTCCCCAATAGAGTCATCAAAATCTATTGGTTGACAAATTGGTATTTTAAAGATTAACTTAGTTTGACTCCATGTTATCCAAAATAAAGACTAATAAAAAACAAACAGTTGGAGAGATCACCATTTCATTGGCAATATTCCTCTAAATTTGATTAAGGTACAAATCCCTCATAAGATATAACTTTTAATTTTTTGAATTTTAAAGAAAGTGGGTATAATTTTGACTAGAAAATAGTAAAGGAAGAATAAAAAATTCTCATATCCATGATGTAAATTTGATTGAAAACAAATTCTAAAAAAATAATTGAAACTTAAAAGATATATGTGTCACTAATATCACAACTCAAAGTTTGGATTACCTCTAACAAATAAATTGACTCAATAGAATACAATTTCACCTCTTACCAAAGAACATTGAATGTAACATCGGAGAACATAGCATCCAAAAATAGAGGTAATATTCTACCACTTACCAAAGCTCAAATAATCATTCATAAATACTAAGTATTACATTCAAATTTATATGCACAAATCCAAAGAACTTCCTCAAGAAAAAAGTAAAATTGCAAAAAATGATCCTTCTTTTCAATTGATTCTCACTCTTGCATCAAAGTGCAATGAGGATAAAAAAATTTAGACACTTCAAATTTCCATGAGCAACATATTTATAGTTTTAAATCATAACTTTCACTTAGGTCTTGAAAAATGGTTCTTCAAATGAATTATAACTGCCAATTTACTGAATGAACATTTTGTGAATCATTATTCAATCTATGCTTAACCAAACCAAATGAGAATTTATGATTATTTTAAGAAATTTCATGATTAAATTGAATACATTAATTTTATTTTGACAAGATATTACATCACCATTCCTTGTATGCAAGCCTTGTGGATTCTTTTTTCATGTGAAAGACCTACAACTTCTTAATTTTATATTTAACATCATATCCACTAGTGATCATACTTGTGAAAATTATTTGAATGAAGATATTTCATCCAAAGTTGAAATTCATATAGCCAAAATAACATCAAATCAATTACCTCTATGTTTATTTATTTTAAGACAATTGGCAATGTCCTTGCATCATTAGTTTCTCTCTAGTAAAATCCTTTTAGCTCATTCTTTCCTTCTATAAATTGAGTAGAAATACTTTTATTCTTTGCATAAAAACTTTATTTTCAAGATTCTTAGTACTTATAGTGATGCCACTTTTAAAAGTGATTTTTTGGTAGTCGAAGGTGTGGATTGTAGTTCAGTGATGAGCCTATTGGAAGACTAGCTCAAGGAGGTTTTTTTGATACAAAGCAATGTGGATGAAGGGGTTATAAGGAAGATAGTTAAAGAAAAATTTCTTTCTTAGGTTCATGTGCATAATTCTTCACTTTTGGAGCACTTCATATATAATTCTATTCAGATCTCAAACAAAATGGGATGGGGAGCAAGAGCTACAGAGAGGTTGGTGAGGCCAACCTACTTAGCCAACATGGGAGGTTCACTAGGACGACTCAGTGAGTACCCATGTGAAGACTTGGTGGGAGATGATATTTGTATTGCCACTACTCTTAGGAGTGAACAATCTAAGTAGGTTTCTCATCTCCTTCACGTTGGACTAGAGAGGAACCTGATGGAAACCTTCATCCACTTTTTCGAGTTCAATGAAAATCTCTTTTCCTATCATAGATTGAGAGGCTTCAAGAGGTGGTGAAGGGAATTTGTATTTTAATGTTTACTCTTTGTGCTTGAAAATTTACTTTAGATCTCCCCCTTTTATATTTAATACAATATATGAATATGTATATAATTTTTTTTGTGTTTAAGCCATTCTATGTAATATGGTGAGCTTGGCATTCTTTGTTCCAATTTCATTGTTTTTATTTTGTTATGATGATTTTCCTTTACTTTTTCAACTATGATATATTCTAGTGGATTTTGATTCAATTTAGTGTTCCTTATGTGATTTTTTTTCTCTCTACACTACCATTTTTAGAGCACAAGCTGACTGTTTTAGAATAAATACAGATGAATCAATGCCAAGTCCTAGTGGGCTTTTTGGAATCATGTAAGAGTTTGACATAGTTCCAAAAAAACCCTATTGTCTACTTCACAATTTTCTCTTAAGTCATGGTCAAAAGTCCTTTGGGGATTTTGTGAGAGGTCCTTTGATAATAATAATAATAATAACAATAATAATAATAATAATAATAATAATAATAATTAAAAAAAAAAAAATACTTAATACTGTAAAAGTGAACTTGTTGTTAGGAATAGAATAGGTTTTTGAAATCCTATCACAAACCAACAAAGGTTTGGAAACCTTATGAAAGTTTTTAAGTAGAGTCAGTATTACTTAATATTTTCCTCTTTTGGTCGGTATGTCTCAAATTTGTGAAAAATGCTTCATACCATGATGCCTTTCTCAAAACTCCACAAAAAAATGATTCAAAAATTATCTTGAATATTTTTACCCTAGAAAGTTATGAAAATAAGAGGTTCTGACAACCAAATTGGCACTTGTCATACTTCCAAAAACTAAACAAAGAGGAAACAATTTTAACTTTTCCAAACCTTTTAAAAATGAACATGCTTTTGAGGAAAGTGACAAGGATCCTGGTAACATTGTCAAACCTCCTTGTCTTGAATTAATTCATCTTGAATTTATTGAAAACAAGGTAGACTAATGTAGTTCCTCTAGATGTTTTATGTTTGGAGGAACTGGGTATGTGTAGAATCATCATGGAAAAAATAGGCCCTTAAGTAGCGATGAAAATTTAGAAAATCGGAGTTAGGAAACTTGACGTAAATTTTTTAATAAGTTATCTATATTATTTCAAAAATATGTAAGAATAGAATTTATAGAAAATTGAATGTAGTTTCTAAACTACTACGTTTATTTATTTATTTTAAATCTATTTGGTGAAAATTTTGAAATTTCAATGTAGTAGTACTTAAATTTCAAGGAAAAAATAAGAAGTAGGTTTTTGTCTAACCACCATAACCACAATAAAATGATAATATTTTTTTATAAGATTTTAGATATAAGTAGAGGAATCATGTCCTAATGTGATGCATATTTATAAAAAAAAATTCATGTAAATAATTAATTATGATATTTTTATTACAACTTTTAAAAATATTAAAACTCGTATGTTTGATCACCTTAACTTGGTCAAAACTTCATGAAATTCAATTTTTCTTTTTTAATCCTATAGTATGCAAAGAATAGAATGTGAAGCATGTTTCAGATTCAAAAAATGTGATACTATTTGAAATCTATAGATGTTTTTCAATTAGCTTATCAATCAAGACTTTAGTCATAATTCAAATAGAAAATGAATAATACTTATTTATTAAATTCAAAGTAAAGAATAATTTATATTGGTGGAAAGCTGCAAATCTCCTTTAAAAACCCTTGTTGTTTCATCAATTTTGGGTAAAAAAAAGTCATCAGCCACATGGGCCATCATATCACTTACATATCGCCACTTTTTTGGTCCATCATGATCCTACACATACCCAAGCTCTAGAAGAATTTTTAGGTGCCTATTCTCACTTACCAACTTATCACCATAAATGAGGATTCTCATATCAGTGAATAAATAGGAATACTTTGGAGAATCCATTATGACTATCAATGAGAAGGCCCCTTTATCTAATGTGGATGATAATGTTCCTATATCTCATCCTAAAGATCATAGTACTCTCCTTAAGGGGGATACTTTTGATGTTTTCATGGATCGTATATCCTCTAAGAAGGTGATTAATATTAGAAAATCTCTTTCTTCAGAAGAATTTAAATAAAATTTTGAGTTATTGCATTCGTATCCTGATACTTTTGCTTGGTCATACAAGGAAATTTCTGGTATTAATGATTTTGTGGTGGTTCACAATATTGTTCTATGTCCCAATGCTAAGCCTATTAAACAAAATATCTGAAAGATGAATCCCAAGATTTACTTATTATTCAAGACTAAGATAAAAAATATCTTGAAAGTTGGTTTTATCTATCCTATTGAACATTCACCTTGGATATCGAATAGCATCACTATTAGTAAACTTGATGCCTATATTCAATTTTTATTGAATTTTGTGATCTCAACAAGGCTTCTCTTAAGGATAATTTTCCATTACCTAATATTGATATTATTGTAGACTCGAATGCAAGTCATGCCTTATTGTCTTTCATGGATGGCTTCTTGAGCTATAATTAGATTCATATTAACCTAAAAGTTTAATATAAGACAGCCTTCACTACCCCTTGGGGTTCTTCCTATTATGTAGTCATGCCATTTGGAGTAAATAATGCTAGAGAATCTTACCAATGGGTGATGGCTCTTATCTTTCATGATTTCATTCACAATATATTAAACAAGATTACATTGATGAAAAATTGGTTAGGTTTACAACTTGTCAAGATCATGTTGAAAATATTTGCCTTATCTTTGAAAGGCTTCATATTTACAAAATGGGACTGTATCCTCTTAAGTGGTTTTTCAACGTAGATGTTGAAAAGCTTTTATGATTTATTATCTCATATTAGAATTGAAGTCGACACAAATAAAATTGATGTAATAGTTAACATGCCTCCTCTGAAAACATCTCTCAACTACGTAGTTTGCAAGGGAAGATTCAACAAATTCATGTGTTTTTATCTCAGTTGGTCAATCGTACCCTTCCATTCATGTGTTTTTTGAAGAAATATGTCCACTTCTAATGGGATGATGGCTGCAAAAATATTTTGAATCAATCAAAAGTTATTTGGCCAATCCTCCCATCTTTATGTCAGCTATGCAGGATAAACCCTTTTCTCCTTATATTTTTGCATCACCTCATGCCTTAGTAGCTTTATTATCTCAACATGATGAAGATAGTAAATAAAGAGAGATCTAATATATGAGTCATATTATAGCTGATTATGATACTTGTTATTCTACCATGGATAAACAATGTATCACTCTCATTTTTCAAATGTAAAAGTTATAAAATTATCTTCTTCATGATAAAACCCATGTAATTGTAAAATGTGATCTTTTAAAAAAAAAATTACTAGAGCTAATCTTTGTTGAAGGTTAGAAAAATGGGTAATATTTCTCTCTACGTTTGACATCAAGTTTGTAACTCAAAAATAAATTAAAGAACAAGTTTTTGTTCATCAATTAGTGAAAGCTCCCTCATCTCACTCCATCCTTAATATGGATCTATTTCTAGGTGAAAATCTCTTTTCATTAGACCATGAACTTGTATGGGATATGTACTTCGATGGATTTCAATGTCAAAATGGCTCTAGGGTAGGTGTAGTTTTAATCTCCCCAAAGGAAAGTTGGTTCCTCCATCCTTTTAGTTGGAATTCCATTGCACTAATAACATTGCTAAGTATAAAGCCCTTATTGTTAGCTTGTGTATCGGGATGGTATTAAACATTAAACATCTTCACATTCATGGTGATTTTGAGTTTATTGTAAATCAAATCCTAGGAATGTATTAGGCTAAGTAGATTAAGCTATCTCAATGTAAGGATTTGGCTTTATCCTTGATTGATCATTTTATTCTTTCATAATAGAAAATGTCCCTAGGAGAGAAAATTGACATGTAGATACAATGGTGGGTGCAACCTCCCTTGTATCTTCAAATTATGGTATACAAGAGTACAAATTTGGGGTTCATATTCTTCTCTCTCTTATTGTCTCATATCTAATTGAACCCAATGGTCTAATATGTGCTCTCATAGTCTCGGGGAAATGGTATTCTAACATTTATAATTATTTGAAGATTGGAAATTTTTCTGATGATGTGACTAAAAATGCTCTCACTTAGGTTTAAGAAGTTTTAGTCTGATATATTATACTATCTGTTGTTCTTTATTGAAAGTATTATAATGGCCTTCTTTGATTTCCTTCTACCCTTGGTTTTCATGATGGTACTTCATTTAAGAACAAAGAGGTGAAGCAATTCCTAGAAAAAATGCATATTCAACATAGATTTTCTACACCACACTATCCTCAATCTACTAGCCAAGCTAAAGTGTCTAATAAAAATCTTGAGTTGATTCTCTAAAAAATAATGAATAAACATGGTAAAGATTGGCATACTCAATTAACATACACTGTGTGGGCATGTCACATGAGTGCTTTTACAACTATGGGTACAACCCCATACAACCTCATGTATGGTGTTGAGGATATAATACCTTTAGAGTTAAAAATTTCCTCTTTGTAGGTTCTCTTAAAGGATTAATTACATTTGATGACACTTACTATGTTGAGCATTTAAACCAGATTTAGTTGCTCGATGAGAATAGATTGTAGGCTCTTGAACATCTCCAATATTATTAGTGATCTATTTCTAAACATTACAATCAAGATGTTCTTTCTTGAACTTTCAAGGTAGGTGATCTAATTCTCTATGATAATTAGAGGAATACAAATACACCAATTGATCAAAAGGGGAATTTTATCCTGAATCATATAGGTCCTTAATAATCAACTTTGTGTATGTTTATGGTGCATATGGATTGTTTTCTATGGTTTTAATGCCTCTAAAATAACATCTCAATACAATACATCTCCATCGATACTATGCATAAGGTCTATGTGGCATTCATGGCATTCATCCCTCAAGGATTTTAGTTTGTTATGCTAAAAAATTTCTTTATTAACGTATTATCTTCTTAGTTTGTGTTATGATGTGGACATGCATATGTAACTAATTTATGAAATTAGGAATTATATATACATGTGTTTTATTATGTTGTGTATTTATGCATTATGTTTGATTACATATTTTGGTTAGGAAATTAGATCATCATTGTATTTAATTAAGCATACATACAATGTTTGTTTATTAAATAATGATAGCATCTAATCTAAAAATAAATCCATAAACACACATCCATCACATGATCATACTTGAAAGAAAAGTATAGGTAAGAACACCATGATTTTAGTCAAAAATCTCATATATATATCAAAAATTTCATATACATGAATCACACCACATTGTCAAAATGTGGTGCCAATATATTTGTATATTTATATATAAAATAAAAATTCTACATCAAAAAATTATATGGTATACAAAAATATGGCATATACAAAATCAAGTCTCTAGCCCCTAGGTGCATGGCTCCTAGAGCCCTCTATGGTTGGTGGTGGTGGAGGAGGGTATTGGATTGATGTGATCAAGTGTAAATGATGTGACCATGACGTGGGTGGGGATATGTTGTTGTACACCATTGCATAAAATGATTTATTATAATATTTTAATTAAATAATTATTTAGTTGTGATGCACCTAGGTGGTATAGTTAATCATACTAGGTAGTTATTTGGGGACCACTTGATGTTGTATTGTAACATTGTATTATTATTTAATGTTTGGGAAACATGTGATAATAATTTAATATTGAGGAAATATTAAATAAATTGAAGTTTTAGTACCCAATATTAAAAAATGGGTTAGTGGTTCTATATTCACATGGTTTTGTGGTACATGGTTTTATCTTACCACTAATTGTATTTGTGTGATCTTGAGTCTATAAAAGAAAGAACATGTTTAGTTGTTAAGGTTGAATAGGTGAGTGGGCTATCATTATTGAGTCTTTATGTGGAGTGCATATGTGAAGCATGGCATGGGATGTGTGGATTCATGCTTGGACACATGAGGATGCATTTGAGGGCTTGATGCTTCAGAGGCATTCATTGTAACTCTTGTATTTCTTTATGGATGAATAATATGATGGAGTATTTATTTTGGAGGCTGGATTTTTCCCTCTTGAGGTTTTTCCTAGGGTGTATCTTGTGTTATCTTGTGGCTTTTCTATTTGATCTATACATTACGGTTACTTGTATGCATGTTTATCTCTCATGGGTTATGTAGGAAATGAATAAGATTGTGGGTTGAATTCAATATTTCCTTACAACATGGATGCAATCCGTACTCATAGTCCTTGCACCTTGCCTCATAGATTGGCCACATCCTCTCAAAGTTGTTTGACTTGCTCCTAGAGTGAAGCCTCCCACTTGCAGGCCTCTTGTAACTCCTCTTGGAGCTACTACATCTAGGCATCAACATACACTATCTTTGTTACCTCTACTTTCCCATTGATGTCATTAACCTAGATCTATAGGGTATCATGTGCCACTAAGTTCCTCTCAGCTTGTGTCACAACTTTATCTTGGTTGGTCAATATGGTGAGGAGCTCTATCACCCCTAATCCCACTACTCGATCATGGTATTCAAATCCACAATCCTCTATTTGGCTATCTATTGAGGCAGAAGAAACAAAAAATGGGTTGAATAAGGAAAACCCTAAAATAGCCCCAAAATGTTTCCTCATCCTTTTTGTCGACAAGTTTTCATATTTAAAGAGCTGGGTATTATAGATTCTAATTTTCTTATCTCTTAATTTGATAGGGACGATAATGCAGGGTGTAGACATCCGCATAGTGTGTTTTCATTTGTTGGCCAAGACTTTTCCCTTTTGGAGGTAGAATTTGTAAGTCCTAAGCTTTCATCTCTATAATTTATATTTCATAATTTTATATTAGTTCTTGTTAAAGTGCACTTTTATCATTCTTTCTCTTAATAGTTTAACATCTTATTTAATCAAATTATTGCAATATTCTCTATTTCGCACTTTGTCACTTGAGCTTGTAATTTGAGGTAACCAAGGGATATTTTTCTCCTTGTAGACTCTTCTTTGTCATAAAGACACAAGAGTATCAAATCCCCTCCTTCACACTCCAATCATTGAGAATATAATTACAACACATCATTGATGATGAAGAATATCATGTGGAGTTCTTGTAGTAGTTGGAACTTCTAGATGAGAAATAACTTACAACCTTTAATCACCTTCCAACTTACCAAAATAGGCTCTAAAGAAGTTATAATAAGAAGATCAGGCCCAAATATTTTGAAATTGGTGATCTAGTCCTTAAGGAAAAAATCAACATAATTTGCAAGATTGTGAGAAGAATGGTAAGTTCAAACCTAACTGGGTAGGCTCCTACATCATCACTATAAAGTATGGATCAAGAGAATACAAATTGGTCACCATGGAAGGAGAACCACTGGAGGATCCCATGAATATCATACATCTCAAAAATTTCTTCACTTTAGAAAATCCAGAAAAAATGAAAAAATCGAAAACAAAAATAAAAAAAGAAAATGAGCAAAAAAAATTAAGAAATATAGAAAAATCCAAAAAAAAATCCAAAAAATCCAAAAATTCAAAAGAAACAAAAAAAACCAAAATAATAGTAAAGAGAAATAATTCATTCAATGGTTAAAACCACTTTTTTGGTGTCGTAGGCAAGTATCCTAGTGAAAACCTAGCAAAAAAATTCCATTTGTAAAGTTGTATCCACCATCTACTAGGTCTTGTAATCACCCATTCACTTACCATCCACAATACATCCACTCACATCAACCACTAACTATGGCTTGGAACACCACCTATCCTAGTTTCATAACTAGAGAGATTTTCCTACCATCATCCTAACCCACCATACCTCCACCCAACTCTTCTAATTGGAATGCTTTCCCTACCATGATCACATGATCCTTAATCTCCATTTGGTGTGTACATAATTGTTTCCAATAAATCCATAAAATTTGCATTAACCATCATACAAACTCACATTCATAAACCATCATATCCCTTATCCACCCATGCAAATCTCAATTGTCATCCATGATCCCTCATTGTCACTTGGTCATTGTTGTTAACACCATTATTCCTTCATAATCAATTAGACAACCTCCATAGATTAACCTACCCTTACATGTCCACTACCTTTTTGACTCATGACTAATGAGAAAGCCTCCATGAACCAATCCATGCATAAATCTTACCTCTCTCAATAGATGCAGGAAGAAATACCTAAATGTGTACCTAGGATTAGTGTTTTCCATGTCTAGTTGTTCATACTAAACACATAACACTTCCAACATTCACCATCCATAATAAAATTTCACACATACACCCAAAATTTTACCCTTGTCATCATGAAAAAGAAAAAAAAAACAAACAAGAACACTCCTATAAATGGACATCATCATAAAATCATGACTAGACCAATTGGAATGATAGGAACACCTATTTTACTAGCTCTCCATATTCAATCCACTCATCTATGCCCAATAGGATGAATCTTTCCTAGTTCTGGCATGATCATTATCCACCATCCTTACTCTTGGTAAGATATATGGTCATCTTAAAATTTATTTTTCTTTTATGATTTTATTTTCAAACCCATGGAGTCACCTAGACTAGACCACCTAGATCTACTCATATCTTGGTGTGTTTTGGACAAATTTTGAAATGGGGCATGGTCATTTTTTTTGTATGGCATGTTTGTGGTTATCTTCACCGACCATTGTCAATTATTACCTTAGATAAGGATGGATGAAACAAATGAACTCAGATATGTGATATCACCCCCCTATGGTCCACTAAGGTTACAAGAAGGAATTGCATGATAGGGATAATCTTGCTTGTTTGTTTTTGACACCAAAATCCATGTAAAAGGAACAACAACACCTTTGGTCATTTATACTGTTGGGTCTCAAAAATGCAAGTTTGAACCACGAGAGATTGCCAAGCTCTCACAACACTATTGGCCAACTAACAAGGCCAACCAATACACTTGAACCTTCTACTCTTAAGGCTCTGCTAAACCTAGGTGGGTGTACCTATATGAATGCTGTAGATTTTGAACTATGCTTCCTAATTGACTAAACTATCCACAATGGCAAGTTGACGGTCGAGAGATATGATCTAAATTTGGTATAAATTGTATATGCAATATCAGATAAAATTTGGTATAAATAATATATGCAATATCAAGGTGAAGTCTGATATGTTCAATTAACAAATGTCAAATGAAATGAATAAAACTTTAAAAAATTGAAATAGGGGAGACCAGTGCCTTGTTGGGTAAAGTCAAAGGAAAGTCTTGGATGAATGGCTTCTATCTGGAAAGTTCTCTAATTGTTTGGCATACAAATGTGAGTTTATAGCTAGTATAAACATGTGAGAATGTGATTGTCAAACCCTACCTGAGGCAGAATATCAATCCTAACTATCTGATTCTTCTTACTGATCCAAATAACATCCTCAGATTACTGTAATTGACTGAAAGGAATTTAATTCTTCTTTAAAGAACCCAATTAATCAAATCACACAAAACAACAAATGTGCACTGGTAAATTGAGCATATACTTGATACTTCAATTTAAATAATCAAGAAACATCAGATTGGAGACAATCAAATAATTGCAGAATTTCAAAAAACAACTGATACCAGATTGAAGTCACCAAATCAGAAATATTTCATTATCTCCTTCAAATCTTATACATGCAACATGGTCTTTTTGGATATAAAAATTCTGAAATAGTTCTTACTATTTTTCTTCTATCCTTTCTTATTTTGTCCTTTGCTACAAAAAACGGATATTTATACATCAACCGCTTGAAAAGATGCGTCCTTTCAAAAATGTCTTAAGCATAAAAAAATAATAAGACTAAAAGTAATTAAGCTCTGTTAAGCCATAAGTGGACTCTCAACATGTGATCCATGTAGTCTCGGTGCTCATGTGTATCTGCATCTCCTAATGCATTATGGATCATGATCTCCATCTTTACCATCCTCTCATTCTGCTCACATGCTTCATCCACTTTTGCATCTTTCATAGTGGCCATCTTCAAAATCTCCTGTAGTATCAATTCACTTTCATTTTTCCACGCAACCATTTCCTTTAATTTTCCTCCATCATCAAGGAATGCAGTCAATCCATTTTTGGCAGCTTCTATCAATCCTTGTGCATTCCCTTTTAACTCTTCAAATAATTCCCTATGCTTATCCATAAAATGATTAGCATCCTCAATCATTGCATTGTCAGGAGTATCTCGTTGTTTTATTTCCTCGAGTTTTTCTTGGATTCTACCATCCATTCTATTGTTTTCTTTTAATGCATCAAATTTCTGTGAATTTTTTCCCCAAAGTTTATTCAACCAAATGGCTAAACTACCTTGACTCTTTTTGATCATTTCTACAAGTGTGCCATATTTTCCTTGAGAATATTCACTTGACCCCTCCCAATGATCATTTGCTTGTGAACCTTCACCCTAGATGAATAGCCTAGTTGGCCCCATTTTAACACTTACTAAATCCTTCAGACGCTCATTTTCTCTCAGCATTCTTTCATTATTTGTCTTGTACATCTCCTTTTCTTTGATCAATGCTTGTATTTGGGCTTTATTCAATTTCACTACATTGATCCTAATCTCTGCGGTTGCAACTGGATCAGCCTCCCCAGCCTTTAAATTCATAACATGTCTAGATTCTTTCTTAGTATCAATGACAAGTGACTTCTTGTGTGGTAGATAGAGGGCCCAAATCATTAATGTCTCCTCATTTGGGTTGTATTTTGATCCTGCATAAACTTTTGTCACCTTTTCTAAGCTAAGCTTGTGTGTAGAATGGTTTCACAAAGTATTCTTCAAAATGTACAAAACTAGAATTAGCAAACCTGTTTTCCCAAATAGCAGTCCATGACTAAATAGGCAATGGCTTACCTTCTTTATCAAATTGTGAAATTCTCAGCTCCCAGGGCCACAACCCTGATTCATGTTCGAAGTATAACACCAAGTGCATCAATAATGAATAATTCCTGAGGTGCAAGACAAAGACTCCATTTTTTATTGCCATCAACCCAACATCATGTTCCTTAAACACATATGAGGCATAATCAAAAGGGCTAGAGTTGTGATATTGAATATCTATTGCAATCACCATGGGCACAATTGTCATATACTCCTAGACTTCCATTCCCAATATTTCTCCTACTGAGAAATAGGTGTACTTCATATAAGGCTCAAAAAGATCAACATGGAATGGTGGTCCTTCATTATCTTCCATCGGAATCGGTTTACCACCATGCCTAATTCTGTGCAGGGGTAATATTAAACCCTTATAAATGGTGTCCATCCTTCTGAATTCTTTCTTGAGCTCTTCACCTACAATCCTCTTGTTGCACATCCCTTCCAATTTAAAGACTTCACTTATTGCATTTTTTGATAAGTGTATCAATGGGTTCCCAGATAAATCACTTATGTCTCAGATTATAATGACTGGCCAACAATTTCACCAGTTCAACATTGACAAAAACATTAGGGAAAACTAGTTTACCCAGATTAAGCTTCAGTGGGTTACATATTGGCTCAAAATGATTCCTCCGATAGTAATGGAAGCTGAACAATTCGTAGCCTCTAATTGGACTCCAAAAATCTCCTATGAATTTACATTTATCATCTAGTCTATCCTCTTCTGCCCTAAGTTGCGCAGAGCATCTAGCTTTGGGTCCAGAACCAAGTAGCTAGTCTATGAGATCTTGGTTCAACTTTCGTTCGGTGCCCTCTAGCTGAATCTTATTTTTCTGCTTTTTTCCATTTGATTGACCACTTTCCCCTTACCCTTTGATTTTTCTGAACTAGTGGTTTCCATTCTTTGAAATTTGCAAGATTTAAGGAATGATGAACTTACTGTATTTCTCTCGAGATTTCAAGTTGAGAGAACGCCCCAATCCTTTTCTCGCTCTTATGCTTTCCTCTACTACTAATTTCGCACAAATTCTTTCAACTAGATTCATCTTGATTCACAAAATCATTTATGCTTCACATGTGGCACCATTAATTTCTTGGCTGAGACATGAATGAAGCAGGCTTTTCAAAATTCTCATTGTCACATCACATAGCATATCGGCAAGAAATTTTTAAATCTTGGCTGACCCTTTTGTTTGAACCTTTACCAACATTCATACACCTACCAGGACATCTTGTAGTTCCCCCAACACCTTAAGTCTCCCCGACATTTCTCCTCTCAACTTTTAGTATATTACCACTACTCCCACCAGAGCAAACCTATTGTCGTGACTTAATGGGTTAGGAAAAGAATCCTTTATTTCATTCCGAAGGTATGTATCTCGCCGAGATGTTCCCCTTGTTAGTTCAAATCACTGAGACATAATGATTATCCTACCGATGGAACTATAGTCATCGTGACCTTCCTAACTCTCCCCACTGAGGTTTATCTCACCGATATATTCCTTTCCTTGATGAGACCACAAACATTGTCCCTCTGACAACTCTTTTCTCCAGACATGTTGTTAAGTCCAATCCTGTTGGTATATCACGGAAGGTCGGTAAGACATTTTGAACTCTTCCCGGTAATATTGTCTCGTCGATCGGAGCCTCTTTTGCTTTATCGGCAAGACCGGTGAATGTTTCGAGCTGTCTTTTGGAACCTCACCCCGATGACTCTAGTCTAGCCAATACATTTTCTTGAGCTCCGAGTGGTGAGATGTATATAATCTTGATATGACCTCACACCGTCATGCCGATAACCATTGTCTTGTCGATAGAAACTATGAACCCGTGTTCTCCCGACATGTATCCTCATCAACATGACACTATTGATTTCTTGCTGATATACTAAAAGAGATGTGCATTAGTTTAGGTGAGACCTGCATCATCTTATGCCGATATGTTTCATATATTAAATATTCAGGGTTAGATAAATCTTATTGGACCACATGATAAAAATTTACCTGGACCTTGGTGAATATGTTATGTGAATTTTTTTTATACTTGTATTATGGACTCTTTGGGAGGCTAATGAGCATGAATGGCCAATGAGATTTTATTTTTTAAACTTTATAGTTCTAATAGTGGCTCCATGTGGGGATGAATGATTGTGAGATCATTTCAAGGATCTAGATCTTTGGGTGAGCAGACCAATATTTTTAGGGTCATGGATTAATGAGAAGGAAGGAATGAAAACAAGTGGAGATGAACATGATCCTATACTACTGTACATGGAGAAAATTTAAATAAAGGAATTTCAGGATTGTCCATGTACTGGAAATTCCTGTACCTTTTATTTCCTATAAAACTGTGCATGGAAAAATTATGAAAGATTTGTCAAGAGTTGCACATGCACTGGCAACCCTTAATCCCTTGTATTTTTTAAGAGAAAAAGTTCTTTAAAAATTTCTCATGTACAGGCAACTCCTATTCTTCACCACTCATGTTTTGTAGGTAGTATGAATCCTCTCCTCTCTTACCAACAACAACAAAAGCTCCCAACCAAAAAGCTTCAAATTTCCCATGTTTTCCTTTCTCCTGGAATCTTGCATTCCACATCAGTACCAGATCATTCTCCTCAAAATTTCTATCTTTTCCCTTTTTATCAAATAAATACTTCATTTGTGATTGTAACTTCATATTCTGGTTTTGAGCTAGTCTTCTCATCTCATCAAGCTCTGCTAGTTGTTCCATTATTTCCTCCATTGGTTCTGGAACTTCTATGTCTTCTTGAAGGATAATTTTGTAAACTGGCAACAGATTGTGTTCCATAAACTAGTTCAAATGGGGATTTTCCAATTTCCTTTTTTACAGTAATCCTATCAGCCCACACAACCATTTTTAATTTTGAATCCCAAACCTTTTTACTTCCGCCTAGAATTCTCCTAATAATTTTTAGAAGGCTCTTGTTGTTGGACTCTTCCTGACCATTAGCTTGCGGGTGGTAAGGAGCATCATAAGAAATAGTAATACCATGCATACTGCAAAAAAATTTAAACTCATCAGATTTGAAACACATCCCATTGTCTGTAATCAATCTTAATGGTGTACCAAACCTAGTAATAATGTTATTCATTAAAAAATTGATCACAAATTTACTCGTTGCTTGCTTGGTTGGGATTTCTTCTACCCATTTGGTGAAGTAATTAGTGGCTACCAGTATCCATTTGTGTCCTCCACTTGATTTCTCTTGTATCTCCCAATAAAATCAATCCCCCACTAATGAAAATGAGCTTCAACTTGCATAGGTCTAAGTGGTAAAGCTCCTTGATATTTCATTTTTCATGAAAACTTCTGACATGCCTCACACTTTCTTACATATGAAAAGGAATCATTAAAGAATTTTGGCCAATAATAACCTACCTGGAGAATCTTATGCGCAGTTGTCTTTGTAGAATAATGGCCCCCACAGACCCCTTCATGCATTTATTTTAAAACATGTCTAGGTTGTGACTCATCTAGAAATAACAACAACATCCCATCCATATTCTTCCAAAACAAATCAACTTCCATGAATACATATTTAGATTCTTGTAGCTTCAAAGTTCTTCTTTGGTTATCACTAAATTCTTCAAGGCACTTCATGTTCCTGAGGTAATACATGATGTCTGTATACCAAGGTGTATGCTCAATGCTTGCAATTGCATTTCTTTCATATTCTACATTGCAAATTTGATTCACTTCAATATTTGTTCATTAACTTGGCTAAACCTTGGCCTCTTACCAATTTGGTAATTTGTATTTCCATATCAAATTCTTGAATTTTATTAATCCACCCACATCTCTTCCCTATTACTTTTGACTGTGTTAAAATGTCTTTAACAACTATGTGAGGAACATAAGCAATCACCCTGGCTCCAACAAGATATGGTCTAAAAGCTTTTGTGGCTTTTATTAATGCAAAGGCTTGTTTTTCCATTATATCATATTTCAAATCTGACCCCTGCAATGATTTACTGAAAAAGGACACAGGTTGCTCATGACCATCCTCATTTTTTTGTAACATAACAACAGTTATAATGTGTAAGGAAGCAAATGAAAATATTTGAAAAGGTTTTTCAAAATTAGGAGATTTGAGGACAGGGGCTTCTTTAATGGCCTTTTTGATGGATACAAAAGCTTCCAATGCTTCTAGAGTCCATTCTATTTTTTGTCCCTTCCTTAGCATTTTTGATATGGGTTTAACAATTTCAGCAAAGTTAGACACAAATCTCCTAACAAAGTTAATCTGTCCAAAAAATGATTGGATGACTTTGACAGTTTTAGGAATGGGAATCTTATCTATGGCCTCAACCCTCTCAAGATCTATTCTAACTCCTTCTTTTGACACAATATATCCTAAGAGTTTTCCCTCTGTGACAACAAAATGACATTTTTTAGGGTTCAAACTAATGCCATACTCTAAAGCTTTAATGCATATTTTTTCTAGATGTTCTACATGATCTTCAACCCTTTTTGAGTAAGCAGTAAGGTCATCTTGATATACTACCATTATAGCATTAATCAAATCTGTAAATGCTAAGTCCATAGCTCTTTGAAAATTTTCTTCCGCATTTGTGAGACCAAATGGCATTCTCACATAGACATATGTTCCCCATGGAGTTGTAAAAGTTGTCTTGTACTGATCAGATTCTTTGACTTTAACCTGATTATAGCCATAGAAACCATCCATCATAGATAACAGCTCACACCGTGTTACTTTATGCAGTATAGCTTCCATATTAGGTAGAGGGTAATTATCTTTGAGGAATGCCCACATTTAAATTTCTGAAGTCCACACACAACCTAATATCCCTATTCTTCTTTCTCACGGGAACTAGGTTTGACACCCATGTTGAATGCCTAACCGGTTTAATGATACCTCCATCTCAAAGCTTTGCCAACTCCTCCTGCATTTTTGGTTCCAATGTAGGGTTAATAGGTCTTTGTTTCTGCCTAAATGGCTTTTCATCTGGTTTCAATGGAATTTCATGTTGAAATAAGTCCTCCCTATATGCTTTGAGAACTTCATAAGACCATGCAAACACATGTTTATATTTTCTTAGTAATGAAATAAACATTCTCCGGACTGTCGGGCTTATTTTCTTCCCACTATATACTTTTCTTTGTGCCAGTTCAGTCCCTAAATTTACCTCTTCAATATCTTATTTCTTGGCTAGTGTCTGTTTCATGAGGGATCGATCATTTCCATCATATACTCTCTCCAATGCTACTAGTCCTTTGGGAAGTTTATTTTTTCTGAGCTGTAAGACCTTCTTCCCAAATACTGTCTACTCTCCATCTATTTCTTCTACAAAGGCAGGTATGTGCAGGATCATCATGGAAAAAATGGGCCCTTAAGTGGCAATAAAATTCAAAAAATTAGAGTAAGGCAATTTGACATATAAATTTGAATAAGTTATCTATATTATTTAGAAAATATGTAAGAATAGAAACTGTATCAAATTGAATTTAGTTTCTAAACTACTAGGTTTATTTAAAAATAAATAAAAATCTATTTGGTGAAAATTTGAAATTTCAATGTAGTAGTACTTAAATTTTAGGGAAAAAATAAGAAGTAGGTGTTTGTCTGACCACCCTAACCACAATAAAAAAATAATTATTTTTTATAAGATTTTAGAGATAAGTAGGGGATTCATGTCTTGATGTGATGCATATTTTTTTGTAATTTTTTTCCAAGTAAATAATTAATTATGATTTTTTTATTACAACTTTTAAAAAATATGAAAACTCGTATGTCTGACCACCTTAACTTGGTCAAAACTTCATGAAATTCTTCTTTTTTTTTTTAATCCTATAGTATGTTAAGCATAGAATGTGACGCATGTTTTGGATTCAGAAAATGTGATAAGGTTTGAAAGCTATAGATTTTTTTCAATTAGCCTATCAATTAGGACTTTTGTCATAATTAAAATAGAAAATGAATAATAATTATTTATTAAATTCAAAGTAAAGAATAATTTATATTGGTGGAAAGATGAGAATCTCCTTTAAAAACCCTTTTCGTTTCATCAAATTTGGGTAAAAATAAAGTCGTCAGCCACATGGGCCATCATATCACTTAGATATTGCCACTTTTTGGCCCATCATGATCCTGCACATACCCAGGAATTGAAATCAATCTCTTGAGCCTCATATTGATCTACACAGTGAAGAAACTTCAGGAGGTCAGTGTCATCATTAAAAACCTGCCAACTGTATATATTATCAAGTACAGTGGGTCTTGTTTTTGACTCAATTTGAGATACCCCTGCCAGTGTGATGTCATCTTTTCTTAGTGCTACATTGGCTAGGAAGTCTACCTATGTTTTTCGATCTATCCACCCAATCAATGGAGAAAGTGTGAAATAGCTCGATTGTATCCCATATAGAATTCTTGTATTGCTTCAGCCTTTTATTCTTTGTAGCATATTTTGATCCGACTTGTGACACAACCAGCTTAGAGTCTCCAAAAACAGTTAACAATTTAATCTTATGCTTAGCAGCTATCTCCAAACCAGTTAACAAGGCTTCATACTCTGGTACATTGTTTGTACATTCAAACACCAACAAAAATGAATATTTAAAATTTGTACCTTCAGGTGATATGAAAACTATCCCAACTCCATTACCTTCTTGGCCACATCCCCCATCAAAATACATTTTCCATATCCCTTGCTGATTTTTAGAAACATGTTTATCTATTGGGTCTTTGTTTACTAATTCAGGCTGAGATGATTCTACTCTAAAACTTCGCAAATCTACATCACAGAAGAAATTAAGTTGTTCTTGAGGAACATACTCAACAATCTGATTCATTCTTGGCTCTGTATATAACTTGACTTCTTCACCATTTATTGGTATAATGGCATATGATAAATCAAACTGCACATTACCTCCAACTGCTACGGTCCATTGTCTTGACAAAAGAATTCCAAACTGGGGTGGTGTGTCAATTGTAGTTATATCAATATTGTAGGTAGCTTGCGGGTGAGTTGCTAATCTTACTTCCACATTCTTCATTACTCCCACAGCCAGAACAGGCCTACTATCCATGGCATAGCATTTACCTCCTACATCTATCCACATACCAATTTGTTTCATTACCCCTACTGGCATAATATTCATAGAAGCACCTGAATCCATCATGCAATTTCTTACTAACTTGCCACTTATGAGTAGGGTGGTAAAAAAATGGGTCAATGTATGGTGTATTCATTAAGCAAGCTTCTGGAAATTTTATCTCCTTTCTCTTATTAGTGATTTCAGGGACCTCCTTATTTTCAAGGTTTATATTTTGATTCCTCTCATTAGACATCAATTGAATGGCACCTTCCCTATATTATTTAATCTTCATCATTTCAAGTAATGGAATAAACATTTTTAGTTGAGATAAGGCTTGTATGAAATCAAAAGATGTACCTTCAGTTCTAATCACCTTCTTTGGTTCTATCAATTCTCCTTGGTTTTCTTCCTTTTCCCCTTTGCATGTTTCACCTAGATTTTGTTTATCCATGGGGACTCCTTTACCTTCTTCTTTAGGAGCACACTTCTGTTCTTTTTTGTCAGATTTCTTATCACCTGTCCTCTTTAATATCTCATCAGATACCCTTTTATTTTTTACAAACATTCCCCTTGGGACACCCTCATCCTCATTCACTATTTTGTTCCTTAACCGGTATTTTCTCCTAGCTTCTTCCACTGCCGCAATAGTCAATATTTTAATCTCTTCCTCACTCAGTCTTCTTATACTGCATCTATTAGTCTAACATGATACAATAGGGGGTCTTGTTCATTTTCACTTTCTTCATGGTTAGAAAAAACTTGTTGCTCTGCCATATGAATATTTTATTTCTAATGATCAACATCATACTCATATCCTCCTTCCTCTGAAGATGAACCCCTGCTTCAAAGAGTTAAGAGTGTGGGAAGTTAAATAGATATTATGGTCTTCCCCACTGTCATTTTCCAATATGTCTTCTTTTGGTATTGATTGAGTTATAACACAATGCTCTGGGGAATGTGGTGTGTAACAAATTGAGCACCAATGACTTTTATGTACCATATATGATACTTTCCTTTTTAAAGGATCAATTTTCTCTTTATTCCTCGGTCTATCTATCATTGGTTTTCCATCCTTCTAGTTTGTATTATAGGGCATGTCATGTAATCTTGATCTTTCATACATATATCTATTTTCTTGTCTATTTGGAGGAGCATATTAGGGAACCCTAGGGTTTTCCCTTTTAGAAATCATCCCTACAACCTTCCTATTATTCTCAATAGTGAGCTCTATCTTTTGAGCTTCAGCCAGATTCCTAGGACCTCTATTCTTAATCTCATATCTTTTCTCGGGATCAAAGGCTTTCAAGTAGATACTCAATGTAGTAGGATCAACCAACTTGGATCCCTAAGGTATCTTATTATGTAATTTAGCAAATATTTGATTAAAGTCATAGGGTGACTCATTTTGATTTTTTTGGATAGTCACCAACTCGTGCAAAGCAAAGTCTGATGCACATTTATTCCTATACTGCTGAAGAAACTATTCATAAAATATATGAATGGAATCAATGGATGTTTTCGGTAAACTATTAAACCAATCCCTGACATCTTCAATCAATGACATCATAAATAATCGCATCTGCACATCCTCATATTACATATCCAGGTCTTGAATAAATGCATTAAATTTTCTCAGATGCTCCTTAGTTGTGACTACACTACTTCCTGCAAACTTTGGGACTAGGCTTCTCCAATAGTTGTCCAGAGGGTAAGGGTATATTTGAAATCCGACAAGATCAAATTTCTAATCATGGTTGTGTATGGTGGAGGAGGAGGATTGGGATGGTGCTGGGAATTGTACAATGAATTGTTGTGAGACAAAGATACATATTGTTGACCTTATGGGGGCACATGATGTTGGCAAGGTGGTAGCTGAGTATTTCGGTGTTGTGGTGGGGCATTTGAGTTTTTATATTGATTCCTTGGCTGATTTTGTTGGGCTTGTGGGGAACTTGAGGGTCCTATATTACTATTCCCATGTTTATGAGGTGGCACATATCTGGGTGAATCAACCATTGGTGTTTTAACCCGAGTTTTCTGCAACTTCAATTCTTCAAGCTCCCTCATTGCTTGAATATTTTGCTCATATTCTACTCTTTATCTTTTTGTTTCTTTTCTCTTGCATTCCAACAATGCACTTATCTCATTCTGGATCATAAGTTCATAATTTTCTTTAGAGGCTGCTTCATAACCCAGTCCATCCTGATTTTCTTCAATGAATTCCATTCTTCGATCATATTTACACTAATTTTATTCTATTTCAGCCTCACATTCAGCCATGAAATCCTTAACTTTCTCATGGTCTACTCGATAGAAGGGATTTCTCTTCTCCTTAGGAGTTTGAGGTTCTCTAAAGGGGTTTTTTTCATCTGCTAGTGCATCGTATGAGTTATGTGTTTCCACTGATAGTTTTGATGTTTTATTTTTAGTTGTTGGGCCCAGGTCTTTACACATCTTCTTGCCCTAATCATTTTTATAAGTCCACTTACTCTTGTCATTAGGACCATCACCATATCTACACAAAGACCTTCTTCCTTGCATGTTGTGAGAAATTATAATAGTCTAAAATCTAGGATAATTTCTTTGTGATATGTATTGTATTTTATCAGTTTCAATGCACTTGTTCATTCAGAGTCACCACTCACTTTCAAAAGTGAGAAAATAAAAATTGTTACTATTTCACCCAACGAAGTCGCTTTTCAAATTTCTTAACTTTTTTTTATTTATTTTATGATTCTATATGGAAAGGTTGTTTGCCACCAGATTCTTCTCAAGTTGTCCCCAGTAGAGTCGCCAATTTGTTAGGTCTCAAAAATGCAGGTTTGAACCACGAGAGATTCCCAAGCTCTCAAACGCTATTGGCCAACTAACAAGGCCAACCAGTACATTTGAACCTTCTACTCTTAAGGCTCTGCTAAACCTAGGAAGGTGTACCTATATGAATGCTATACATTTTGAACTATGCTTCCTGATTGACAAAACTATCCACAATGGCAAGTTGACAGTCGAGAGATATGATCTAAATTTGGTATAAATAGTATATGCAATATCAAGGTGAAGTCTGATATGTTCAGTTAACAGATGTCAAATGAAATGAATAAAACTAAATAAAATTGAAATAGGGGAGACCAGTGCCTTGTTGGGTAAAACAAAGTCAAAGGAAAGTCTTAGATGAATGGCTTCTATCTAGCAAGTTCTCTAATTGTTTCGCATACAAATGTGAGTTTATAGCTACTATAAACATATGAGAATGTGATTGTCAAACCCTACTTGAGGCAAAATATCAATCCTAACTATATGATTCTTCTTACTGATCCAAATAACATCCCCAAATTACTGTAATTGACTGAAAGAAATTTAATTCTTATTTTAAGAACCCAATTAATCAAATCACACAGATACAAAAAATGTGCATGGATAAAATGGAAAAAAAACTTAATACTTCAATTTAAATAATCAAGAAACTTCAGATTGGAGACAATCAAATAATTGCAGAATTTCAACAAACAACTGATACCAGATTGAAGTCACCAAATCAAAAATCTTTCATTATCTCATTCAAATCTTATACATGCAACATGGTCTTTTTGGATATAAACATTCTGAAATAATTCTTACTATTTTTCTTCTATCCTTTATTATTTTGTCCTTTTCTACAAAAAATGGATATTTATACATGAACCGCTTGAAAAGATGTGTCCTTTCAAAAATGTCTTAAGCATAAAACAATAATAAGACTAAAAGTAATTAAGCTCTATTAAGCCATAAGTGGACTCTCAACATGTGATCCATGTGTTCTCTAAGCTCATGTGTATCTACATCTCCTAATGCATTACAAATCATGATCTCCATCTTTACCATCCTCTCGTTCTGCTCACATGCTTCATCCAGTGTTGCATCTTTTGCAGTGGCCATCTTCAAAATCTCCTGCAGTATCAATTCACTTTCATTTTTCCACATAGCCATTTCCTTTAATTTTCCTCCATCATCAAGGAATGTAGTCAATCCATTTTTGGAGGCTTCTATCAATCCTTGCACATCCCCTTGCAACTCTTCAAAGAATTCCCTATGCTTATCCATAAACTGATTAGCTCCTCAATCATTGCATTTTCAGGAGTATCCCACTGTTTTATTTCCTTGAGTTTTTCTTGGATTTTACCATCCATTCTATTGTGTTCTTTTAATGCATCAAAGTTCTATGAATTTTTTCCCCAAAGTTTATTCAACCAAATGGCTAAATTGGCTGGCCTCTTTTTGATCATTACTACAAGTGTGTCATATTTTCCTTGAGAATATGCACTTGACCCCTCTCAATGATCATTTCCTTGTGAACCTTCACCCTAGATGAATAGCCTAGTTGGCCCCATTGTAACACTTACTAAATCCTTTAGACACTCATTTTCTCTCAACATTCTTTCATTATTTGTCTTGTACATCTCCTTTTCTTTGATCAATGCCTATATTTGGGCTTTATTCAATTTCGCTATTTAATCCCAATCTATGTTGTTGCAATTGGATCAGCCTCCCCAGCCTTTAAAGTCATAACGTGTCTAAATGCTTTCTCAGTATAAATGACAACTGACTTCTTGTGAGGTGGATATAGGGCCCAAATCATTAATGTCTCCTCATCTGGGCTGTATTTTGACCCTATATAAACTTTTTTCACCTTTTCTAAGATGAGCTTGCGTGTAGTGTTATTGTCCTTCAGGAAACTATCCAAGACTAGTGCAGAATTGAGGTCTAATCCTGGGAAAATCATGACACCGGTTTTTTCTAACATTTCCCTCCCTTTCTCGGGGGTCATACTTGTCATCTCTCAAACTTTTCAAGAATTGTTCTTCATTTCCTCGTGTGACATTGTCAACCAGTTCCCTTAGTTCCTTTCCTTTTTGTTTACATAAAAATGTTTTAAATTCTAGAGATTTTATGAACTCGTCATCTGCTACAAAATATTTGTATTCCTCATTCCTTGCATCTATATCTACACTTTCCTTGATATTTAATTCTCTAGCAAAATAGGTGTAATCATGAGTTCTCATTTTTGATACCTTACCAGGTGGACCTTGTGGCATATTAGCCTCTAATGCTTCTTCACTGGAGGACAACAGCTATATATCTAGCAAATCTTGATTATGTCATTCAATCACCATTTCCACTTCTTTTGCTTCTAAGTTTTTGATCATATCATCAAATTGGTAGGGCACATGGTGATACCCCCCAAAGTTTATCCTCTGCTTAGCAAAGTGAATATACCCTTCTGGATCAATTTTTTTTCTCAATGGTCCTCTTTTCATGTTATACTGTAATAACTTATCAAGAATCAAATTATATCCTTCCTTTGCTAACACAATAAAGTCACCGAAACATAGTGTACTTGGCATAAAAGTCTACTTTCCAAAAGAACTTAAATTCATGACAGTGGAGAAATCCAATTGCCTAACAGTTTCTAAGTATGCAATCCAGTCTAGAATTGTTCTAGGCAAAATGAATGGGGTATCTTCAAATCCATAAACTCTAATCATGGTGGAATTTTATAAGCAATACCAATCCCCCTAATTGTGGCTGACTGGACCATTAAAATATTTAGGTATGAGAAACCTTTTTATCTCATCAGACAAAGAATAGTCACATGGATGATTATAAAATTTGTACAATGGTTTCACAAAATATTCTTCAAAATGTACAAAACTAGAATTCACAAACCTATTGTCCCAAACAACATTCCATGACTAAATAGGCAATGGCTTGCCTTCTTTATCAAATTGTGAAATTCTCAGCTCCTGGGGCCACAACCCTAATTCATGTCTGAAGTATAACACCAAGCGCATCAACAATGAATAATTCCTAAGGTGCAAGACAGAGGCTCCATTTTTTATTGCCATCAACCCAATATCATGCTCCTTAAACACATATGAGGCATAATCAAAAGGCCTAGAGTTGTGATATTGAATATTTGTTACAATCACCATGGGCACAATTTCCATATACTCCTAGACTTCCATTCCCAATATTTGTCCTATCGAGAAATAGGTGTACTTCATATAATGCTCAAAAAGATCTACATGGAATGGTGGTCCTTCATGGTCTTCCATCGGAATCGATTTACCACCATGCCTAATTATGTGCAAGGGTAATCTCCAACCCTTATAAATGGTGTCCATCCTTATGAATTTTTTCTCGAGCTCTTCAACTACAATCCTCTCGTTGCACATTCCTTCCAATTTAAAGACTTCACTTATTGCATTTTTTGATAAGTGTGTAACATGATAGATTTTTCTACAAAATAGAATAAAAAAGTTAAATCCTAATCTAAATAATAATCTAAAATCTAACAACAAAGAAGGAGGAAATAAACTAAACTAATAAAACTAAAATGATCTCATCGAATATACGTTCACCCCTTCGAATTATCTTGAATGCTCTTCTCCATTTTGCCTTTTTAGTATTCTTGCCCTCAAATTTCTGTGTTTGAATGCAAGTATAGCTTTATCAAGTGTCTAAGAAAAATATCGAAGAATAGTTTCTCTTCTCAAAAATGAATGATTTCGAGAGAGGAGGAATAATGATTATGACAAGCCATTTTATAGATTTTGTGTTTTCGAACGATCGACTCAGATTGAAAGAGAGATCGATGGATGAGATTGATGAATGCCATGCGATGTGAGTTCTGTCTTAGATAGAATATGAGTTAGAATGCGACTTAGAACACGAGTTCAAAAAATACTACAGATAGAACAAGATCTTAATCTTCAGTTAAGAATCTTCAAAAATAGAGGAAATAGACTTCGAATGTCAAAGACAAAGTCAAAACTTGAAGATGAGGAATTCGAATGCATAATTAAATTAATTAATCAAATAAAAGATATTTAATTAATAGATGCATACATGCATATGAGTTAGAACTAGTTAATCGATTGGTTGTGACAGAGAGTCTTCCTGCAAAGATGATCAACAGTTGAATTCAAAGATAACTGGAGAACTAAACATAGATCTCGAGTCAGAAGGTGATTGAATGACTTAGATAATTGAATGATAGAGGAATGTGACATAAATAATTAAATATGAATTCAATGCTAATTTAATTCAACATTCAAAAATAAGAGACTTTAATTAAATAAATAAAGTAATTTATTTAATTGACTTTTGTAAAGGTGGAATTGAATAATTAAATAATAAATATTTAATTATAGATAAAGGGGGTTAAATGACTAATTAAATAAAGATATTTAATTATAGTTGGAAAATTATGATAAAGGGGTAATTAAATATTAAATTATTTAATTGATAAATAAAGGGGGTTTAATTAAATAATACATATTTAATTAAGAAGGAAGAATTAATTAGCTAGGGACATAATTAAACAAATATGATTTATTTAATTAATCAAGGTGAATAAAGGTTATTTATGAATTAATGAATTAATTAAAAAGGGATATTTAATTAATAGAGAAAATATGTGTTAGAAAGGGTAATTAAATAATAAACATTATTCAATCAAGACCATGGATAATAGAAAATTATGTCGAAAGTGGTGTTCGCAGGCCTAGACCAATTTTCAATGTCTACAGTTTGCCCCTCTTTGATACAATGTTGGTACGGCATTGTGTCAAAGAAAATATGCCCCGATCGTGCCCCAGTGAAAGGGAGAATGACGAGGAGGTAGTGGTATGCCCCCTCGAGAGGATAGATGGGTTTGAAGAACATGAGTGTGCTCTCGAAAAGGATAGATAATGGTGGTGAAGATGCAGAAAAGAAGAAATGTTAGCATGAATAATTCAAAATGTTAGTAAGAAACAATTAAGTTTGATTGATTGAGAAACTTATATAATCTTTGATATATTGCCAAAATACGCTATACTTGCTTGTTATCATCATTGGGTGGGACATGACACAAATGGATAGTACACACTATGATATGAGATAGACCATAGTGTACAAAGTCATCCATCTGTGAAAAATAGACAGTCGTAGACAAGGAGTGTCTTAACTTAGACTAAGGACAGGATGCCCCAGTTGTTTGGTCAAGACAAACCACAGACAATAGACAAATAAAAGACGGGTCATGAGACATCATTGCTCCTCTAAATCCTTGATAGGACATCCTTGAGGAAACTAGTAACATGACTCAAAAACCAATGTTAAAAAAGACAGTTGATAGACAACAACCAAAGAAAAAGAGTCCTGAGACATCATTGCTTCTCTAAATCCTTGATAGGACATCCTTGAGAAAGCTAGTAACAAGATCTTGCACAAATCAATAAAAAGATAAGACAAAATAAGATATAAATTCATAAAGCCAAATAAATGTATTCGCCAAAACTTGATCTTGTGGGATTTTTTGATTGTTTGATGTTTGACATAGCGTAATGTGAGAGAATGACACATACTGCATAAGACGTTGAGTCTGGTTTTGACTTGGTCACTTATGTATAAGGCATGACAAAGCCTGGTTTCAGAAAGACACGTGTCATATAAGACATTGGAGTCTGATGACGTTGAACTGACAAGCCACATGAGACTATGACAATTTGATGACGTTTGTTGACAAGAAAGACATATCTTGCTAAGACATAGGTTGATCGTTTTGACAACGTGTTTGATATTGACTTGATGACTGTTTGAGATGTTTTTCCTTGTTGATGCATGACTTGTTTGGATTCCTTGACTGATAAACTTTGTGTGTGTGTGTTGACCGTGTATGACATGAGATGATACCCTAAACTATGATATGCAACTTATGTGATAGTGATTGTGAATGAACCCTATTGGACTGACCTAGTGTGGTCTCGGGAGCTCATCAATTGATTAGCCTTGCCTACGTTGTACACACAGAGACCTTGTAGTTCGACACAACCAATGCATTTGTAGGTACAAATATTCATGATTTAAAGTGTGTGATATATGACAAACCTATACTGACAGACCTAATGCCTCGGGGGCACATCGATTGATGGCCTTGCCTACGTCCCAGTCATAGAGGCAATGTAGTTCAACTATGTCTAAGACTGACTTAACATGACCGACTTGACATGATTGACAAGACATGATTGACTTGACTCTATTTTTGGTATTTTTTGAAATTTTCGATTTTGTTTTTTTGGATTTTTTTAGGAAATTTTCTGATTTTTTTCATTTTATGACTTTTTAATTTTTTTTAATGAAAATTTCGATAAATGCATGTGAATGATGTTGAAGCACATGAATCTAAGGACAAGCATGATTTTTCTACTAGCCAAGTTGAATACTAATTCATAGGTGATGATGAAAACAATGTTGTTTGATGTGGGAAGGACACATCTCGAAACAACGTGAAGATGACAATGATATGACAAGAGGATAATAGTCTATAGCAGGGCCAAGGTCTAAAATCTAGGAATGTTTTGGATAATGCATTAGGTTTCCATATTGTTGCATTTAGGATGACTTGATGAGGACTAGATGAGATGACGAGGGATCTTTAGAGCATAGACAAGGAAAACCAAGATGGATGATAGGTATAAAAGGACAATGGATGGATTTGGTAAAAGATAGGAGACATGAGGATTATGGATGGGATAATTATCATTTGGTCTCCAAGGACAATGTTGCATAGGGATAATGAAGCTATGAAGGTAATTCCATGATGTTTCATGGATAGTGTATGGCCAAAGGATAGTCATGTCAAAAAATTTCCCAAAGCATGATTTATGTTTGTACCCCAGTCCTTATCAAGATCAACGTAGGTGGGAAAATGGATGGGAATGATAGGGCTTAAATGGATAGATGGAAATGTCATAGAAAATTTCATTCAAATGGTACGGGAGATGAGACAACTTGCCCCCAAGTGTAAAGATCTAGATAGATAATTTCTCTTACACATGATGTCTGTTTGCTAGGTTTTCATCATGGTACTTATCCAAAGCGCCTGTTTGCTAGGTTTTCACCATTGGACGAAATTTTTCTCTTTACTATTTTCCAAAATTTTTGGTATCACCAAGGCGCCTGTTTGCCAGGTTTTCATAAGGTAACAATTTTTTTGTATTTTTTGGATTTCCCTGATACTTTAGATGATCACTGACTGTGTTGAACCCATTGATGGTTTTGATGTAAAGACTGGTGCCATGATATGCCAATAATGACCGTTATGAAGTAGTTGTCTTGTTAGGATCATAGCGCTTGCATACAATTGATCGATTTCATTGTGATCCTTTGTGATACTAGAGTTGGCCTTATCAGAATACACACATCGTGATAGAGTGCCATGAGAGTCCTTACAATAAAGAGTTGCTGCTAAGATGTGATGGATTTGTGACATGGGATTTTTGGACTTTAGATGAGATGTTGGATTATGATGAATGATGGTAGATGTGGGGGGATTGTTTAGAAGTTTAGATGAATCACTTTTTATTTTCCAAACTTGGGATGTTGGATGACGGAGTTTGGAATTTTCATTGGGATAGCATTTGGAACCAACACTTTTATATGCCTTTCTTGATGACCATTTTGAAGGATGTGGACATTTATTATATGTGGGAGTCTTCTTTTCTTGTGGCCCCACATTTTGATTGATTCTTGGATTTGAAATATTTTCTTTGCTTGATCCATTTGTCTTTGGGATCCATTTTAACTTCATTTGTCCACTCAGATTTTTGATTGCTTTGATGGTCTTTGTCATTTGATTTTGAACTTTGAATTTGTAATAATTTTTTTCTTTTTGTTGGTTCCAAATGAAAGGTTTATTCATGTTGGAATGACAGTTTATGGTGTGGATGGAATGATTTTTGGCAAAAATCTTATGGTAAGAACTACTCATGGCCCCCATTTTGATGTTTTTATCAGATAAAGTTGCCCCCAATATTGAGGAGGTATCACTAACATCATTAGATTCTCTGACTAATGAATAACCAAGACCCTGATGTCTAGGATTTTCTTGAAGTTGTACTGGTTCTCAAATTCCCTTCTCATGTAGGCCTAGTCCTTTGCCTTGATACTGCATGTTCTTATAGATTTTGTTTGCAATGGGGTAGTTGTTATTGTGGAAGCAAGATGCTAACCCATCCTTATTGTGTATGTAGACATTGTTACTTGGAATCTTCTCTTCTGCAAGAAATCCTGCTCTGACAAATATAGATGATCCTATCTGATAAGATTGTGTAGCTTCGTTAACATGTTGGATGTATTTTTGATTAACATCTTTGGTTTGACTTTGTGAAACATTAGATTTTGACTTTTCTTCAAAAGATATCGGTGCTTCCATGTCGATGTAGAAATTGTCCTTATGGTCATTATCATGGAGTCCAGTGAATTTAGCTCTAGCTTGATCATTTGAAAATATGTCTAGTGTAGAAGACTCTCGTTCTGGAGGAAGATCATCTATTTTTCCGAAGGAGGCAAGTGTCTCATTTTGGGAAATGGCGGTCTTCAAAGTTTGTGTAGGATCAACCTCAAATTTTTGATCATGAATGGCATAAAGGTTGATGAGCGGATCATTTTGGATTTATTGATCAATGATAGTGTCTTGGTCAAAGATAGGTTTGTCTTGGATGACTTGATTGGGAATGAAATCTCGATCAAGGATAAATTTATTTTGGCTGCCATGATTATCTAGAAGGACTTCTTGGATAGACCTAAAGATATGGTCATGGGATGGACTTCGTTGATCTTGACATGAAGGTGAAGCCATGATGTCATGCTTTGGACTTTCTTTCTGACATGTATCCTCAAGTGTAGGCAATGGAATGTGATTTTGGAGACCATGAATAAATGTATTTTCATGAATAAATGTAGGTTGGGAAGGAGTGAGTAGGAATTGATTAGTGGATGATGGACTAGGATGGGATGTGGAGGCTTGGAATTGGTTGAGAGATGATGTACTAGGATAGGGTGTGAATGCATGACCAGGATATGACGTGAATCGAGGATTAGGATATGACGTGAATGGAGGATTAGGATGAGATGAAGGACTAGAATAGGACATGGATAAAGGACTAGGATATGATGTGGAGACTTGTACTGGATTGATGGATGGTTGATTTCCCTTGTCAAGGTTAGGGTGGGTATGACTAATGAAAGTGTCATGGATGGTGTTAGGGAACTCTTGATAATGAGGGTAGATGGATGGAATACTAGAGTTTATGGGTTGTTGATAAGAGGGATATGTGGGTAGTTGACCATGGTTTGAGGTTGATTGGCAATTGGATTGGATAAATTTTCTTTTGAAGTCTATGGCTTGTTGGTATTGACCCATGCGGAGTAATTGGTATTCAAATTGACTAGCAAGCATATCAAGGTCAACGAAAGACATGGTGATGGATGGTAATGCAAATGATATGGAATTATGTCTCTAAATGATATGATTTCTAGTCTATGTTTTTTTGGATTTTATGAATATGATAGATGTTACGACAATGACATATACTAGAATGACATGCTCTAGGATGTACAATATGAAAAATGTCAAGCAGACTAAGATGATAAATGAGTCTGAGATAGGTATAACCTACCACCTATGGAATAAATGCATGCAAGGATTTGTGTTTAACCAAGGAACCTGATTGTAGGACAAGGATAGTTGACAAGGTGAATTTCCCAAACTAGACTGTTGAGCTAGAAAGATTCACAAAAGGACTAAAGTGACTAGGTTCAATGATTGTGACAAACCGGAACATGAATGTATCCAATGACGAAGAAATTTACCTATTCAACAATATGCATGAAACTTAGGATGACTATGACTAAGACATTGACTATGAGTAAGACGTATATGACACCTAATGATGCAAGGTTTTTGAGCACATTTTTCCAGTTTCTGTCCAAGGTTGATCTTAAGAAACATAAAATAGAATGATAGTTATGCTTTGGACTCAGTTTGCGGTTTTTGATGTTTTATGTTGACAGGAAAATGCGGTTCACCTAACAGTTGCAATTTAAATGTTGACATATGATGTTTTCGATAGTGCATGCAGTGTTTCTAATAGTTGTGGTTTTTCCTATGACAAATGTAGTTTACCGATACACATGCGGTTTGAAAATGACAAATGCGATTTGCATGCACACATGTGACTTAGAATGTGATAGTTGCAACTAGTGATATGCAGACTATGAATAATGAAAATTTTGATAGACACATGTGGCTTTTCCCCTAACATATGTGACTCTCTATTACAGATGTGGTGATTAAACTGACAATTGCGATTCGATTTTCTGACAGTTGGATTTTTCCCTAAAGTTGAAATTTTCCCGAAAGTTGTTGACTAACTTTGTTTGGTTTGATCAAGATTTTGACGAAAACAATAGAGAACAAACACAACAATCAATGTATTTTCAGTTTTTGTGATGTAAGGACTGTTAAGACTCGAAAAAATTTACAACCTAGGCTTTTAGGATAATACTTGTTGAATTCTTATTTGGATTTCTCCAGCTACGCATATTTATGGCGAATGACTAGTAGCTTGACCCACTGGCTCCCCTCCACGACACTCACTTATACAGGGCAGCCAAGCTACTGTATCCGTGAAACTCCCATGGCATACAATTCATTTCCACACATTAACCGTAAGAATGTAAGAAGGCTTCACAGGGCTGACCCTACTATGCCAACAAGTAGGTAGGATTTTGGTAACTCTACAACAAGGTGTTTAATAAGGTCATTCCATTCGTGGGACACTATCCAACGTCGGCGAGAGTGCATTTCTGTCCATCTTGTCAGAATAGTGCATGTGATTCATGGGATTTCCCCAAGAATCCACTTTTATATACCAGGTGGAAGTCGCTTGGCTTTAGCGTGCTACCGGTTTGAGTCGTCTTGGGGTGATTACTTTTTCCCACCAAGACAGGCCCAAGTTCTAGAGTCAATAATCATTTCTCTTACACCCAGGATCACATGACTATGCAAGGGGAGAGGATACTTCGATTACTAAATCGTAAGGGTGATAAAAACATGCAAAGCACCAGACAAAGAAGACAATGGTTCTTTTTAATCCAAACGACAATTGTCTATCTATCAATCAGAAAATTATTTTTAACCCACAAGAAGATTATCTATCTACCAAACAAAAGTTTGCTCAAATAAATAAATTAACACAAAGGCATTAGGTCCTGCATGCAAATTTATTAGTAATTCATTGTTCTTCAGCTTTCATCCTGCAGAAAATTGTCTTTGTTTTTTTTTTTTAAATGTCTTCTATGCTTCATCCTGCAAACACTACGTTATCCCCCTAAGCATAGCTGCAAACAAAACATTAATGAAAACAAAAAGAAGACAAAAATGAAAAATATTAGAGATGAAAGATAGAATGTGTGCACCTAGACTTTATTTAGCTCCAAGTTTTTGTCCACTTGATCCAATGTGTGCTTTGAAGTGTTTTTTTTTTTTTTCTACACATTCATAAACCCAACAAAGCCAAAACCCTAATAGCTTGTCAAGACAAATCTGATTTTTGTAAATATTTTTGATAGTAAAAATAAATTTACAGAGAACAAACCCATACTAAAATTTCAAGAGCTTTCAAAAAATGTAAATAAATTTGAAAGATTGTCTGTTTTGCACCTGAAATTATTTTTTTTATGAAAAATCATAAAAAAATTATTAAAAATTCAAAACACATCCAAAAAATCTGATTTTTTTAGTGAAGGTTTCTGACATAATTCCAAATCTGCAAAAAAAAATTGTGAACAGATTTGCAAAATTTTGTGAGATTCAAAAACATATTTGTGAAATCTTAATTTTCAAAGATCTGTTGTTTGAATAAAAAAAATTTATACAAATTTAAAACCTAAAGAACAGACTCATGTTAAAATTTAAATATCTTACCAGAAATGTAAACATATCCAAAAAATTCGACAAGTTTCTCTCAAAATTGATATTTTATGAAAAATAACAAAAAAATTATGAAAAATTCAAAACATCACCAAAAAATATAATTTTTTTCGTGAAACATTTTGATAATGTCGTCTACTTGTAAACAAATTTTCATGAAAAAATCTATAGCCGTTTGAAATTTATGGTTGAATATGTCAGGTTCACCAAATGTAATATGATAGATTTTTCTAGAAACTAGAATAACAAAGTTAAATCCTAATCTAAATAATAATCTAAAATCTAACAACAAAGAATGAGGAAATAACCTAAACTAATAAAACCAAAATGATCTCACCAAATATACGTTCACCCCTTCGAATTATCTTGATTGCTCTTCTCCATTTTGCCTTTTTAGTTTTCTTGCCCTCAAATTTTTGTGTTTGAATGCAAGTATAGCTTTGTTGAGTGTCTAAGAAAATTATCAAAGAATAGTTTCTCTTCTCAAAAATGAATGATTTCAGGAGAGGAGGAATAATGATTATGACAGGCCATTTTATAGATTTTGGGTTTTCGAATGATTGGCTCAGATTGAAAGAGAGATCGACATATGAGATTGATGAATGCCATGCGATGTGAGTTCTATCTTAGATAGAATGTGAGTTAGAATGCGAGTTAGAACACGAGTTCAGAAAAGACTGCAAATAGAACAAGATCTTAATCTTCTATTAAGAATCTTCGAAAATAGAGGAAATAGACTTTGAATGTCAAAGATAAAGTCAGAACTCGAAGATGAGGAATTCGAATGCATATTTAAATTAATTAATTAAATAAGATATTTAATTAATAGATGCATACATGCATATTAGTTAGAACTAGTTAATCGACTAGTTGTGATAGAGAGTCTTCCTGCAGTGATGATCAACAGTTGAATTCAAAGATAACTGGAGAACTAAAAATAGATCTCAAGTCAGAAGGTGATTGAATGACTTAGATAATTGAATGATAGAGGAATGTGACATAAATAATTAAATATGAATTAAATGTTAATTTAATTCAACATTCGAAAATAAGAGACTTTAATTAAATAAATAAAGTAATTTATTTAATTGACTTTTGTAAAGGTGAAATTGAATAATTAAATAATAAATATTTAATTATAGATAAAGGGGGTTAAATGACTAATTAAATAAAGATATTTAATTATAGTTGAAAAAGTATGATAAAGGGGTAATTAAATATTAAATTATTTAATTGATAAATAAAGGGGGTTTAATTAAATAATACATATTTAATTAAGAAGGAAGAATTAATTAGTTAGGGACATAATTAAACAAATATGATTTATTTAATTAATCAAGGTGAATAAAGGTTATTTATGAATTAATGAATTAATTAAAAAGGGATATTTAATTAATAGAGAAAATATGTGTTAGAAAGGGTAATTAAATAATAAATATTATTTAATCAAGACCATGGATAATAGAAAATTATGTTGAAAGTGGTGTTCGCAGGCCTAGACCAATTTTCCGTGTCTACAAAATGTATCAGTGGGTTCCCAGATAAATCATATATGGCTTTATGTCTAAGATTATAATGACTGGCCAACAATTTCACCAGTTTGACATCGAAAAAAACATTAGGGAAAACTAGTTTACCCAAATTAAGCTTCCATGGGTTACATATACTGGCTCAAAATGATTCCTCCGATAGTAATGGAAGCTGAAAAATTCGTAGCCTCTAATTGGAGTCCAAACATCTCCTATGAATTTACATTTATCGTCTAGTTTATCCACTTCTGCCCTAAGTTGTGCAGAGCATCTAACTTTTGTTAGAAAGTATTAATTACACTAAAAAATTTGCATCCAGAACTAGGTAGCTCGTCTATGAGATCTTGGTTCAACTTTCGTTTAGTGCCCTCTGGCTAAATCTTAGTTTTCTGCTTTTTTCCTTTTGATTGACCACTTTCCCCATGTTCTCTACCCTTTGATTTTTCTTAACTAGTGGTTTCGATTCTTCGAAATTTGCAAGATTTAAGGAATGATGAACTTACTATATTTTGCCTGAGATTTCAAGCTAAGAGAATGCCCCAATCCTTTGCTCACTCTTCTACTTTCCTTTGCTACTAATTTTGTGCAAATGCTTTCAACTAGATTCATCTTGATTCACAAAATGATTTATGCTTCATGGTGCCATTAATGTCTTGGATTAGACATCAATGAAGTAGGCTTTTTGAAATTCTCCTTGTCACATCACGTAGCATATTGGCAAGATATTTTTAAATCTTGGTCGACCCTTTCGTTCGAACCTTTACCAACGTTCATACACCCGCCAGGACATCTTGTAGTTCCCCCGACACCTTAAGTCTCCCTGATAGTTCTCCTCTCAACTTTTAGTATATCGCCACAACTCCCACTAAAGGAAACCTATCATCATGACTTAATGGGTCGGGAAAACAATCCTTTATTTCTTTCTGAAGGTATGTGTCTCACTGAGATGTTCCCTTTGTCAGTTCAAATCACTAAGACATAATGATTATCCTGCCAATGGAACTATACTTGTCGTGACGTTCCTATCTCTCCTCAGTGAGGTTTATCTCACTGATATATTCCTTTCCTCGGTGAGACCACAAACATTGTCCCTCTGACAACTCTTTTCTTGAGACATGTTGTTAAGTCCAATCCCGTCAGTATATCATGGAAGTTTGGTAAGAATTTTTTAACTCTTCCCAGTAATATTGTCACGTCAACAGGAGCCTCTTTTTCTTTATCGGTAAGACTGGTGAATGTTTCGAGCTGTCTTTTGGAACCTCACACCAATGACTCTAGTCTAGCCGATACATTTCTTGAGCTCCGAGTGGTGATATGTATATAAGCTTGATAGGACCTCACACCGTTATGTCGATAACCATTGTCTTGCCAATAGAAATTGTGAACCTGTGTTCTCCCGACATGTATCCTCATCGACATGACACTATCGATTTCTTGCCGATATACTGAAAGAGATGTGCATTAGTTTCGGTGAGACCTGCATCATCTTACGCCGATATGTTTCATATATTAAATATTCAAGGTTAGATAAATTTTATGGGACCACATGGTAAAAATTTACCTAGACCTTGGTGAGTATGTTATGTGAATTTTTTATATACTTGTAGTATGGACTCTTTGGGAAGCTAATGAGCATGAATGGCCAATGAGATTTTTTTTTAAAACTTTACAGTTCTAACATATACCACTAGGGAATAATGTATTTTTCTATATTAAACTTTAGGATTTCTCACCACAATTCCAACATAATTAAATAGCTTCACAATCTCTCATACATCTACCTATCCTAACCTATGATTTCATCCACCCATACTAACACATTCCTTTCATATTCATTCATCCTTGCACCTAGACTTGACTATATTTTGTATCGTGAACAAAAATACAATTCCTTTACACATTCCCCACCTTGCATTATCCATTATCCATCATAACCACATTTTTATTTACATCCATTATTACATTTGTATTATCTATTATTACATTAATTAGTTTATCATCATTTTCATTATCCATTATTATGTTAAAAATTTTAATATCCCATTTTCCTATGCATTAATAATTATCCATTTCCTTTTTATATTCATAATACATAATTATTTACATCATTTACATCATTTATAATAATAACACATACATAATTCATAATCGTAATGCATAATTATTTGCATGATTCATTATTATAAACCACTTGTACATCATTACATCTTGCATTAGCATTATACATTTCCATAATCATCCCCATCCGTAAATCATTAAGCCATAATCATCATACATCACTAATATCCATAATATATTTTTAATCATAATCACACAAAATGAAAAATAACATCCATAACCATTAAACCATAAATCATCATTACCATAAACATTATAAAATATCATCATAATAATCAATCATCATCATCATCCATTGGCATAAGTATCATTTAATAATTTATACTATATATATAATCATTTACATCCATAAATCATTTATTCACAATCATTATTACCATTAAATCAAAAGCATATCACATCATCATTACAAGATTTTATATATCCATAAACATTAAATAATCCATAATCATAACCTACATAAAACATGTTAGCATTCATCATACATGTACATCCCATAACATCATCATACCATAAAAATGCATCTAAACTATACATAAAATCATATAGACATCTGCATAATATGATCATCACATTATAAAACACATACACTTAACCCAAACTAATCATCTCATATATATCAAAAAATAATGTCATGATGCAAAAATATACAAGGGTCTCGCATATACACTCCAAAATGTTGACACCCCTTTGGGGTATAATCCAAAAAAGGTCATCACCATGTAGCACCTATCATGTCCTCACTGCATCATCTTGACCTAGCCCCTGGGACGGTGATGGTGGCAAAGGAAAGCCACAATTAGGAGGTAGAACCATACCCACTGAAGGACTCAATCAAGCTAATTCTGATCTAATACTAGCTACAAAACTAGGCTCTCTCTGCTCTAGTAGTAGAACCAGCTCACATGGCCTACAATAATAGTACATCTCCCAGGTCATCTATATCAAATCTATAACCATGATCTATATATTCTACCCTACTAATGCCTGTCGAGAGATATCCCTCTCTTGCAATAACCTAACTACATCTGATTGTGCATTATCTACTACAAATTATGAAACATCCCTCTCCTAATGGAGTTGATATTTCTTTGTTATTACAGTTTCCAACTGAGCCCCATATCCACCCCCAACACCATCTAGCAATCCCTATAGATGAACTACCTCTGCACGGGCCATATCTCTCTCACCAATCATTTACAGGTGTTATTGTCTCACCTCATACCTCTCTTTCAAAATTTGATATCACTTTGTGATTATTAAACACAACTGCACCTGGATGTCCCCCTCATCATCACCATGATCATCTCCTTCAATATAAAAATCATCCTCTTCAAAACCCCTTTCTCCTTGGACTCCATTAGTATCCCTCCTCTATCACACTCACTAACCCTATCCATCTCCACCATCAACATCATCATTCTCATCATCACTATCATCATCCTTGCTATTGTCCTCCTCATCGCTACTATCATTGTTGCTACTCTCCTCCTTGTTGGAAATTAGGAGATGTTGGAAGATTGATTTATTTGTGAGTTTCTTGTGTCTTTTCATTGATTTCAACCCCTTGTATAAAGAAAGTGTTGGAATGCTACTGGTATTGATAATTTTTTTAGAATTTTTGGTATTGATGTCAACACATGCTAGTGTTTTCATTGATGTCCCACTTCAATATAGTTGTAGAGGTTGTTGGCCTGACTTGTGTTTGGGGTGATTATTGTATTTGGAAAGTTTTTCATGTTGTAGATGTACTAAAAGGATGTTAGTAATGTTGTTGATGAAGTTGGTTCACTTGGTTTCCAAGTGTTTTTGATAAAATTTGAATAAAAGAGAGTTTAGTGTGACAAAGTGGTGTTTAGTGTTTTACTCCAAATTTCTTCATTATTGAAGATATGCTCATGTGGTTTGGTCATGATGATTAGAGGTGTTCAGAGGTGTCATATCTAGAGTTTTAGGTTCTAGATTGTACTATAGTGGAAGATGTGTTTGATAGTATGTTTGTCTGGTGAAACAAGATATCTAAGAGAAATGAGATTGCTCTGCATTTCTTCCTAGTGAAGGTTCTAGTGCTATGGATCTAGGAACATTCTTATATCATTTTTATCTACCTTTCCTTAAATTTTTAGTTATTGAGTTGTTCTAAAAAGTTGTCTGGTGTGTTGGATGTTTGTTCTAGTATATTTGGTTGCACAAAATGAAGGTGTTCTTGAGTTTTAGGTGGTTGTGGTATTTGTGGTGAATATTTTTATGATGCAAAATATTATGAGTTGTAGATTTTTTTGTGGTCTGTGAGATTTTTTCAGATTTGGAGAGGTGTGTTTGGAGTCACTTGTTAGTGCAGGTTTGGCCAACTTGGAGTGATAACACTAATTGCAAAGGATAATTATTATTTGAGGAAGTATTTCGAAGTATGTTGGTGTAGATTTAGGTCCCAGATAAGTAGTGGCATGGCATTTTTTCACTTCTTTCCTTGGTGGAAGTGTTTGGTGTGGACCTATTTTGATGTTGCATAGTTGAGGTGTATACATTTCCTTAAGGCCAACCTAATTGAGATTGTTTTAGGTTGCAGAGGATATAAATGCAAAGAGAATTGTTGTGTGGATTAAGAGAAGAGTATGTGATGTGAAAGATGAAAATTTTATCAATTGTGGTGATCTAAGTGTGAGCCTTAATTCCTATGACTTCCAGATGTAGTGAACAAAAGGTTCCTACATTTAAGCCTGTTTGATGAGTTGCTTGTGCTTGAGTGAGACTGTAACTTCAACATATGAGAGATGCATTGTTAGAAATTCAAATTGGTAGTGAGCCACCTCTTCTTCTATTCTTCTTTTGGATAGTGAGTCTATTGACAGTGAGACTTTCTTTATCTTTCTAGGTAGTGAGCCTTATTATATTCGATGTTGAAATTCATATATTGGTGATCTAATCCTCACTGTGGTTTTCCATTCTTAGGATTTATATGTAAATCTAGTGTTCTTATGTGTTTGGATTGTTTGCATTACTATTTCATATGTTTACATTCAAATAATGCATGATAAGGGTTTAAATCTTGTTAATGGTTAAGGGCTAATGCATATCTAAATGTTAATGAAGGTTGGAGTAGGAAACAATGGGAACAATAGAGGAAAATATGAGGCAATGGCCAAGGATTTCCTCTCCTTCACCTGCTACCTTAGTTTTTATCTGTAATTCCAATGCCTTTTGTCAATCTAGCGGCAACCCTACCAGCTCTGGGAGTAACACCTAATGCAAGTAGCACTAGTCCTAGGATCACTCCACCTCAAGATCCACACTAGCAGCCAAGGGAACAAGGTACAATAGTTGGTTTAGTGTTATTTTATTTCAGTATTTTTATTTTCATCTCATGTATATGCTTTTTCTTTGGTTTTATGTATATGCATCTCATGATACTAATGGGTCTCTTTTCTCTATGGTTGTAGTGGAAACACATAGATGGACTCATATTATAGCTCAGTGCATATCAGAGGTGGCCCATGTCATGCCAATTCATGGGTCCATCCTTGATGCCTACCAACAAGTTTCAGCAGGGCAACATGCCCACATCTTCAATTTGATCACACATCTGAGGATGAACTATGAGGAGGGTCAAGTGGAGATCATATAAGGACTACTAATGCTACCATTTCCTGGTCATAGAGAGACTAGGTCTTGACAAAACTACATGTCACCCTATCTAAGTGAGATGTAACCATGACAAGAGAAGATAGTGTCGAGCAGGCATGTGATGCTCTTCAGAGATGTCTTGATGACCTCATAGGGTAGGCACCCATTGTGATGCCAACAAAAGACCAAAAATTGTAGGATGCATTGAGGTAAGCCGAGTTATAGATAGCCTCCCTTTAGGGAGAGATCAAAGGGCTTTATGCAGTGGTATCTATATCTAGATCTCATAGGTCTCATTTTGTTTCCATTGTCTAGCCATAGTGCCAGTAGCCTCTAGAGCAAGAGGGATTAGGGAGCCAAATGCCTAGGGCATAGAGAACCCATTTTTTTATATCATTTTTGTAGTGACGATATATAGTTTGTAGAGAATTCTTTATGTATAGATATTGGTACATATATATAGTAGCCACTTAATTTTATATTATAGTGACATGATACATGTACATGAAATTATATATATATATTTACCTAAGATATAGATTATGATATCATGGTGTTCTTTATTTGATATGTATACTGTAATGCTAAGGAAAAATAGAAATACAAGATTAAGCAATTCTAATGCAATAAACTCTAATCTAACCTATGCTAACAACAAAGAACAATTGAATCAAAAGCACAAATAAAATAACAAGGGAATAATCTCACCGAATTATTCATCCATTCCATGAATCACCTTTATTGCACTTCTCCATTTTTCCATTGTATAATAATTGCCCTCGGATTTTCTCTTAAGTATGCAAATATGGCCTATTGATAATGATTTAGTAAAATATTGAAGATTCTTAAAGTTTCTTCCTAAAAGTACAAAGATTTTAGGAGGCGTAATAATGATGAAGGTCAAGCCAATTTATAAAAAATTGATTTTCGAACAATCAGCTTAGATTCAAAGATAAATCAATGACTAAGATTAAAGGATGACATGCGATAGAGATTAGTGTCAGTGATAACACGAGTGATAAAGCATTAAAGGTGAGAATTAAGATTAAATAATAATTTAATCTTTAGTTGAGACTGTTCAAAACTCAGAAGAATAATGATTGCATGTAAAAGATAAAGAGGAAACAATTTGTTCGAATGCATGAATGAATGAATTAATTAAATAAATTTATTTAATTAATAAAATTTTGCACAGAGGAATTAAAACTAGATAGCTCATTAATTAAACTAGAAATTTTGTTTTTCATAAACAACTAGATATTAAATCAAGAGATAACTCGCTGATTTAATTAAATCTTGACTTAAGTGGTAAATGCCTCATTTGATAACTAGGCAATTATCTAATCATAGAAGAATATGCTAGGAGTAATTATTTTTATGAATTAAATAATAATTTAATTCAACATTCGAGATTTTAAGATTAAATTAAATAAATAAAGATTTTGTTTTAATTAAATGGAGAAAAGGTTAAAGAATAATTAAATAATTTTAGATGATTATTTAACTATAGTCGAAAATGTGATGTGAATTAATTAAATAATTTAAAATAATTATTTAATAGAAGGTAGATCTAATTAGCAATGTAATTAAATAAATACTATTTAATTAATTAATCTATTTAATTAATTAATGAAGAAAGAATAAAGGTAAGAATAAATTAATTAAAAAATTAAATTTATTAAATTAATAGAGGGTTGCATGTAGAAGATAAGATTGACATAGATAAAACTGTCTGCTAGAGAAAATAAAATCTTATCTAGACTTAAGTGATTAATGGGTAGTTAAATAATAAAAATATTATTTAATTATAGAAGATTGTGATAAAAAGGAATCATCATTTTAAATTAAATCATGATTTTAATTCAAAATTCAAGGATATTGGATTAAATTGAATAAAAAAAAGATTTATTTAATTGAAGAGAGAAAAGGGTGATGAATAATTAAATAATTAAAATAATTATTTAATTATAGTGGAAAGTGACATAGCAAATTAAATAAACAAACATTTATTTAATTTTAGAGAGAAAAAGTCAACACATAATTAATAATTAAAATAATAATTTAATTATAGTGGAAAGTGACATAAGAAATTAAATAAATAATATTGATTTAATTAATCAAAGAAAAATAAAGATGGGAATGAATTAATTAAATTATTAAATTTATTTAATTAATAGATGACATATGACTTTAGAAAATAATTAAATAATTAACATTATTTAATTTTGGGAAATGAAGATGTAAGAATTATGCAGAAGTTAATGGTCACAGGCCTAGGACAATATTTGGTGTCTACATATGCTTCTTTTCTTTCATGTATGATAATGTGATGGATGTTGTATGTGTGGATGTATGTTAAATTAGATGCTATCATGATTTAATAGGCACACATGGATGTATGTTAATTAATTATAATGATGATCTAATTTCCTAACTAAAAGATGTAATGTAATGCATGGATACATAGCATAGTAAAACACAAGCATGTATGTCCCTCACACACACATATGGCTACATTATAACACAAAAAAAATTCATCGTATGTTAATGAAGGAATGTTAATATGTGTGATGTTGCAACCCTCAGGGGTGAACATTACACATGTGACACATAGGCACTATGTGTAGTAACAACGAAGGCACATTGCATTAATAGGTTCCTTTAGAGGCATCCCATCCATAAATGAAAATCCATTGGCACCAAAACAATATAGAGAGATGATAATGTAAGGGCCAAACCATTTAGGATTGAACTTTCCCTTTTGATTGGGCAACACATTTACATTCCTCTCATTCTTGCAAAGAACTAGGTCACCTACCTTGAAAGTCATAGGAAGAACACCTTAATTATATTGCTTAGATAAAAATCATTGATAAGCTTTAAGATGGTCAAGGGTCTTCAATCGAAACTCATCGAGAAACTCAAGCTAGTGGAAATGATTAGATTAGTAAGTCTCATCATCAATTAACCCTTTAAGGGATTTGTAATGATTGAATTTCCAACTCTAAAGGCATGATAGCTTCAACATTGTACATGAGGTTGTAAGGTGTTATTCCTATTGTCGTATGAACACTTGTGCGATAGGACCAAAAAGCGTACATCAATTGAATATGCCAATCCTTACCATGTTTATTCACTATTTTTTGGAGAATGAGCTTAAAATTTTTATTAGATTCTTTTGCTTGGCCATTGGCTTGAGGATAATATGGTGTGCATAAACTATGTTGAATATGAAACTTCTCAAGGAATTGCTTCACTTCCTTGTTCTTAAATGGAATTCCATTATCAGAAACAAAGGTAGAAGGTAATTTTAAGTGAGCAATAATGTTATTTAGAATAAAGCCACAAATAGCTTCAGCAGTCATGGATTGAAGTGGGACAACTTCAACCCACTTCATGGAGTAACTAGTGGTGGTAATGATAAAGACATGTCCTTTAGAAGAAGGAACTGATATATTCCCAATAATATCCAACCCTCATTTTGTGAACAGCCAAGGAGGTCTGATTTTTCAATTCTTGAGAAGGAGCATGAATAAGATGACTATTTTGTTGACATTGCAAACACTTCTTGACAAAATCAAAGGAATATTGTTCCATTTTTTTCCAAAATTATCCCATGTGAATCAATTTTTCCACCAAGGATTTACGACCAAAATTTCCACCCCTAGAACTTGAATGGGCTTCCTTAAGGGCAAGGGGTATTTCCACTTTAGTGAGACTTCGAAATAAGATTTTTGATAAAGAGCATCCAATGAGACAACATAATGGACTGAAATTTTTTGTATCTGAGTGTGATCATTCTTCATTGCATCATAAAAAAAAATTGTAGTCTTCAAATATTTGTAGATGTTAGAATACCATTCTCTTGAGTCTACGTGAGAACACATGAGAGCATCAAATTCAGGTTGGTCAAAAATATTAGGAGACTGGAGGATATGAACCACAAAGTGGTATTATTTTGTATCCTTATCCAAAGGTACCAGGGAGGCAGTACTTGCCATGGCATCTTCATGTTGGTTCTCTCTCCGATGAACACTATCTATCATGAAAGAGGAAAATCAATCAAGTAAGCACAAAGTGAGGTCCGAATACTGAGAAAACTTACTTTTCTTAGCTTCATAGGTTTATGTAATCTAATTCACAATAAGCTTAGAGTCACCATGTATATAGATATGTTTTATGTTTAATGTAATTGCAACACACAAACAAGCTATAAGGGCTTTGTACTCAGTAATGTTGTTGGTGCAAGTAAACTCTAATCAAAAGGAGAGAGGAATTAGCTTACCTTCAAGCGAGATTAGAACCAAACCCACTCTAGAGCTAGTATGAAATATTGATCCATTGAAATACATCTTCTATAGGAGATTGTAACTTATTGTGAAAATATATTCATTAGGGAAAAATTCAAGACTAGGGAAGGAATTAGGTGAAGGAGTGTCTGCTAGTTGATCAAAAATCGCTTGATCTTTTATCATTTTTTGAGTTATGAAATTTATGTCGAACTTAGAAAGAAACATCACCCATTTCATTAACCTTCCAACAAGGCTACCAATGGAAAAAAAATACTCCAAAAGATCACTTTTCACAATAACATGTGTTTCAACATGGAGAAGATAATGTCTTAACTTTCACTTTGCAAAGAAGAGAGCAAGGCATTGTTTCTCCATGGAGGAATAATGGGTTTCATAATCAACAAGGACATGACTAATGTAGTAGACCACTCTTTCTCTTCCCGCATTGTCATATTGAGTGAGAAAAGATGCCAAAGCATATGGTAATGTGGCAAGGTAAAGAAAAAATGGTCTATCCTACATAACCGACATTAATATGGGAGGATTAGCTAGATAAGTTTTTATTGAATAAAAATAATTTCGACACTCCCTATCCCAAATAAAACAAACATCCTTTTTCACTAAACAAGTGAAGGGAAGGGTACAATTAGTTGATTGAGATATAAATCTATGAATTTCCTGAATCTTCCCTTGTAAACTTTGTAATTCAAAAATGTTCCTAGGTGGAGGCATGTTAATAATAGCATCAGTTCATGTCAACTTTTATTCCATGATGAGAAACTATAAACCCCAAAAGGTTTCTTGCGTCAACGCTAAAGACACAATTAAGAGGGTTGAGCCTCATCTTATAGAATTGGATCCTTTCAAAGATGAGGAAAATATTTCCCACATGATCTTGATGAGTTATGGACTTTGCTAAGAAGTCATCATTGTAGTTTTCTAGGATTTTATGAATCAAATCATGAAATATTAGGATCATTGACCGTTGGTAAGTTTCACCTGCATTCTTTAACACAAACGACATGACCACATTGTAATATTTGGCTATGGAGATAGCCACCCAAGATCTGAAGGCCCAAGGAAAGCATAAACTACTTAGAAGATCAATATGACAAGAATAATCTGTATTCCTATCAATGAATGTAAAGAATCAATGTAGTTGTGTGCACAATGAGTGAGAGACCCCTTGGTTATATAGCTAAGGTGAGAAACAAGATGTGATAATATTATGACAAGTGTCTTAATCATATTACATGAGAAAAATAATCACAACTATGTAGGTCACATGTGTTAGTTGTCAAAATATAAGATAACAACTAATGACAACTAACACCTTCTAGAGAGAATCTTATAGTCTAAGTAAACTTAACATGTGAATATGTCCCCTAATTACCTAGTAAGAGAAATAACTAGGTACAAGAAATTTGTTCACACCAACATCCCCTTAAGTGCAACTTAGGGGGAAAATTATTATGTAAATGAATTAAAGATGCAAAGATGGATCCTAGCTACTAGGCCATTTTAGGTACCCATGTACAAATACAAAATAAATCTCTCACAACTAGAGAAAAGGAGAAAACCTAGTGGGACAAATATCCTCCCCAAAAGAGAGAAAAAAAAAAAAAAAATTCTCTCAAAAAGATGAGAAGGACAAAACCTCGAGTGAGGAAAAAATTCCCCCCAAAAGATAATGAAGAAAGTCCATGCAAACCCCCCTCAATGGCAATTCACTGCTCAAATGTCACAATGTCAAGAGTCCCCAATCTTAATTGAAGAAGGAGACAATGTAGAACAATGCAAAGACTAATGTAGTGAAGACCAAGGATGATGATGAGTCCTCCAAAATTTTCTCCAAAAGAATGCTAAACTATGACAAATATTGATAGAAAGAATCAGGTACATCTACAGAAGATGTCAACATGATAACTGGTGACTGGGCTAAAACTATCAACTCAAAAGTAATTGTAGAATCTATCGATGAAGAACTATAGATGAATCCACACTACAACAGGAATAAGGTTAGAACCAGGGAGATAATTGTATGAGTATCAACTGGACACTCTCTTGACATATTGGTATATCCCTATGTCAACTGGAGATAGGTACCAAGTCTCTGGATGTAGAACAGAACTTCTGAATATAGGTAGATTACTTCCATAAGAGGAGTGCCTATGTGTTATCTAGTCCATCACACCGAAATGCATGGGTAACTAACCATTGTATTCACTAAGTATATAAGAACCAACACTAGATACATAGATCAATCAAAAGAAGCATACAATACGACAAAGTACACTGAAATAACAAGATTGTCACACTTTACTATAGTGTGATTACAACATTAAAAGAGGAGAAATACAACAGTCATAATGCAAATTTAGAAATATTGATGAAGAAGCCAACCAAAAAGTGCCTTGAAATAGACTGTGGAAAAAGATCTCCAGTTGGATGTTGGAAGGAGAAACTGGCCTCATTTGACTGTCAGTTGAAGGAGTAGATAGTGCACAACAAGGCTCAATCAAGAGGCAAAAAAATTTCCCCAAGTTTTCTTATTGATATGAATTTTTTTTTCAAAAAAACTTAACAAGAAAAGTTTAATTTAAAAACTTTATTAAGGGAAAAAACATTATTATTATAAATAATAAAGACAAATTATTATTTTTTGAATTGAAAAAAAAAACTTCATTAAAATAATAAAGAAAAACATTTTATTTTATTAACTCAAATAAAGATTATATATATTTTTTTAATTTTAAAACGTATTAAAAAACATGATAAAGAAAATATATTTTTAAAATTATTAAAAAAACTTTAATAAAACCATTTAAGAAAAAACTTTGAAAAGTTTTTATTTATTAAAAAACATTAATTAAAAATTAAAGAAAAAACTTTAAATTTTTTTATTTAAAAACATTTATTAAAAAAATTAATTCAAAATAAAATAAAATAAAGTTTTAATTAAAAAAACTTTAAAAAATTAAAGTCTACAGTGGGGTTAGCAAAGACACTGCCCCTTGCAATAGTCAATGGCCATGTAGGTGGCAGATGCCCTTGCGGCCTCCACTTATAGCAAGCCTGCGATCTGCAAGTAGTGTTAATACCTGTGTATTGTAGGTTCTCCAAAAAAAAAATTATTATTATTTTTTACAAAAAAAATTGATTTCAAATAAAATGTAGCGAAATATATTTTTAATTTTATTTTTTTAAGATTGTTTTAAAAAATTGTGAAAATTGGGAAAATTGTAGAAAAATATATATATATTTTATAAAAGTGTACCTACACAGGTAGGGTCATATGACTTCCCTGCTACTTTTGTTTTGCCTCTGAGAGAAACTTTGTCCAAATTTGATGATTTTGTAGTTGATCTTGGGGTTTTTGGGCCTTTTGGATGCAATGGAAGCATTCTTTTTGGATCAAAATGCTCCAAAAATATGGCTAACTCTTGGATTTGGCAACCAACTTCAATCTTTAAACCATTGTATATTTGGCCTCCAATATCCAATTGGGATGAAAAAAGGAAAAATTGACTTTCTCGAATGCTCCAGACACAATGGTGAGCTCATATCTAATGCAACAAGCTCCCAAAATACACTTTCAATATAACACCAAAGATAAACCCTCCCAAAATTTGGTATTTCTATCACACCTTTCTAGTTCTCCAGATCATCCAAAGATGCGAGAGAAGAGCATACTCAATGCTTCAAGAAAATATAAGATTGCACTCAAGATCTCCCAAAAGACTAACCAAAGACACTCAACTTTCTCTTGTACCATGTAAGATCTGGCTACGGAGATAGCCACCCAAGATGTAAAGGCCTATGGAAAGCAAAAAAACTCAAAAGATCAATATGATAAGAACAAACTATATTCCTATCAATGAATGCAAAGAATCAATGTAGTTGTGTGTACAATAAGTGAGAGACCACTTGGTTATATAGCCAAGGTGAGAAACAAGATGGCATAATATTATGGAAAGTGTCTTAATCATATTACATTAGACAACTAATCACAACTACCTAGGTCACATGTGTTAGTTGTCAAAAGATAAGATAACAACTAATGACAACTAACACCTTCTAGAAATAATCTTACAACTTAAGTAAACTTAACATGTGAATATGTCCCCTAATTACCTATTAAGAGAAATAACTAGGTACAAGACATTTATTCACACCAACACACATAACAAAAGGTACCTCAAGGGGTGGTAAAGGTTGTCTTATACTGGTCTTTTGGGTTAATACAAAACTGGTTATATCTTGAGAAGCCATCCATGAAGGACAACAAGGTGTGGCATGTAGTTGAGTCTACAATCATATCAATATTAAGAAATGAAAAATCATCCTTAAGAGGAGCCTTTTTGAGGTCATGAAATTTAATGCATTTATGGATATGGCCATTAGGTTTACTAATGGAAACAATATTTTAAATCCAAGGTGAATAGTTGATCAGATGGATAAAGCCTACTTTTAATAGCTTCTCTATCTCAATCTTAACCAGCAAGGAAACCTTAGGATTCATATTTAAGCTTTTTTACTTAACAAGCTTGTCATTGAGACATAGGATAATATTTTAAACCAATATAGACTCATCAATACTAGGCATGTCCTCATAAAACCAACTGAAGATATCTGGATGAGAATGTAAAAGGTCGAAGTGCTCCTTAGCTTCTTTCATAAGAAAGGAACTTCTCAATCTTAATCACCTTTTTAGAAGATTTAGGATCCATTTAAACTTCAATGGTATCCCCCTTAAGGAGGGGACTACTATCTTCAAGATGAGGTATTAGGAAACCATCACCAACATACGATGGAGGAGCTTCCTCATCCATATTGAAAACACTCTCCAAAGTATGCTTTCTTATTCAAGCACTATGAGAATCATCGTTAATGGTGAAAGGAAGGAAAGTGGGAATATGCACCTAAGAATTCCTCTAGCACCTCTTCTAAGGAAAATAAATCTAGAGGAACTTCATCAGGTTCTATTTTATCCTCCATTAGTTCAAGATGAACTAGGTTGAGAGGTTTGGTTGAAATCGTGTTAACACACCACCATTTTTTTTGTCTAGATTGTTCAATAGAGCATCCTAAACCCAAATGGTGCTTTTGAGGATTAAATTAGATAGGGACTTGAATTCCTTGTTCAATATTACCAAGACCTTTATGACTATTACCATACATGGAAATGACCTTGTATCCAAGGCCATAACATGTTTGTAAAGTCTCAGAAGGAGGTGGTTCCACACAAAGAGCATCATTCCACCAATGAGTGTCAAACATGTCTATGAGAGAATAACCATCCTTCTCATCAAAATCACAAATTTTAACCTCCCCAACAAATTTTTGATCATCCTCGTTATCAAGGGAAGAGTCAGGTTCTTGGATAGGATCACAAATTTCCTCCTTGATAAGAGGCTAATCAACTTTCTTAGCCAAGGTATTAGAAGTTATTGGAAGATTAAGGTGGATGGGATTTACTTTGTATTCTCCAATGAAGAATTCAAAGAATTCTAAGGATCCCAAATCATCACCAAGAAATGAATTCAATTCAAAAGAAGAACTAGATAGGAAAGACTTAGGACTTTATACTTTAGGTTGCTCCTCTTTAGTGAAATTCACTTCAGGGATAATCTCCACAGATGGTATCATCGATGAACATGCCATCATGTTAGAGGCTAGATATGGAATACAATTCTAATGAGGGGAAACAATAAAATCCCGACCAACAGCTTCGAACTCACAAAGGTGAACAACCTTTAGGTCAATTTTGATTGTGACCACTTGATTGTTCGCTACAAATTTTAGAGAATGATGTAGAGTATAATTCACAACACCCATAACATGAATCTAAGGTCTCCCCAAAAGAAGATTTCAAGGTAAGTGGCTAGGCATCACATAAACCAAGGTGGGTAAGGTAATCGATCCTAGTCGCAAAGGAAAGATTACCGTGTGTAAGTCTTTTGACCAACATTATCAAATCTACAAATATCTAGCATTGCCAAATCCATAAATATACAGAAAAGAAGCAGCTAAGGAAGAATAATTGACTTTGATTTTAGGTAGTATATATATACCACAAATGTTGAGGGTCGAATCAATTTCAATGAGGTTACATCTAATACCAATACTATTAATAGTAACTATGATCATTAGAGGATCCACTTGCTTCTAAAAATCTGAGGGCAGGAGTTCCTATAGATAGAATGTGATATTTGGTGAATCCGCACAAATATGAGCAGAGACATGAAAGAGAATATTTTACAAGGATTCTTGAAGCATACCTTGATAAACTAGAGTCGTTTGAAGAAAATCCCAAAGAGAGATCTTAGCTGAAGTAACACGAAGTTTCTTGATGATATCATAGTCTCCAAGTGCTTTAGTCGTAGGTTTAGGTGTTGGAGGAAGAATTGGTTGAGAAGGTGGAAGAGAAGTAGGAACTTGAGTAGGTTAAGGTGTAGGAATAGAAGGTTCTTGATTCAAGTTCTACTAATTTCTTCTATTATTATATGTGTATGCTATGGCATTATAAGAAGTAGAGTCTGTGGCTTTTACAAACTTTGTGTACAAGTCTAAGGAATCACTATGATATGGAATCCAACAGATGGAATGAATACTCTTAGGAGAGGGGCTAGCTGGAGTCAAGTAAATTATGGGTCTCTTAGGCCTTGGAGAAGCCATAGAGACTACAACAATGTTCACCAAATATTCAACTTGTGAAGGAGAAGTTTGTTCAAAAGATCTACAAGTAGAGTAAGATGATTCTAATAAATCATCTAGCACATCATCTATCATATCAAAATATTCCTTAGAAAAATCATTATAATAAAAATAAAAAAATTGTGAAAAAGGATCTGACATGCTTCATGTCGGGTTCACCAAAATGTGAGATAAGGAGATTCGCTACTCATGAGTCTCCTCATTGTCAAGAGAATCCTAGGGAGCGAACTTCCCTTAACCATCTCTAATTTTGTTGAATGAAGAAATTATAAAGAAGATCGTATGAAAACTATTCAAGTACATTTCATCAAAATTCACGAGAGTAAGGTTCGAAGATTTTTTCCTTAGAAGGAATAGCTCTCAGATAGAGGACAACAAAGTGGTGTTAGGATGCCAACATGACGTGATGGAGTCCAAAGCATGTACTGGCATCCAAGGCAAACAAAGAACCATAACCTTGGATAGAAAAGAAATTATCCTACTATTGTACAAAGATCTGAGGTCTATTTAATAGAATAAATCAATAGAAAGAAGGAAATTATATAAAGAAAAAAGAAGATTCAAGAGAGAACTTACAAATGACTACACTCTTAAAACCTTTCTCCAAGCTTCACTCCAACAATCTACACACAAGAGAAATGAGGAAAAATGTTGGGGTTGTTTTGGGGCTTACTGCACTCAAACCCTTGTTTTGGTGTCCCCACCTCCATAGAAATCTAGATAGATAGAGAGAGTAAACAAATGTAGAGTGATTAAAAAAATCCATGATTGAGGAGGAGAACCTGCACCACATAATAACAAGTAAGAAAAATAATCTATTTGCAAATAGCTAAGATCAAGAGGGAATTACCAACAGTCGTTAGCCCCTTCTTGAATGCATAGATGCACTATCAAATGCTTGGAAGGGATATTTGACTATTATAAGGACCTCAGTTTGGGAGAGATTCACTCATAGAAGTGATATTGCTAGAAGGAGAAGCAAATAATGGAATGATATTGAAGGAGTAAAATGTTGGAATGAGAGAGAACCCCTAAATGAGAGAAAGAAATGGAGTTTTATTGTTACAAGGGTGGGAGGAGTCGTTACACTCAAAAATCTAATTACAAGGACAGATGTCACAAGTCAAGATTTTGAGATTCCTTGTTTCAAACTCGTAAAACCACCAAGATTCTAGTGTGCCAAGTAGATGTTTGTGCACTATGCAGGCATCCCACACATCAATTTTCTAGAAATGAGGTGGTAGGCTATTTTCACTTCACCATTGGGCCTCATGGAGTTATAATTGTGAAATTTTGACCCATGATGCTCTTATTATAAATGCTCTTAGGTGTAATAAATGTAAGGAAAAGTACTAAAATGTGAAACTTCCCCTAAGGTACAATTTTGTGACATTACACTTTTTATCCTCAAAAATAATTGATTAACAAGAATTAACATTATGTATTCACCTTCCCACAAGAAAAATCCTTACATAAGGACACTTAAATAAAATATCCACTTAATGTAAATAAACCAATGAAATAATATCATTCTTCTAAATTACCATGTTTCATTATTAACATTATAATTCATGTATCCTTAATCTACTCTTTGACAATGAGAAATAATAAGGAAAAGATAATGTATAAACATAGGATATCTAAATATTTCCAACAACCTCCTTAACCTAATATCTATAATATGAAACAATAGAATGATAAGATAAAGCACAATATTTGAAAATCAAATAAAAGAAGAAAAGATGCACAACCTTGTTAGATGTTAATCCATCTTGTGTGTTAGGTTTAAGTTTTCCTCACATGTGATCCTTGGTATTTCATACATTTGACACTTGACTTCCTTGCATTCACTGTCATCTTTAATATTTCATGCTCATAAATATTTACTCACAAATATTAGTTTCAATAAGTATTTTTACCAAAGTTTTCTTCATTCCAAGGATTGAACTTACACATGGGTTAATGGATTGTTTAACTTAACTCTAATTAATTGGACATAAAATCCTATTTAGTAACCAAGGTATAGGTATTCTTATTAATCATGAAATAACTAATCAAAATAATAAACCAATTCCTCAATGTCATCCCATTGTCCTCTATCTCCAAGGATTCTTTAAGTCATTTTTTCTCTCAGATTGTTTGTGCACATGACTTTCCAAATGACAACCTAAAGAATGAGATGATATAAATGCAAGAGATGTTTCCTACATTATATAGTAATAAAAATAGTTGTAGATGATATGTTGTGATATGAAAATAATATGATAAATATGTCATAATTAAGATTCTACTGATGAAAATTCTATGATTAAACTACTTGAATCTAAAATTCTAATGCTAAAATGCTCACTAAAATGACAATGCTAATTAAAATTTTGTAGAGTATAATTGCTACAAATGCTCCACTCTCTTTTGCTGTAAATGAGGGCCTATTTATAGATTTTCCAAGGCATGAGCCTAGGTGGTAGGAATCAATAGTCTGGATTCAATTTGGAGAGATGAACAATTGAGGATGAAGAGGTTAGAGAAAAAAGGGGAAGTGTGTTCCTTGCATAAGAATAAACTACCAAGTGTGAGGAGGAACCCATTGGAGATGAAGGCCAAGTGCCTCAAATTAGTTAGAATTTCTTGATGATAAATGCAAAATCTAATTTCTTGAGACACATGATGAGGTGAAAGATGGGAAGAAGTTAGTAGAAATGTGCCTAAATTTGAATTTAAAATTCAAATTTAATGAGAGGAGGTTAATTAAATAAAAAAACTTAATTAAATTTGTCCATTTAATTAAGATATGAAGAAAGTGATTTAAGATAGAAAGAATTAGAGAAAATGAACTATATAAATAAATTTTTCAATATATTTATAAGTAGAAGAATTAAAAATTTATTAATTAAATAATATGTATTTAATTAATACTCCAGAATTAATTCGAGTGTATACAATTTTCCCCTCTTTGAAGTGATGTGTTTGCTACACGTTGCTTTAAAGAAAAAAATTGTGGATAGTGCTAATAAAAAAATTGATATGCCCTTGATGCTAATTTTTGAGTGATGATGCATGTATGCCCCCTCGGGAGATAAATCGAGGAAATTTTTAATTTTTTGGATTTTTTAAATTTTCTAAATTTTTTATGATTTTATGAGGATTTTCAAATTTTCAGGATTTTAAGACAATTTATCTCTCGATAAAGAAGAATGACCTTGCCAATTGATTGATTAATGCCCTTTTTGAAAATAAAAAATAATCCCACTTAAATTTCCTCCATTTACCCTTTTAAAAGGTAAAAAGGTGAAAAGGGAGGTCATTTGAATTCATTTGTAATTGAGAGGTTTGAGCTGATTGAGTGATTTAGAAAAAATGGTGATCCCATACCACACTCATCAATTCGAATGAGTTTGATGAAACCACCGCCTTGCCACATATGGACCTTTGGTACGTACCCCAAGAAACTACTTTTTAATATTTGAATTTGATTTTCATGCATTTTAATGTTTTTAAAAAATTGTGATAGCATTTTAGTGCATTTAGGACTTGATTTAGCGCTTAGATAGAATATTTTAGCACATTGATAGATTTAGCGCATTTATGTCATAGAATGGCGCATATGCTGACTATTTTAGTGCATAGAGGTTTAGCACATAGATGTTGCGAAGTACCACATTTGATGATTGTTTTAGTGCATATAAGATTTTGGCACATAGATGATTTTTTGTAGCACATCCATTGTTTCAACACATAGATGCACTGTTTTGATGCATTGACACCAGAATGATGAAATTTTGATTTTTCTCTTTGCTTATGATTCTTGATGATCATTCCATCTAGTGTTTTGATGATGTTCGATAGGATAGATAATGATCGACCTCATGATAGATGAGATTTAATGATAGGATAGATGATGATTGACCTCATGATAAATGAGAGTAAATGAAAATGCTCTAAGAGATTTGACTGAAATCTCATGCAAGCATATTTAATGGATAGGTTTATTGATAAAAAAATTATTTGTGATACGTCATGATTATAGGATGATTTGAGAGTTCTTTTGTCTCGGGAGTGCTACCCAAAGACTTGGGATATGGTTCCACATCTGGTGCAGGTAGATTTGGATGTTATTAAGCGATGTGGCCTATTTTCCTTTCTTGATATGCCCTAGTATAGGATAAATAGGGGACTATTGATTGCATTAGCTGATAGGTGGCATAGAGACCACAACATGTTCCATCTAGCTTTCGGTGAGATGACAGTTACCTCAAATGATGTGTACCAGATATTGGGGATTCTCGTGGTTCGAGAGTTAGTTGTTTATGATCATACAGAGAAGGGAGCTACCAAGGTGTTAAGGAGGATTTTTGATGATGACGGGATTAGTGGTTATGACATCCCATGGTAGGATATGGTAGATTCTTATCAGTTATTACCATCTATTCTAGCTAAGTTTGTTGGAGGTTTCCTATGTCCCTACTATAGGTTGAAGGGACTATCTATTGGTTGGGTAGATTGATAGAGAGGATGATCACTTGGGGGACCCGATATGTGTGGGGTTCTTTCATGTTAGCACACTTATATCATGATCTAAATCAAGTGGTGTATTTTGGAGCTACTATTTTACCAGTTGGAGTGACATTGCTTCATATTTGTGCATGGGAGCATATAGCTATTACTCATCCTTTAGGGGATAGAGATCATCTAGTTGGCAGGCCGTATGTTTTTGGGTACATAGGTATTCATGTCCAATGCAATCTAGGAAAATTAGAGTATTGGTCATGAGCGCTTGATGATCTGGAGGCAATGATATGGCTGCCATATTTCAATTGTGAGAAGTGGCCTGAGGATGAGCTGGAGATGCCATATGTTTGTACTTTGAGATATTTGATTGGACAAACCAGATTTATCATTGAGATATTCATGCTCATGAGGGTGCTTTGTCAGTATGGATGAGTTTAGGGGATGCCCCAAGGAGTTGCATTATATTCTTGAAGATGGAAAGAAATTATAGAGTGGGGAACCACCCTATCTTATGATCTAGTGTGTGAGGAGTACTTTGGATTATAGGCATAGGTGTGGTATTACTATCTAGAGATTGTGGCTGGTGTGATGATGGATGAGTATGATCATTTTTACACACATGTTGTATCGAGGATATCTAGTCCTAATGAGCTAGTACTGAAATTTGATGATGATGAGAGGGCATCAACACTAAGATGGAGGAGGGTTAGCAGAGATGGTGATGATGCGGAGGGAGATGATGGAGATGGAGGGGATGATGGGGATGGTGGGGATGTAGGTGGTAGATAGATGTTGGACTTCAAAGTGCCTCAAAGGAGGAGATCTATGGTTCCCTCATGACATAAGTAGGTAGGACCATCACAGATTCAGATTCATGTGCCCTCCCATCAATATTAGGCACAAATTGATGATTTATAGTTATAGGTGGAGGGCCTACATGGAAAACTAGCACAAGAACAAGAGCATATTGCCTCTCTCATAGTAGAGAGATATTTTATGATACATAGATGTGAGCATGTAGAGGCTCTAGTCGATAGGATGCAGAGAGTTTTTGAGGGCATTATGGCAAGGGATATGCTCAGAGAGGTTCATCATTCAACCCAAGAAGTAGACTATTATAGATCACATTATTATCAGGAGATTCTAGTAGAGAAACATGTCCCTAGCTATACTCAATCTCTTAGTGCCACGTCATGTTCAATTCAGTCATAGATGATGAGTAGGGGTGTGACTAGGCCACCTCTCAGAGATCTAGCAGGTAGAGATCAAGATACAAGTCAATTTGGTGGTGCAACAATAGGAATAACAAGGCCTACAATGTCTGTGGGGAGAAACACATAGCTTTTGTACTCATATTTAATGTATTCACACTTGATGTATTCACTTGTTCATTTGGGGACTTCATGATTTCTTTCCATTTTGTTGATGTATCTCTCCACATTTTGTGATATCAATGTACACTTGACATTGATTATTTTAAGATTATATAAGATGCATCAGGACTTTATTGATCTATATGTTGTCTACATACTTTTATGATGCATGCTTAGGAGGAATTCATTTGATTTCTGCTCTATATATTATGTGATGTTCATGTGATTATGCCATGGTTGTGTATGCATGTAATGATGAAATGATGATGTATGAATTTTGATTTTATATGGCCTTATGGATGAGCCTTAATGATCTACATATAAGATGTGATGAACCTTATTTTTTTGTATTTTTCTAATAAAAATATATGATCTAATGCATGGATGGATAGCCTATGATAATACTTTCTAATGTATGTATGATACGACAATGATAATGATTATGTAACTAAATGTGAATGATCTTTTTATTTTTCTTATGTTAAATTTACTCAATCTTGTAATGAGAGATAAAATCATTTTGAAATTTTCCAGCCTTGGAAAACCTAAGATGCATATTCAGAAACTAATATGAATGCAATCTATCTTAAGCATACAGATCTAATTATGCAATATTGTCATTGTGTCAACCAATTTATTGTGCTTGGTATCATCATTGAGCTTTTTATATGTTGAAAGGTAGTACAAACATCAATGGTATAATTAAACCATGATGACCTAAGTACAACTTCCATGGATTTTTGATATTGCAAGGTAATACAAGCATCTAGACATAATTGAACCAAGATGACCTGAGTATTTCTTGTGTAAAATAGAAAAGAGTTATTCATTTTCCTATGTAAATTCGGAATGTCATCAATGATACTTTGTAGGTCATGTCCCATGATGAACTTACATAGTACTAATGATCAAATCACAGACAACATACAAAGAAAAATATCATACTCCATCATATCTTCTCTAGTCCATGACATCCTTGAGTTGCTCTAGGGAAATGATAGAAAAAATCAAGATACAATAGTTGAAAATTTATGCTAAAGTGATTAAACCATGATTCAGAAGAATATCATCTAGTGAGATTTTTTTTACCATGCTTTTTGTTGATTTGGATGGTTGGTTTCTGTGAAAAATGTGATTGATGTTCAATGTTGAGTTTCGTTGTGATCGTTATGCTTGCTATGATGTATTACTACTACTTGCCTATTGTTTTAAGCTTAAAGAAGATTTCCCCTAGTGAGTTCAGGATTTTTCCCCAATGAGAAACAAACCAATTATTGCACAATGATCGTCAAGCCAAGGTGAGACACGACTGCAACGCTTGGATATGTACATGAGATTCCCATGATCGACAAGCATAATGATGGTGAAAAGTGAATGAACGAAACACATTCCAATCGATGGAAAATCTAATCCATCACAAATAGTGCATGTTGCTAGGTTTTCACTGCTTGTTTTCATTGCACTTTATTTTTATTTTATTATTTTTTTGAATTTTTCTCTTTTTTACTTTTTTTTGCGTATTTTCTTGTTTGATTTTTTTTGTGTTTTTTTTGTTTTGGATTTTTTGCTTTTTTACTTATTTTTTGAATTTTTCTACTTTTTGAGACCATGCACTGGATGAGTTATGTATAAAACTTCTTGAGATGAATTTTGTTGATAGGTTTTTCAAACAGGCCCCCTTCGGGTATAGATAATTGATATGCTCCAAATCCATATACTAATACAATGACAAAAAGACCTAGCCAATTAGGTTCAAATTTTCCCTTCTTTTCTCGATCTTGTTGATTGTCAAGATTGGGTATGTGTAGGATCATCATGGAAAAAACAAGCCCTTAAGTGGAAATAAAAATTCAAAAACTCAGAGTTAGGCAACTTGATGTAAAAATTTGAATAAGTTATCTATATTATTTCAAAAATATTTAAGAATAGAATTTGTAGAAAATTGAGTGTAGTTTATAAAATACTAGGTTTATTTAAAAAAAATAAAAATCTATTTGGTGAAAATTTGAAATTTCAATGCAGTAGTACTTAAATTTCAGGGAAAAAATAAGAAGTACGTGTCTGTCTGACCACCCTAACCACAATAAAATTAGAATATTATTTTATAATATTTTAGATATAAGTAGAGGACTCATGTACCAATGTGATGCATATTTTTTTGCATTTTTTTTCCAAGTAAATAGTTAATTATGAATTTTTTATTAAAACTTTTTAAAAATATAAAAAACCCGCATGTTTGACCACCTTAACTTGGTCAAAACTTCATGAAATTCAATTTTTTTTTTCTAATCCTATAATATTAAAAGCATAGAATGTGACGCATGTTTCAGATTCAAAAAATGTGATACCATTTGGAAGCTAGGTATTTTTTTCAATCAGCCTATCAATTAGGACTTTAGTCGTAATTCAAATAGAAAATGAATAATAATTATTTATTAAATTCAAAGTAAAGCATAATTTATATTGGTGGAAATATGAGAATATCCTTTAAAAACCCTTTTCGTTTCATCAATTTTGGGTAAAAAAAAAGTTGTCAGCCACATGGGCCATCATATCACTTACATATCACCACTTTTTGGCCCATCATGATCCTACACATACCTGATTCTCTTTCAGCACCAAGTTGCCAACTGGAAATTTTCTTGGTCTTACCTTGTGGTTATAACTCCTTGAAACTCTTTTTTGATAAGCTTTTAGATGATCAACAACATGCTAATGACGTTCATCTAATAATTTCAACTCCTGTAGTCTAGATACTTGATAGTCTTCCTTTGAAATGATTCCTTTCAATGATACCCAGAGTGAAGGTAGCTCAACCTCAATGGGTAAGATGAATTTTGATCCATACACAAGGTCATATGGCATGGATCCTATAGGGGTATAGATGCTAGTATAGTATGACCACAAGGCATGGTTTAGTTGGATATGTCCTTCATGTCCAACATCATTGAAAATTTTCTTCAGGATTTACAAAATGGTCTTATTTGAGGCTTTTGCTTGGCCATTCCCTTGAGGGTAATAGGGTGTGGAAAATTGGTGTTGGCTATGGAATTTTTCACAAAGTTCTTGCACATCCTATTTTTTGAAGGGTTTTCCATTGTTAGTGACAATGGAGCTAGGGATACCATACTAACAAACAATGTAGTTCAGGATGAAGGAGGCAATTTGTTTTCTAGTGATCACAGTTAATGGGATAGCTTCAATCCACTTTGTGAAATACTCAGTGATTGTGATTATGAATTTATGTCCATTAGAGGAAGATGGATGAATCTTACCCAAAAGATCAAGTCCCCATCGATATAAAGTCCAGGTTGATGTGAATGGTTGTAGCTCTTGCACTAGTGCATGTATGAGATCTCCATGGACTTGACACTTCTTGCATTTCTTAAAAATTTGAAAAGATTCTTTCTCCATGTTCGGCCAATAATATCCAAAGCTTAGGAGTTTCTTAGCTAGATTAAGACCACTTGAATGAGTACCAAAAATACCTTCATGAACTTCTTGTAAGGTAGTTTCAGATTCATCACCTTCAAGATATCGGAGGAGAGTACCATTGAGACCTCATCGATAAAGTGTATCAGCTATTAGGGTGTGTCAGGATGCTTGAAAAATAAAGTAACATTTTTGGTTCTAGGATAGATCAAGTGGGAGGGTATTGTCTCTTAGATAAGTATAAATCTTCCCATAGATTTAAGAATCAACATCAACTAGATGGAACACGAATTTTGATTCAATATTGTCTTATGCAGGAGTAAATAATTGTTCCACCATGAATTCATAATGACTTCATTTTTCTAGTATTCGTAAAAGAGAAGCAATGGTTGCCATGGAATCTATGACTTTGTTGTCTACTATTGGAATTTGTTCAAATTGGATCTCAACAAAGTATTTCTTGAAGTCATCTATCATTCTATTGTATGACATTAGCCAGTCATATTTTGTTTGATAGTCATCATTAACCTGATTAATGAATAATTGGGAGTCTCCATAAACTTGTAATTCTATGATTTTCCATTCCATTGCTACCTTGATACGAGTGATTAGTGCCTCATATTCAGCCATTTTTTTTTGTGAAAGGGAACATCAACCTATAATATTTTGGGATAGTGTCCTTGAGTAGTAACAAATAGGATTCCAACACCAGATCTATGTTGAGTGTAAGACCCATCAAAGTATAATATCCAATATTGTGTTGTCATTTTGAGGACATTTGCAACTGGTAATTCAATGTGCATAGGATGGACATCTTTTAACAATGCTTTAGCTAACTGATATGCTATTACTTGTCCCTTGATTTCTCTTTTAGCTACATATTGAATCAAAAAAATTGCTCAATATCATCACCCACTTTGCTAGTCTTCTTATTAGAGTGGCTTTGTTGAGTAGATATTTTAATGGATCTATCCTATCTATGAGTTTGATGGTGTGTTAACATGTAGTGTTGCAATTGTTGAGTAGAAAACACCACTTCCAAACAAGATTTTTCAATGAATGTATAGTTAATTTCATAGCCATTCAATGTTCTGTTGATGTAGTAGATAGACTTTTCTTTTCCTATAGAGTCTTCTTGTGCTAGAAAAGCTCCCAAAGATACCTCAGTAGTTGCTATGTAGAGTAGAAGTGGTTTACCTCTATTGGTGGTACCAATATAGGTGGATTCATCATATATTGTTTCAATTGATTAAAGGAAGCTTCACATCTTTCATCCCATCTAAAATAAACATTCTTGTGTAACAAATGACTAAAAGGATGAGACTTGTCTGCCAGTTGCACCATGAATCTTCTGATGGATTGGAATCTTCCTTGTAGATATCTTAGTCAGCTAATGTTCTTAGGAGGTGGCATTTCGATGATTTCTTTGACTTTAGCTAGATCTACTTTGATACCTTTAGCTAAGACTATGTATCCTAAGAGTTTTGTTGATGTTACTCTGAATACACACTTCTTTGGATTCAATCACACATTGAAACTTTCCAATTAGTTAAAGAGTTTATCCAAAAAATTTAGATGTCCTTCCATGGTAAATGATTTTGCTAACAGGTCATTCATATAGTCCTCCATGAATGCATGCATTATGTCATGAAATATTGTTGTCATTGCACACTGATAGGTAGCTTTTGCATTATTTAATCCAAAAGGAATGACATTCCAACAAAATGTACCCCATGGGCATGTGAAAGATATTTTTTCTTGATCTTCTAGTGCAATATTGATTTGATTATAGCCTGAAAAACCAACCATGAGTGATAGAATTGCATGTCGTACTGTTAAATACATAATGATGTCTATATTGGGCAAAGGAAAGTCATCCTTTGGACAAGCCCTGTTAAAATCCATAAAATCTATGCATATTCTAATGTTGTCTGGTTTGGAGATTGGTACAATGTTTGAAATCCATTTTGCATAGTCAATTGGCCGGATGAATCCCACATCTAATAATATATTTAATTCTACTTTTAGTAGTAGGGAAATGTGTGGATGTATTTTTCTCAATTTTTGGTTTACTGGCTTCACTCTTGGTGCTATGGATAAATGATGCATTATTAGATCTGGATCTATCCCTAGCATGTCAGCATAAGACCAAGCAAAATTGATTTGTCTTTCTTCAATGAATTTGATGAAATTTGGCTTTTCTTGCTTTGTCATTGATGTCACTAGATGTATGGTCTTTAGTATTTTTGTAGTACCGATGTTTATGGATTGCGTAGGCTCAACCAATACTAAAGATCTTTCTTGATTATGCTCAAGGGGAGTGTCAAATATCTCATCCTTTAGTGCCTCAAAGAGGTTTTCACTGTTTGATTCACTCTTTCTTTTTACTTTTCATGATCTAATACTGCCATTGCATGGTTTTCACCATTAGATCAATTTTTTGTATTCTTTAATTTGCAGCTAAGAGACTTCACACTCCCCTAGTTCGAAGATTCACTATGAAATCCTTTGGTGGAAATTGTTTTTAAGTTTTTAGCATAAAGGAAATTAACAATGGCATTATCATCTGAAAAGATAGGGATATAAATAGGCTCGGTTTGTTCCTAGTCAATGAGTTCAGGATGTATCAAATTTAAGAAATCATCAGATTGGTTGAGATTTAAGATGGTGAGGGTCATGATGGCAATGTATTTGGGGTGTTTTCTATTAATGTCAAGGTCCATAATGTTACTCTCCTCTGAAATATCTCTCTCACTCGATGTCTGATTGTCCTCAATAGAGCCATCGATATGTAGTGATCCAAATTCAAATTGTCTAGACCCAAAGCTTTCTCCCTCCATATGTATGGGTGCATACCTCTTTATCACATTGATTTCCTTGTCTTGACAAGATTATTCAGATAGTGAATCCCATTCATATTCATTTGAGTCTATTTTAGAGCTAGCTTGCAGCTGGAGGATTCATTCACAAGCCTTCTAAATGGCTTCTTCTTTTTTATATTCTTTGTATCCTACTCTTGTCTTGTCTTTTTCATTGATTGTAATAGGTTGGATCGGTTCCACAATACTTATTTTTGTTTTCCAATAGGACCTTTTCCTTCATATCCCATCTTTCTAAGATTTTGGACCCTTTACCATATTGGTCTCGTGGCATACTAAAAGTTGCTACTTGGGAATTTTCTTCATCTTTGTAAACCCAATTTAGAATGTCTTTGTCTTCAGACTCATCAGCTAGGGTACCTTCTTTTTCAAATTTACCATCAAAGATAGTGATGGGTTGTGAATATTTTTGTTTAGATGTTGACGATTGTCCATATGATTTTGGATAGGGTAGTAACTGTGAGAGACATAAGTACTACTCAAAAGAATACTCACCCATGCCTTTATCTTTCAATTGAACCTTTTTCTCAAACTGTTTTGATAGAGAAATGAGTTAGTTTTCATTGCTTGAGGAAGTATAAGGGCATTGGCTTTCATTACTTGATGAAGTAGAAGTGAGAGCTTCTTTGTTGTGTGGTATAAAGACATCTTGGACTGTCTTGAGAGTGTTGCAGTATTGTGGATTATTAGAATCTGCTGAAATTATGATCTATTGTCCATTGTAAGGGAATTTTAAGCATTGATGGTATGTTGATGGCACTACTTGTATTTCATGGATCCAACGTTGACCCAAGAGTATGTTGTATGTCAATTCCTTGTCTAAAACTTGAATATTATATCATTTTGAATGGATCCCACTTGAATTGGCAATACTATCAGTCCTTGAGAGGACCTTTCTTCATCATCATAAGCTTTTATGTTGATATTTCTTATAGAATCTATTGTATTTTATGAAAATCCCAATGCACTGATAAAATTTAAAGTACATATATTTAGACTATCTCCTCCATCTAATAAAAAGTGTTTGACCTGATGTTTATGGATTAGAATTTCAATATGGAGTGAAGCATTATGTGGATGAGTGAGGGATGCATCATCATTTTCTGAGAATGATAAATAATGAAGTGTAGTCAAATGTCCCACCATGGCTTGGAATTGAAAAAATTCCAAATTCATTGGTATTGTGGTGTCCACTAGAAATTTTTCTAGCATATCCTTATGGGCTGGTGAAATTTTAAAAGTTCCAAAATAGATATCTATGCTGGAATCTTTTGCAATTGATCTACTATATTGTATCAATTTGAAGAAGCAGGAGGTGTATTAGATGTATTTACTTTCAATATGAACTTGCACTAACCTCTTGTGGTCACATTGACAGGTAGGTCATCTTGATTACCCTTGATTTTGATGACAGTGATTTGATTATCGACTGCATAATTGTCTTGTTTATCATTGATTTGATTATCAGCTACAACAATGTATTTTTTATCATTGATTTGATTATTAGCTGCATAAATGTGATGGATAGTAGTATCATAGACATAATTCACATTTTTCCCTTTGTTGTTTATCGAAGAAGATTCTCCTCTTTCATAATTGTGTAGAGGGTTTTTAAATGCTCCATGATCATCGTTTGTTTTATGTTCTTCTATCTATATTTCATGTCTCTCTATCGAGTCTTGCAACAAATGTTTTAGTTGCATACAATCATTTTTTTTATGAAATTTTCTTCTATGAAAATAATAGTAATAATCATCATTCCACCATGATGGTTTGACCCTTGGTTCAAAATCTCATGTATCGAGTAATGTTATGAGTTTGCTAGCAAGAAGCTCTTTTAATGTTGATTGAAGTGATTGCCCCAAAGGTGTAAATGTTATGTGATGTGGGGGTGGAGCTGGTTTCAATTCATTATTGTTTTCATAATTTTTGGGTACAACACCTAATAAATTGAAGACTAGTTTTGTGTTATGTGTTTCAGCTAAACCATCGTTACCAACATTTTTATTTCTTATCCAGAATTTAGATTTGTCTTTTTTGTTATGATGATTAGAAGAGTTTGTTCCTTCATTATGAATTTTCAATACTCCTCTTTTAACCAAGGCTTCCTCATCTTAAGTCCATTTTCAATCATCTTTTGAAAACTGGGTGGACATTGCAATTGAATTCAATAACTCAACTCATTGTCTAGGTTATCAATAAAGACTCCCACCTTTTATTTCTTAGGTATAGGGTAAGCATATCTAGAAAATAATCACCTCCATCTTTGCAAGAATGTAAGGAATGGTTCAACATTTTTCTATTTTGTGTTGCAAAGGTCTTTCATGGTTTTTTCACGTTGAATGTTGTATGAATATTGAGAAATAAAATTATTTATCAACTACTGAAATGATATAATACTTGGTGGGAGTTTAGAAATCCATTCCATGCATTGACCACACAAATTTCTTGGAAATAATCGAATGAGATAGATTTTTTCATGTGTAAATTACAAAATCATGGTGCAAAATTATATTACGTGATCTTGAGGATTAGTTTTTCCATTGTATTTTTCATATCTTGGAAATTCACAATTTGGTGGAAAAGGTATCATGTTCACCCTTCTGTCAAATGGATAAGGTCAGATGTCTTGTAGAAAATGTCTCTTTGTTGTTCCTATTTGCATGTTTTGGACTTGTTGTTGAAGAATTTGTATTTGTTGAGTAAAAGCATTCAATGGATCTGTGATTTTTGGGTCATTTTATGTTTTCTTGGGAGCTTCCTTTAGTTGATTAATATCAAAATCATTGGGTAGTTTTACACTTTGATTGGCCAACATGAGAAAGTATTTCTCTCCATATTTTTCTAGAATTTTCTCCATGAACTTGTGAAATTTAGGGTCTTGTTGAGCTTGTTGAATGCACTTATTAGTTATCTCATATGTGTCAGGTTGGTGAAATCTATGAAAAGGGTTTTCTTCTCCTTCTGACATGATGGTTTGGGTTTCTACTTATTTTTCTCCAGGTTTTTACTTTTGATCTCTTGTTAAAACGGGCATGCAAGTGTTAGAGTTTTTCTACACTTTGATCTTTATTTTGGGAGTGTCAATGAAATACCTAAGCCAAATAGGATGAAAGATCCTATTGATGAGACCAGGTTAAATTTGATGTACAATGTTTTGTTTTGTGATCAACGATGATAGATCCTGATGATGAAAATTAGCTAACAAATAGGGATGAGATTGATGATAGGGCACTTTACGATTTTTTATCTAATTTTAGCTAAAGGGATTGCACTTGAAACAACATATTTATTCAAGTTTAAAGCAATGTTGCAATGAGAAATGATCTCTACTCTAAAAGTATCCCTAAATTTGATTCTAGTTGTTTGACAAAAGTTCAATTTTACTATCTATTTGAATATCAAATGAATATATTGGAGCAAACTGTATATGCACTAAAAGATGGGGTAAATGTGCTAGAACAAACCCTAGATGCACTAGAAGTTTAATTTTACACTTTTTTTTAATATCAGGTGAATGTGCTAGATTAGAAAGATAATCCATTGAAAGATGGGGTAAATGCACTAGAACATACCCTAGATGCACTAGAACTTCAATTTTTCTCTCTACTTGAATATCAAGCGAATGCACTAAAATAGAAAGTTGATGCACTAAAAGATGGGGTAAATGTGCCGAAAAAAACCCTAGATGCGTTATTTTATCAGCTCAATGTGCTATAACATAAATTTGATGCATTGAAAGATGGGCTAAATGTGCCAGAACAAGAAGTTTATGCGCTAAACTGGAAATGGTCACCATTTTGAAAATTTATTTGGTTTTCTTATTTTTGAGCCAGTGAATTGTTTTGATGGATGATCTTCTAAATAATGGTTTGCAAACATAGAAGCAAGTAAAAAGATAGTTTTTTCATCCTATGATCTAAACCTTAAGTGTATGCTCTAGGATTTAGTCCAATCCCTTTGATTCCCACTGGTATTGAACAATAGAAAATAAATCAGTCAGACTCTTCTAATGTCAAGGGCCATTAATAACATCACAACCCACATCTTAGAACTACGTCAGCTCACACAACCTTATCACCCCCTAGAGGGTGCCCATGTTTTTTCCTTTTCTAGGTCTTAACCAAATTTGAATCCTCCACTTTTGGCCAAAATCCCTGGTAGTTATATGGTGAGTATCTTGGGGGCATATTATTCCCTCCCCTTGCACTATGAATATTATAATGTTTGGAGACTAACTCATCTTGGCTACTACACTTAAATTTTTTAGTAAGAGATTCCATTCGGTGCGCCAAATGATAAACTCCCTCAAGAGGCCTCCCAACCTTTAGAACAAAGGCTTTGGGGATGGCTATCAATGCACACTACCATTGAATTCAATTTTCATCATGATTCAGTTTGATTATAGTGGTTTGGAATGCTTGGCTTTAGGTGTTCCCACTTAGGTCATTCCCTCCTTTTGAAGTGGGGAGGTAGGCCTACTAAGGGTGCTATAAAATAAACTGAAAGAGGGAGTCTGGCATTTTGGTCACCTAGTATAGGGGAGAGCATAGGCCTATCACTTTACAAACACAACATGCATACATTTCATTCTTTAACCTTGTAATTAAACTAGATGCCTAATTTAATCAAAGAAAAATAAATTCAACCCCTATAAACATTGTCAGTAGTTTCAAATATATCTTTGACAGTGTATAGAGTACCTACAAAATAGAAAGATGCAAATCAATCCCTCAAAATTTTATTTTTTTGTAAATAAAGGTATATATGCTAAAACATAGAGTATATGCACTAAAATATTCAGTATATGTGTTACTAAACACATTCAATTCTCTATTCTGAAAAGTAGAAAAGTGAAATCAAATCCTATATATGCATACAAACGGAAGGTAGATGCACTGGTTTGGCCTGTGAATGCATTCTAACAGAGCTTGGATGCACCAAAAGTCACCACCAATGCACTGAAATAGATTGTGGATGCAATACATAGGAATTCGTGAACAAACCTATTGATGAAACTTGCCAGAAAAATGTTAAAAATGGGGCTAGGCCCCATGGTGGGCACCAATTTATTTGTGTATGTAAATAATCTGAATAAGAAAATTAAAACTATACCACACACCAATGAAACATTATATCAAGGAATTCAATTAACTAATCAAATTAATAAACCAATTCCTCAATGTTGTCCCATTGTCCTCTATCTCCAAGGATTCTTTAAGTAATTTTTTCTCTTAGATTGTTTGTGCACATGACTTTCCAAATGACAACCTAAAGAATGAGATGCTAGAAATGCAAGAGATGTTTCCTACATTATATGGTAATGAAATTAGCTATAGATGATATGTTGTGATATGAATATGATATGATAAATATGTTGTAAGTAAGATGTTTCTAATGAAAATTCTATGATTAAACTACTTGAATCTAAAATACTAATGCTAAAATGCTCACTAAAATGACAATGCTAATTAAAATTTTGCAGAGTATAATTGCTACAAATTCTCCATTCTCTTTTACTGTAAATGAGGGCCTATTTATAGATTTTTCAAGGCATGAGCCTAGGTGGCAGGAATCAATGGTTTGGATTCGATTTTGAGAGATGAACAGTTGAAAATGAAGAAGTTATAGAGAAAAGGGGAAAAGTGTTCCTTGCATAACAACAAACTGCCAAGTGTGAGGAGGAATCAAATGGAGATGAAGGCCAAGTGTCTCAAATTAGTTAGAATTTATTGATGATAAATGCCAAATTAAATATTAGAAATATTTAATTTCTTGAGACACATGATGAGGTGAAAGGTGGGAAGAAGTTAGTAGAAATGTGCTTAAATTCGAATTTAAAATTAAAATTTAATGAGAGGAGGTTAATTAAATAAAACAAACTTAATTAAATTTGTTCATTTAATTAAGATATGAATAAAGTTAAATTTAAGATAGAAAGAATTAGAGAAAATGAACTATATAAATAGATTTTTCAATTTATTTATAAGTAGAAGAATTAAATATTTATTAATTAAATAATTTATGTATTTAATTAATACTCCATACCAAATTTGAGTGTATAAAATATGTATGTATGTATATAGACAGTTATAATTAAAACCAAGTTTGACTCATAAATGATTGATAACCATTTATTAGAATAAATTGGTATCTAGTTAATTTTCACAAGTAATGTGACTAGGTAACGAATTGAATAGAAATTACCCCAATATTTTAAGGAATGAATAAGAAAAATATTATTAAATTTATTTGCAACATTAACCACTTGTTAGTAAGGATTACAAAATCCATAACTAATTCCCATGGTCATTTTTATTGCATGGTAATAGAACCCCACTTAGCTTATATTTCTAACAAAAGGATAATATGAAACTAAATAATCCTAATGAGATTGATAATGCAAATATTCATCCTATCTTTTATATTCAACTATTATTGCTTATAATGTTGATGAATAAAAATTGTAATCATTCAATGATTGACAACTTGTCAAAATATGAAAATTTTAAAACTAATTTAAACATAATAGCATGGCATAGAGAATCATTGTAAAACCCACTCACAAACAAGATAGAAATAACACATGTTGTGTATGTCTAAGCATTCTCTCTATGTATGAAGACAATAAGATATAAAAGGTTAAATATATTCATTTTATTGAATTATAGTCAATATATCTTTCATATCCATTGTTCCTATTAATATTGAGGTATTTTAAGAAGTGTTTATGATAAAGGTAATTTGATCTCTCATATGTATTTTTTTTAATGAAAATGATCTTGAATAGAATAAGGGTATTTTTTTTGATTACTTAGTAAATCTTAGTTTTTTATTTAAACATTATCTATAAATCCATTGGAATAGAAACCTATTTATCTTATGAATCACATAACTTCTTGCTAATTCACTTCCTTAATATCAATTCAAAGTTTTTCATTTAGTATTGTAGTGTAGCGAATTGTATACCCTTACAATTTCACACTATGTTTGCATCTCCTTAATTAATTGGACTTAATTAAGCCTCTAATTAACCAAATTATGCATTCCAAATCCTTATTATTCCTATTTTCCAAAAGGGGAACTTATATTAAACAATTTCCAACATTAATTAAATTACCTTGGAAACTGAGTGTCTTGGAATTAGATCCTAGAACCCATTCACCCAAGGGAAAAGGGGTTGCCTTAAAGTCCTAGTACCCAATTTTTAATATTTTTTTGGAAACATTTTAATGATTCAAATTCAAGTTTCAAGTTCTAGCTTTTGGAATCTATTTTTTGGTAAATTGGATAAACACATATAAATACATAGTTATTTTATCAATTCAAAGTTAAAAATTAAGAAGAAACATTATCTATCATTAAGGTAATTTTAACAAGAGAAAATATCATTATCAGGAGCATTGAAAAGAATGTTTATGAGTCATCTAAAACAACAATCAAGATCATATCATTATGTCAAAGTTCATGTGTGTTCATGTCATGTTTTAGAGCTAACATTGTGATGTACATTCAAGCATTCAAGAAAGCATTCAAGCATCAATCAATCAAGCCAATTCATGAAAGATCCAAGACTTAGAGTGATGTGTTTGACTGTAGTCCTCTAAGGACAGTCATTAAGGGTTTGGTGAGTTGTAATAAGATTTTTTCATTCATCAATTTCTTTATTTTATCATTATTTCATTATCAAGGTTTACTTACCAAACATAGGGTTTGACTAAGGGAAACTCCCATTCACCCAAAAAAAAAAAAAACTTCTCTCTTTGTATGTGCAGATTTGTAGGTGAAGAGGGATTGAAAGCTGATCAAAGAAGCAATTTTGGAAAGTTACATAAGTTATCATCATTTTTGTCAAGCTACGAAAATTCACAGATTTTATTTTTGGCTTTATGATAGATAAACCTAGAGAAATCAAAAGCTTAGATCTGGGATTAGAGGACTACAAAATTGATTTTGGATCCTTAGTTAAGGACCCATTCACCCAAGGGTGAACTAGTCCTGCTATAGGCCCTCAAACCCACTTTTTATCATAGGTGCACACTATCAAGCTCTTCTCAAATCTACTCACAAATTATCATTTCCATTTTTTCTTATCATAGAATTCTATATTTCAAGTGTTAGGTCATACAATTCATTTAGTTAATTCACTTTAAATATTTCCAAAAAATGAAAATTAGTCATTTATGTCATAATGAAGTAGAGATCCAAGGTCCAAAAATAGGGTTGAATCACCTCAAGGTTGAAATTCAATCCAATCTTTGTGATATTCTCTCTTTCTAATGAAATTGTAGAAAGGTGTGTTTGAATGCTAGGCCATTTCATCATTCCACATTAATTGAATTCATCCCCCATTTTACCATCATTTTATTTTGGTGAACTTGATATTGTACATCATAAATTATAATTTAGAAGTCTCTAAAACACTAGATCTAGGATTTTCATTAGTTTTTTTTGCATCTCATTTAAGGTTTTAAAATTGCATTTTTCATCATTTAAATTCATAAAAATTTAAAAAATATGCATACATCTTGCATATATTTCACATATTAGTCTGCATAAGGGTGTCTTTCAATCATTTACATCAAAACATTTAGTCAAAATTGCATTTCAAAAGTTTTCATTTTATTTTCTTTTTGACATCAAATTGCATGTGAATTTAATCATCAAATTCTAGAAATATGCAACTAAAAGAATTTGCTTGCAGCCTGAAACAAAGAACTTAGACATTAACTCATAGACTCAAATTATAATTTTTCAAATCCCTATACAAATACCCATTCACCATTGGGAAAACATGTCCTTGTATAGGTAATTTTAAAAAATTTTGGGCATAAATTTGTCTTTGTTTGCTTTATTTATTTCTATTTGCATATCTTAATTTTAGTTTCAGAAGTGGTGGTTTTATGTAGTTGTTTGCATTTAAACTAATTGATCAAAAAAAGTGCATTGTTCAAAAGTAAAACTTACATTCAAAATACATTATTTTCAAGTTTTTTCATTCTAAAATTAGTAAATCTCATATGCTAGATCTAAAAATTGCAATATCTTTTCTTGTCTTTTCTATTTTGGGTACACTTTTGGTTTGGTGAAACTTGTATGAGTATCACAACTTGGTGTCCTATTTCAAATACTTCAATGAGACATAGTTCAAGACTCATGGAGTCTTGTGTTGGTACATCTATTGTGGATCTTGGGTTTTCCAACTCTTCCACTCATTGTGTTGACAATAGTCAACCCACTTTTGATTCTATCCTTAATGCTATGATTGGATTCATTGACATTCAACCTTGTTAGGGAAAAACCAAATTATCTCTTGGCATTACTTTCTCATAAAATGACATAATTAAACATGCACCTGATTGTCCTCTTTACATATCCATAAGAATCAATGACAATCCTACAAATGGGATATTAATTGATCTTGTGTGTGTAGAGAACATGATCACTAAGGAATTCTTATTTGTGCATGAACTTTACCAAGATTCTTGCAAACAATTAGAAGCATGGATCAAAACACACGATGATTTCTCTCTCCCTATGATAGCTGCAATTACTCTCCCATTAAAAGTTGGACTAAAACAATTAAATATCACATTCTCCATCATCTCATCATTAGATCAATTCCATGTGAAGTTGGGCTACCCATGGATACACTACATGGATACCATCCCATTAATTATTTATAAATTCTTGATATTTCTATTTGGAAATGATTTTTTTACTATGTATCATTGTGGATTTAATCCTATGTCTTCCTATGAAAAAATTTCATTGGATTTCTTTTGGATTGAACCCATGGAACCTATTAAGCCTTGTGAGAAATGATTTTTCAAATATTATCAAAATTTTAAGGCAAAGTGGATATAAAAATTATCCCTTAGAAATAAGACAAGTCCAACATAGTTTTCCCACCTATTCCCTACAAAGGAACAAGATATATCCATACAAATCCTTTGGTACCTACTAAAATCAAACAAGTTTATAAACCTAAAGAGAAAGTGGTTGACCAACCCTTGATGGTTCCTTCTGTTCCTCCCTTATGGGAAGAAAATAAAATAATGATTGATAAACCTGCTCCTGCACTGTCACAACTTGAGAACCATGCAAGAAGAAATTGAAATGATACAGAGCATAGGTGTAGATGTCGTGCTATTGCTCGTTAGAAGAAAAGAATAAACCAAAAAAACAAGATCAAAAACTAACTCAAATAAAGCATGATGATTCTCCACCTTTTCCACAACAAAAAAATGAACCTACAATGGAAATTTTCATTAGACCTCTTGTTGTGATTAATTTGGATGAGGATGATTGGATTATTAAAATTGATGAGGAAATGCACAATGAGCTTAATTTATTATTTTCCTCTTTCATGAACTTAGATGGGGGAAACTTTGATGATCCTCCTAAAAAGAGTGCATCACCATGTTTTGAACCTAGTGATTGTCCTAGTATGGCACTTGCCATTGCCTCTTTGGTTAGTTATCCACATTTTGTATACAATGAGAAATATTGGGATGCAGATGACGTACTTAGGTCAGATTACATGTGAGATACTAGTATTTTCTTTGCCTTCTTTTCATTTTCTTTGTGATTTCATGTGTGTAATGTGATCCTTCATATCGTGTTGCTTGGCATGTCTTTATGTTTGTTAGTTTTTCTTTGGATGACCATTTTTACTCCATTCTTACAAGGCTACAAAGGAAGTGAACCTATTGTGACATTCTTCTATTTGTATCTTCATTATTTTATATGTTGCAAACATTATATTTTATCTAGTGTCTTCCTTTTGGTGATGACATGAGGCATTGAGACATTTAGGTCTCTTCCATGTTGACCAAAAAATAATTTATTTTATGTCGCTCTCTATATGTCATTTTTCATTTGTGTGTGTTGTTCTATGACTATTTGGGGAATGATGACAAATTTGAACTCTATTATATCATGTAGCAAAGACATACACTGACCCAAAATTCATAGATCCCTTATGTGTTATCTTTGGGATTTCATTTGGGGGCAACCCCTCTTCATGATAGATTTATTTGGAAATATATCATTGGCATAGGGATTTCGAAGTAAGATCTCATGTATTATTTTATCATTTGGTATTTATCATCTTTCTATTTTAAGGTAATTTATCACACCATGGTATTTAGCAATTTCTTTAAACTAGGGGCATATAGTCCCCCAATCATTCTTTGCATAATTGTGTGACCTTTTTTAAAGTGTGGTATTTTTAATTCATGTGGCCTGTCTTCTTGGTGGTTACATTGGGTATGATGGCCTACAAGTGTGTGAAATTTCTTGGCATATGGCACTCCTCTTGGTGGTAATGCTATGGTTTGCATTCCCTAAGGTGTGAATCTTTTATTCATCAGATATTCCTCTCTTGGTGGTGATGTCAAGAGTTATGTTCCCTAAGGTGATATCTTTCATGTATTAAGCAAAACCCTTTTGTATTAGAAACTAGTTCATCGGCATTGAGCATAATACAACTTGGTTGTCAGTAGTGCCTTTTATTTCATGAGTATCTAGCATAATATAGCTTGCTAGCCTTGTAAAACCTTTAACCATTTTGTGTGGCACCTTATCAAAGTTATCAAGGAGTATAAATTTTGGTATGGTTGATGTATGGAAGGGGTGTAGACTTGGTGTGACTTTTCAATCTGCCACCCTTTTTTGTGTGTACAGACTAGACCATTGTGTGTTTCTCACCCTTTTACCTTAGGCTCACCTAGTGCATACTAGAATACACTAGCCCTTGTGAGTGTATTATTTTTGGACAAACATCTTAGGATTGATTCATACCTTTTGGACAAATTGTCAAGGCTTGATCCACCCCTTTTCCTTTCCTTTTCTCTTTGAACTAATTTTAACATTGCATGTTTGTGTATCTTGTGTTGTTGCTACATGCATGTATTTCTTTGTTGGTTTTCTATGAGATCTTAGGTCTTGAGGTATTAATCATCTTATTTTATCCTTAGCATCTTATCTTCCAATAGTTGTACAATTGGACCTCTCTTGACTTATTTGTCTACTTTAGTCTGATTCTGAGAATAAGTTTGTACCCTCACTAAAGAGGGGAATAAATTTAGTGTAATAAAATGTATAACTTTAAAGTTTCACACTATGTTTGCATCCCCTTAATTAATTGGACTTCATTAAGCCTTTAATTTACCAAATTATGCATTCCAAAGCTTTATTATTCATATTTTTTGGAAGGGAAACTTATATTAAACAATTTCCGACATTAATTAAATTACATTGGAAACTAAGTGTCCTAGACTCAGTTCCTAGGACCCCTAGTACCCAATTTTTAAATTTTTGGCAACATTTTAATGATTCAAATTCAAGTTTCAATTGTCGGCTTTTGGAATCTATTTTTAAATAAATTAGATAAACAACTATAAATACATAGTTATTTTATAAATTCAAAGTTAAAAATTAAGAAGCAACATTATCTAGCATTAAGGAAAATTTCACAAGAGAAAAAATCATTGTCAAGAGCATTGAAGAGTAGATTTATAAGTCATCTAAAACAACAATCAAGATCATATCATCATGTAAATATTCATGTGTGTTCATGCCATGTTTTGGAGCTAACATTGTGATGTAGGTTTCAAGCATTCATGAAAGCATTCAAGCATTAATCAATCAATCCAATTCATGGAAGATCCAATCCTTAGAGTGATGTGTTTTACTTTAGTCTTCTAAGGATAGCCATTAAGTGTTTGGTAAGTTGTAACAAGCTTTGTCCATTCATCAATTCCTTCATTTTCTCATTATTTTATTATCAAGGTTTAATTACCAAACATGGAGATTGACTAAGGAAAACCCCCATTCACCTAAAATAAACTTGTTTTCTTCTCTCTTTGCACATGTAGAATTATAGGTGAAGAAGGATTGAAAGTTGATCAAAGGAGCAATTTTGTAGAGTTGCATAAGTCATCATTGTTGTCAAGCTATGAAAAGTCACTTACAAATTTTATTTTTGACTTGTTGATAGTAAAACATGGAGAAATTAGAAGCTTAGATCTAGGATGAGAGGAATAAAAAATTAATTTTGGATCCCTAGTCAAAGAACCATTTTCCTGGGGGAAAATCGATCCTACTACAAGCCTTGAAACCCACTTTTTATGTTAGGTGCACTCTATTAGAACCTTCTTAGATCTACCTAAAAATTATCATTTTCGTTTCTATTGTCATAGAATTCTACATTTCAAGTGTTAGGTCATACAACTAATTTAGTTAATACACTCTAAATAATTCCAAAAGATTACAAATATATCATTTATGTCATAAGAAAGTAGAGATCCAAAATCCAAAATAGGGTTGACTCACCTCAAGGTTGAAAGCCAATCCTATCCCTTTGTGATCTTCTCTCTTTCTAATGGAATTGGGGAAAGATGTGTTTGAATCCTAGGCCATTTCATGATTCCACATTGATTGAATTCATCCTCCCTTTTCCCATCATTTCAAGTACATTTATTAACATGTTTAAAATTGAAACCTTGATTTTATTGGTGTCAGAAGAATGAAGAACACATCTCTTGATATAGTTTTTTGTTGTCATTGATGTCACCATGATATATGAGTTGCAACTGCAAGACTCAAATTAAATGTTGATTCAGTATTCTGAACCGGTAATACAAAAATATCCTATGGTATTCTGGTCCACATTTTCCCTCTAGTGATTTTTCATTTCTCACAATCTTGGGAAATGGTTTTTGATCGATGAAAGCATGCATGGACATAATCTCGTGTGAACAGGTGCTCATATGTGAAGTCAGGATCATTTTTTTATTTACTTTTTTTTTATTAGGTCTATCTTTGATTGACCTAACAAGTGGTTGAAATTGTAATGAATTAAATTGTGTTTGAATGATCCATGCCAACATGTAGTAGCGTGGTACGTGCTTGAATTATTTTTGAGATGTTTTTGTATTTTCTTGGAGTTGACCCCATTGATACTTATGGGAAAGTCAGATATATATACAGGATAGCTTTGGAGATTGAAAATGAATATTTAGTATGCAATTGTTGGTGGATTGAGTGTGGATGCAAAAAGAGTGAATATTGATCTACTAGCATGCAAATTTCTTGAGCTTCAAAGGAACTAAATTTGCACTTTGAGGTGTACTTTCATCAGTTCATTCTCTGGTTGTAAGCCATTTTTTTACTATATCTTTTGCGGGTAGTGAGCCTCTCTTATGGATAGTGAGTCCTAGTAGTGAGCCACCCCTTATAATATCTTATAACCGGTTATACTATATTGTGAGTTAATCCTCACCATTATTTTTCTCATTTTTGGTTTTCCATGTTAAAATCCTAGTGTTCTTGTGTTGTGTGTTTCCATGTTCAATTAATTCTTCTGCTTATCTTAACTAGATCATATGCATTGGATTAATTGGATGGTATTTGTTCAATAGGTTTAAGAAGATATTGATTCACCCTCCCTCTCAGTATCTTGGATATTCAACAATTGGTATCATAAATAGGTTCCTCTGGAGCAATCTAACAACTTGAGGGAGATCTTGAAGAATGTACCTATGAAGAAGATTGAAAAAGAGGAGGTTAAGAAATAAATTAAAAAGAGATGGAAAAATAAAGAAGATCCAAAATATTCGGATGCGTCTGTGCCCTCATCTAGTGTAAACAATTACTCTGAGAATTAGACCTAGCATGGTCTTAGGGGGAGTTTTAGTAGAAAATCATTTGAACCCCCTAATTTCGGATGTGTCAGTCTTTGGAATGAGGAAATTTTGTAAGGAATGGATAGGCAAAGGTTTTTCAAAAGAAACTAGAAGAAAAGGTGCATGTATGCTCGCTTATAGAGCATATTAGGGTTTCTTAGTATAGCTAAAGGGTTTTTTCTAGCTTTTCGAATTTCATCACATTTAATGCAAATTAGGGCATCACATTGATCTTTAAATCAAAATTATAAAGGAATTTTAATCATTTGTGCATTCAAAAGAAGTGAAGAGAAATTTGGAGAGTTCTTGAGGTGATTCAAAGTGCAAGCTATGCAAACCCTAGCTTCAGTTCTTCATGAAAGAAAAAGGTATTTTACTATTCTGTGTTGTTGTGAGTTCTCTTTCTGAATCTATTAAAGCTTGGTTTATTGAAAATGGAAACTCCTATAGTTGTGAATGAAATAGAAAGACCTAGACCCTCCTATAGGAAATACTCAATGAAGGTTTTCAAAGATGACCCTATGGGCACCTTCTCCTTGATTCCTCATGGTGTCATGCCTATAGAAGATACCAGAATGTACATTAGGGTTAAGAATGAGTGTCATGTCTCTAATTTTGGTGATTTTATTTTTAATTCATGTGATTTCCACTTCATGATTTCATGCTAGTGTGTGGTAGTTTAAATGATGATAAATGTGGTGTTTTACTTTGAGGAAAGTTGCAATGAATGAAATATTGTCTTAATTTGGAAATAATGAAAAATGGAAAAAGTTACTCAGAAATAATTTATATTGATGCTATGAGTTAGGTTGATTTGACTTTATTCGGATACTAATTCTATGTTCGTTACTTGAGTGTATTTGAGTGTCAGTTCATCGAAGACCAAGGGTGTGGTTAAGGAGGGTAGATTAGCCTCTTGGCAGGGTAAAGCAGGAATGATACTCTCGATCACACACAAACACTTAGAATCATACAAATGCATTTAGCATGTGTTTTGAGTGAATGTCTTATTTTCAGTAAATTTAAATGGAGCTATTTAATTTTATATCCATATATGCACACAATTAAAAGAAAGGAAAATAAATTCTAGAATAAATGAATATCCGTATGTGCAATTAAATGTGGAGAGGTATCATTTAAATAATTGTTTGTCTTAAATTATTGTGAATGTCGTGTTCAAATATTAATATTAGAAAAAAAAAAAAAAATTATTTGCAATGTTTTGAAGAAAAATTTGGAAAATAAATTGAATATAAATAAATATTAATTTGGAAATAAAAAGGCAAATTGAAAATCAATTCTTTTATTTTATTTATTTTATTTTCCAATTTCAAGATTAGGTTTTGGAAAGTAAGAAAAACCTTTTTAAAATGTGAATTGTGTTAAAGGAAACAACCGTCTTCTATTTGAGCAATTATTTTTTCTAGTGGCTCTACAATAATCTAGGGAAAATTAAAAAAAAGAATGGGGGGTTTTACCAGGTTCTTAGTTTAGAAATTTAGTCTTTTGGAATTGGCAATACAGAAAGAGGAAAACATAGGAAGAGGAAAAGTGAAGAGGGGATTTTGGCAGGTGAAGTTTCAACATTCCTTTGCGAGGGGAAAGCATTTCCAGGTTTTGATCTTTTCATTGCTCTTAAATTAGCTTGCAAGCATGAATCATCTGAGAAAGATTAAAAGGAATTTGTGTTAAAATTTGTTTATACTTCTGGAATTTTAGTGCTATAGTAGAAATTCCCTACCTTTGTTGATTTTATCTTCTGATTTTAAATTCCTTGCCTTGAAAATTATAAAGTATTTCTATACATCTGGTGTGCCCTCATTTCTTAATGATTTCACTTCTGCAATTTTATAAAAACCAGACCCTGTGGAGGAAATTGATTATATAAATATATATATACATATGTATATTCTTGTATATATATATATATGATTAATCACACAAAAATATTTTTTCCTTATGAATAAATATATATATATACCTCTTTTTTATTGGTATGGCGGAAGGCCTGAATGTGTCCGACTCATGGCAGAGTTCAGAAGAGGCGACAGTGTAAAGGGAGGCATCTACCACAACCATTCCCCATGGAATGGCTACCTGTGGCAAGAATATCCCCATAGGCCAAGGCCTATGGGAGGTACTACCCCCACTGGCAGCGACTTCAATGGAGGTCGTGGTTGCTCGACAAGCCTCCCCAATATACCAAATAGCCCTCGTGCGTGAACAATAACTATTCACTTATGCATTTTTTATTTATTTTTGTTAAATATTTATAATGCAATCTATAAACATAAATATATATATATATAAGTTTATAAAAATCATATGTTGTGCAAACATTTAGTTAAATGGAATGATAAAAAAAATAGTATGGTTGCATTATTATCAATTTTAATATATAGATATATATATATGTATTTATGTATATATAATGTATATACATAAATACTTATATAAATATACATAAACACATTTAATTGAATGATTGAATTCATTGGCTGAATATAGCCAATTTTGGGGTATTAAAATGCATAGATTGAAGTAATTCCCAATATGAACATATTTTTAATTATACATGTTCACAAATTCGTTCTAATTCTTTGTATCAAAAACACAACCAATTTAGGAATATACTCATATGTGATCATGTTTTTAATCCTCATAGCGGCTAAACTGTAAAAGTTGTTTTGAAAGTATAACATTCCAACCAAATATAGAAAATCAACTTGAAAGCTTGTGCTTGTTTTTAATCTATGAGCTTATGATCTAACGTAAATTTTGTAGCTTAAGCCAAATAGTGAAATTACTCAACATAACTGTATTCATTTCATTTGAGTCTTTATTTTATTATTGATGTAACATATAACTTGCTGATTTGCAAAAAAAATCAATATCAAACTAGAGGAAATGAAGGAGACACTTAGTAATTCTTTGATTGGGCTGAAAGGATAGATTTCAATATCTTTATTTTTCTTCAGAATTAAACACTTTCAAAGGAAATTGTCATACAAGAAAAGCATAATTGTTTTACTTATTGAATTAGAAGTCAATGTAAGAATGGATCAATCTCTCAAACTACAAATCTGATTTTGAAATCTTATTTCATATTTAACTGTGGCAATTGGTACAATATTCATACATATGTGTTAATTGTGAAACTGTTGAATGCTTGCATTCTATGATATTTAAGATCATGTGATGTTCATACTGTACTATGGAAACTTCTGAGGCAGGATGCCGAATTTGGGTTCACAAAGATAGTAGTTTATCCTTTTTCGTAAACTACAGTTTATATTTCTTTATGCTTGGCCAAGCACTGTACCATTGAAATAGATGGATTAAAAGTCTCTATTACTTGTATTATGTCTCTACCATAACTTGATTGCAAGAAATGTGTTTTTCTAGTTAGGAATGCATATAGGCAAACAAGAATGCATCAAGAGTATCCTCATGCTTTATTGTTCTAGGTTGCTAGGCTCCTCATGCAAGGTTAGGGATTTCTTCGAGTCAGGAAGAAACCTAAGGAATTCATGTGCTTCATGGTTTGGTGGAAAAGGCACCTTAACCACACTCTTGGCCTCAGCACGAGAAGATCGATGGTGTCAAGGCGGATGAGGTTCAAAGATTCTATGGATTGGATAAGATTCTTATTTTGTACATAGTATGGCTTGAAAGCAAGATTGTAAATTGTAGTATCTTGATGTAATCATGGATGTATATTTGACTTTGTATCATTGAAATAGATGACTTGTGACACCCTATGAGGTGAATGTAAACTCAAATTTGTAACTTGATTGATTAATGTCATTCTAGAACACATGTGGATTGTTCAATTTTATTCATGATATCACTAAGTCTTTCTCGTAATGCCATTTGAATATGGGAATGGTCACCTTGGAATGTGTTAAATTTTTGTGGTTTACAAATTAATGCATATGTATGAATATTCTACCGATTGCCACAATTAAATATGAAAGAAGATTTTTGTAACAACCCGCCACGTAACCCTAGAGGAAGTTGCAAACAACTACTTAAACAGGCTATTTTTTTTTGTTTAAGTACAATTAATAGAAAATTTCGCTTCCCAATGCAAACATCCCCTAAGGTTATGAGACTGAGATTACTTATTAACCCACAACAACATAAATGAATCCATAACATTTATCTACTCAAGATAATAAGTATGCATACATTCCATACAAGATAAATCATCAAGCACACTAGATAACTTTCAATCTCATTTATCCATAATAAAACATTACAATTACAACTCTCATTCCCCGAATGAGGCAAGTCCAATAGATAAGGTTATAGTTAGAACTTCCACCTTGATAATAGATGAGGGGTAAAATAATACAAGATCAACTGAAATGAAATAAAGCAAGAACTGAAACTGAATCCAACGAGCTCTCCAACTAGAAGTCTTGTCCACGAGAACATGAAGGAAGAACCCAACAGATTTAGGTGCATGCCACCCAACCAAGTGGAACCCAAAGGCCCACCCCTCGTGCTAGGAGATAGTAACCAGGAATCCCAGTCAAGACCATCTACCTCTAGACATAGGCTAAATCATAACTGAACCAAACCGAAACAACCAATCACATGTACCTTACAAGCACAACTCTACATGGTCACATTGCTTCCAGAAATAAAGTAGATCAAGTATGTTAAGAGAACCATACAGATAAAAATTGAATACCAACTATGGTCACATCAGGTATGTTAAGGAAACCATACCCACAAGATTGAATACCAACTGTTGTCACATCAGGTATGTTAGGAAAACCATACCCACAATAAACAAGTACCAACTGTGGTCACACAAAGTGACATCAACATCACATCATGAGTTACCCACTACGAATCGTCAAGATGGTGGCCTCAACTGATCCTTGGCCCTCATACTTACTAATGCAAAATAAAAAGCCAACTGTTGTCCTAGAAAGAGTGTCATCACACAGCTCGTCATGGGTTATCCTCTGGGATTCTTCCTAGGCTCCGGCCCCCACGAAGGGTTATCTTGGTGGCCTTTATCAAATTCTTGCCCCCCATACTCACTCATGCGGAATCAAATACCTTTCATACATACAAGATAGATGACCTTTCCATTCCAGGCCTTCCCACTCATCCCAAGTCTAAACGAGCCCTTATGTCTATGAGTGAGCCATAATTATCTTGATTAGTGAGAAGTACCACCTAATATTCTAAGTTTTGATTTAGTTATCACTTGATTAAACCACCACCGTAAGTTACCCAGTTTACCTCTTTTAGGCTCTGGCCCCTACGAAAGCCACTCTTCTACTTGACAACACACATACCATCCAAGCACCAAGGGTATCAAAGTGAAAAAACAAGATAACACGTCCACTCCTTTCTCAGGAGGCGACAAAGATAAAACCATCTCCAAACACTAGAGGTAACAACAATAATACAACCACTCCTGACAAGGAGGCACACATTACAAAATCCACTCCTTTCACAGGAGGCACACATTACAAATCCACTCCTTTCAAAGGAGGCACAAAACATTCATGTTCATGGAAACCAGGTATGACATTGACATATCTTCATGCACTACCCAAGGGAATTAACAAACAATCGACATCACAAGATGACAACCCCCAACCTCTAGGGTCCTCTGGAAGACTTACAGATTAAATACACTTAACCCCCTTTCCCCAAAATATGAACTCAGAGGAAAACAATCACAAAGGCAAGTTGCGAGGAATTAAACTAATTTTGGATTCACTAAATCCATTTCCCTTCAATAACATTCAATAATTTATTGCACATTAAACTGATTCAAATAACGTCTCTTTCAGACAAAGGATGAAGATTAAACAAAACATTTAATTCCCTAATTGTCTTAAATCATAAAATAATCATTTACTTCTATGATTCAGAATACATCATTAAAATAAATAACTATTCACCCTTGCAAACTAAATCATTTAAAATGAGATCAATTAATTTCACTATTACACACATTTCTTCTAAATTTCCAAGTTGTCTTTTCAATTATATTATTTCCAAAATAAATCCATCTATTTAGCTATTTCTACCATAATTTTAAAATTTCTCAAATAATTTAAATTGTGCCTCCATTTAAATAACTTTAAAAATAAATCTTCAACTATCTATAAACATTGAATATTCTACTAACATATTATACAATATTAAATTATTACTATATATGTATTTTAATCATTTATATGTTAATAATTAATATTGTAAATATAATAATAGAATATTAAGAATAAAATTTATTTATTATTATTTTATATATATATATATATATATTTTTTAATTTTAAAATGCAACTTATGCATTTGATTGAGGCTTATACACCTCGGGCCACGTGCGTTCTAGGGTTGGAGTGGCTGCATGTTTTCTTTGGCTACGGATTCCCTTTGGCCACATGGACTCCACACAGGGCGGCGACAGGTTGCGCGCAGGGCGCAGGGCACGGGCGGCAGGGTGACCGGTGGCTTTGTGAATAGCCGCCCCACTGTTGGTGGTGGCTGTGTGAACAGTGCCGCCAACAATGCCGGAGGGAGGAGGGAAGCAACGAAACAGAGGAGGTGGGGGGTTGCATTGGGTGTGGCTCCCTCCACCCGCCTCCCATGGGGCATGGTGGGGGTCGAGCCCCCAGCGACCTCCCCAATAAAAATAAAAATAAATTATTTTTATTTTTATTTTTACCAATAAAACCTATGGATTTTGAAATCCGCACCTCTTCCAAAAGGGCATTTTTGAAATATTTCAACCGCATAATCATAATATGAATATTTTATATATATCTATATGTATATATATATGTATATATACATATCTATATATATATTTAAATACCCAATGATAATTTGCATAACTAATTGAGAAAGAAAATATTCAAACCCAATTCTAGCCAAGAACACAAAGATTTTATTGAAGAAATATTTTTTTAATGAAGAGATTTTTGCAACCAACTCAGTTGTCAGCATGGGTTTTCTATTTTTCTAAACTTAATCTATTTGAGTTTCCAAATACTGAGTTTTGCAAACAATAATTCCAAAATACAAGAATCTTTTCAATTTCAATATCAATTTAATAACATGAACCTAGTTTCCAAAATTTTGAGAAGATCTAGAGGGTGCACAAATCCTTGCTTGGATTCCCTCTTCCAATTAGCAGTTTCCTCAGATTCAAACAAAACCCACAAAAATACAAAATTCTTCCTCTCTCCATTCTTAATTTTCTCAAAAACTCCATGATCCAAAATTGTGATGCCAATTCAAACATAAGGATGAAACCCTAGAAATTCAACAACCACCCTCATAAATTCTCCAAAATAGAAAATGCAAGATATTTCAATTTCTTCAATTTTTGAATTCAAACTTTCAAATTTGACTTTTAACTCATTCTTCTTATTTTTCAATTTCAACAAATATCCAATAACTTCCAAAATAAATAAATTAAATTCTTTCAACATCATAAGTTTAATTAATTAATATATAGATTCAATCAATGATTAAATTATTTATTAATTAAATTAAATTAATAATAAAATAAATTATATTTCAACATAATCTCAGAACAAATTAATCCACAACTTAAATACATTAAGCCATTTAATTACCCTTTTCTAACTTGAAATTAAATAATGAAGAGAGGGAACAATATTCGAAGCAACACAAACCGAAAAACACCTGACGACATACTAGGACTAGGGTGACAACTTGACACAAAAAACCTAGCTACTATCTCCCAATCAAATATCGTTGGGCATTGTACATGCTCGAACCTGTGAAACTAGGTGGATTCGATGTCCTATACCTGTCAACCTACGAACACAGAGTATATCCACATGCATATATATATAATTTAAAATTAAAACACACCGTGAAGAGGGAATCATGGAATCATAGGGCACTCGCAAGCAAGTGATGCGACCCATCCCCTTCACCAATACAATATTACTAATTGACGAATCTAACATCATTAATATGACCAAAAGCATAAACATCATTGATTCAATTATCCACTATGCTAATCCAAAGCATGACATAATGATAACATCAGGATCAAATACCATCACAACAAAATATCACATTCACATCGCTTTATAGATAGCGATCAAATAGCAACTGAGTTCTAAGTCAAAGAACTAACATAAAATAAGGTCTAACCAATAGAACACTGTTCGATCAAAAGAGAAAAACGGAGGGGTCTTACAATTTCAAAATTAGATTTGTAATTTAAGAGATTGATCCATTCTTACATTGACCTCTAATTCAATAAGTAATTTAATTATGTTTTTCAAGTATGAAAATTTCCTTTGAAACTATTTAATTCTGAAGAAAAACAAAGACATTGAAATCTATCCTTTCAGCCCAATCAAAGTATTACTAAGTGTCCCCTTCATTTCCTCTAGTTTGATATTGACCTTTTTTGCAAATCAGCACTAGTTATATGTTCCATCAATAATAAAATAAATAATCAAACGAAATGAATCTAGTTATGTTGAGTAATTTCACTATTTGGCTTGAGCTACAAAATTTATGTTAGATCATAAGCTCATAGATTAAAACCAATCACAAGCTTTAGAGTGCATTATAAATATTTAACAAAAAGAAATAAAAAATGCATAAGCGAACAATTATTGTTCACGCGTGAGGGATATTTGGTATAATGGGGAGGCTTGTCGAGTAGCCATGGCCTCCATTGAGGTCACTGCTAGTGGGGGAAGTGCCACCCATAGGCCTCAGCCTATGGAGATGCTTCCACCATAGGCATCCATCCCATGGGGAATGGTTGTGGCAGATGCCTCCCTTTACATTTCTGCCTCTTCCGAACTATGCCACGAGTTAGAGGCATTCAGACCTTCCGCCATACCAATAACAAGAGGTATATATATATATATATATGCATAAGGGAAAAAAAAATTGTGTGATTTATTATATATATATATACAAGAATATATGTATGTATATATATATTTATATAATCAATTTCCTCCACAGGGTCTAGTTTTTATAAAATTGCAGAACTGGAATCATTAAGAAATGAGGGCACACCAGACTTGTATAGAAATACTTTATAATTTTCAAGGAAGGGAATTTTAAATCATAAGATAAAATCAATAGAGGCAGGCATTTTCTATAGCAACATTGAAATTCCAAAAGTATAAACAAATTTTACCACAAATTCCTTTCAATCTTTCTCAGAAAAGTATCCATGCTTGCAAGCTAAATTAAGAGCAATGAAAAGATAAAAACGTGGAAACGCTTTCCCCTTGCAAAGGAATGTTGAAACTTCACCTGCCAAAATCCCCTCTTCACTTTTCCTCTTCCTATGTTTTCCTCTTTTTGTATTGCCAATTCCAAAATACTAAATTGCTAAACTAAGAATACAGTAAAACCCTCCATTCTTTTGTTTTCTTTTCCCAAAATTATTGTAGAGCTACTAGAAAGAAGAATTGCCCATATAGAGGACAGTTGTTTCCCATAAAACAATTCATATTTTTAAAAGGATTTTCCCACTTTCCAAAACCTAATCTTCAAACTGGAAAATAAAATAAATAAAAGAAAAGAATTGATTTTCAATTTTCCTTTTTATTTCCAAATTAATATTTATTTCTATTCAATTTTTTCTCCAAAATTTTATTCAAAACATTCCAAATAAATTATTTATTTGTTTTCTAATATTCATATTTGAACATGGCATTCACAATAATTTAAAACAAACAATTATTTAAACAATACCTCTCCACATTTAATTGCACATACAGATATTTATTTATTCTAGACTTTATTTTCCTTTCTTTTAATTGCGTCCATATATGGATATAAAATTAAATAGCCATTTAAATTTATTGAAAATAAGAAATTCACTCAAAACACATGCTAAATTATGCATTTGTATGATTCTAAGTGTTTGTGTGTGATTGAGAGTATCATTCCTACTTTACCCTACCAAGAGGCTAATCTCCCCTCCTTAACCACACCCTTGGTCTTTGACGACCTGCCACTCAAATACACTCAAGCAATAGATATATAATTAATATCCGGATAAATTCAAATCACCCTAACTCATAGCATCAATATATATTCTTTTTGGGTAACTTTTTCCATTTTGCATTATTTCCAAATTAAGACAATATTTCATTTATTGCAGCTTTCCTCAAAGTAAACACCACATTTATTGTCATTTAAATTACCACACACAAGCATGAAATCATGAAGTGAAAATCACATGAAGTAAAAATAACATCACCAAAATTAGAGACATGACATCCTTCCTCACTAGGAAGAGACATCATCTCGATGTCTAAGAGAAAACATAAACGCTACATAGTCTATATCATCCATATAACAAAATTCCTAAAGTGCATAAAAGAAAACATCACACTAAAATCCAAGATGTCGAAAAGATCTATCAATCTCATTAGCATCCTCCCATGTGGCATTGTCCTCGGAGTACTAGAATTCAATCACAACAAATTGATCAACATATGGCTGTATGAACTCATTGGAGATAACTTCATGGTGAAACCTAAGTACTCAAATATTATGGTGAAGAAAATGGATTGTTGGAACAATTTCCCTAATTTTTGTTCCACTATGGATGATCAATATGTTAAATCAATCCTTAGTAGAATGCATGCTCAGTTCTTGTGGACTGAAAAACCCCATTTGATAAATAAGGAAATGATCAAAGTAGTCACCAAACTCTATGATACCAGATCGGTACCAATGTTGAAAGTAGTGAAAAATGAAGTGGTGATGGAACTCACCAATGAAACATATTATAAGACACCTCTTACAACAAAGCCTATCATTAATCCATTTGTGAATTATGCATCAATAATGATTGGACATAAACTCTACTTCACTAACAGAGAGAACTTTGTGTCCGCTACAACAATATATATTGGTTTTGACATGGCTGAAAATGGTGAAAATTATGATTTATGTGAGCTTCTCAGACAACAACTATTTTAGAACTTGAGGATGTCAAAGGAGAAGAATTATCTTTTCAAGTTTGGCTCATTGATTGTTTACTTGCTCTTATATTTCCTTAGAAGGCTTCTGGGAAAAGATGAAACTATGTTTTGGGATCCATCCCGACCGGTTGCTCATCAAAATTTTGATCATATGCATAGGTTAGGTGATTTGAAGAACATGGATAATTCCCTAACAATATTCTTTGTTGTATTTAAGAAAAATGTGAATGAGAGATATAATTCTGAGAAAAAATATTAAAAAGTACAAGGATGACATCATATTTCATGTTTCTTTTGATGAGTGTATGGTTGAAGTGCTTGAACCCTAAACTATCTGGATTCAACCCTTGGGATATGAAATCATAGAAGAGGAAGTTGTAGGTTATGTACAACTTTTGTTGAAAATTCCAAAATATGTCAATGAACCCAGGATTGGTATATATGTAGAAAAATCTATGGAAGTTCATTTGGAGCACAACAAGCCTACAAGGAGAAAAGGGTAGATGAGGCACTTAGAAAATATGGTTTCTCTGCTAAATAGATAGCACAAGAAAGAGCTCTAGGAGGACATAACTTTGAAGAATCATCAGGAGTAAGGAGATTCAATAGTATTGCTTTATCTATACCAGCTTTTGGCCCGAATCCAATAAAATTTGAGCCCAATGCTTATAACAAAGGAAAAGGCCTAACCCCTTCTGGACCTAATACTAGATTGGGTAAGAGAAAAGGTGTTCCTTCGGTAGTGCCAACTAAGCAAGGAATAAAAGAAAAAGATATAAGGGAAAATAATCTCAATAGTATTGAAGACCAAGATGAAGAGGAGGAAGATCCAGCTTTTAAGCCGATAAGAAAGAAAAGGGTAAGCATTTCCTTCGGTGAAGGTGCATCTCAAAAAATCAATGTTGGATTAAAGAGAGTCCACTATATATCATCCTCCAAGGATGTTGATAAATAGGACATTAGTGATCATGAAACAAAATAAAAGAAGGCTAGAGTCGCAGAAGAGGTTTCTCTAGACCAGGGAGAGAAAAATTCTTCTCTAGTAAGACTTGGTGCCCCTCTTAGACTAGAAGCCCTGGTAAATAATTTATTGCATTATGAAAATATGTTGAAACCCACCGTAGGATTTTTTAATCAAGTAGGTGAAGAGGATAAGGAAACATTAATAATGGCTATCATTAAATATGTCATTATTTTGGAAGTTAAGTGGGATGATGTAATTGAAAAATTATGGGAAGCTCTAATGAAGAGGAGATTAGAGGTAGTTGAAATGGATGAGCAAATAAGGGCTAAGGCATATAAGGAAATTGGATCCTCTCTAACTCCGGGTGATCTGGAAAACTTGAAGAAGGTTTATTCTACCTTTTTCTAGATGATGAAAAGAGTTAATATTTTAATGACCAGAGGAAAGAGGTAGATCAAGAAGATAAAGAAGGAAACTGTAAATACAATTAGAAGAATAGTTGAGAAGTATGGTATACTTGGTCCATCTAGTTCAACACCTAAATTAGGAAAATAAACCCCTACAAAAGCTAAGGAAGACCCTCCTTTTGGTACTGGTGATGCAAACATAGCTCTGAAAATTAATGACTCAGATATCGCTCTGAAAATAGGTGGTAAAGATGTTCTTCTGGAAATAATTGATACTAATGAGCCTCAAGAGATTGAGAAGCAAAGTGAAGAAAATGTTGAAGCTGAAAAACATGATGTTGCTCCTCTGGTACATACTACAAAGGAAAGAGATAAAGTTGAAGAAAAAGAGGACAAGGATGAAAATGACAAAGAAGAAGAAAAAGAAGAAGAGAGGAGAGAAGAAGAAGAAAAGAAAGAATGAAAAGAAGAAAAGATAGAAGAAGAGAAGATGGGAGAAAAGAAGGAAAAAGAAGAGAAAGTTGAGGAAGAAGATAGAAATGAGGGATCAAGTGAAATTATTGGAAAGAATGAAGGATCTAAGTAGGTAGTGGAATCACAAAATTCCTCTGGAGAGTCTTCCTCTAGTGATGATGTTTTGAAAGGCCTACTATCTAATAAAATCAAATTCTAGCCTTTAATTCCTCTTGAGCTCCTGCAACTTCCCATGAATCAAGGCTATGGAGATCTAGACAAGATTTCTCCTATGCATAAAATGGTGTTAGGTGATGTATTTCATGCATCTAGTAGAAGAGAAATCTAGGAAATGCATTAGAAGGGAAATGATCTTATTGAAGATTCCATTAAGGCTTTGCAAGAAGTCACACCTGATACGTCAGTGGACACATCTCTCACTCTAATAGAAAACTTGAAACTTCTATTGGACTCCTTCAAGGAGTATGCCACCGAGCTTGGTGAGGAAACAAAAAAAGAAGTTGAAGAGAAATTGGTTGAGAAAAGGCTATTGGTCCTTCATGAAAAGTGTGCTTTGGCACATACCAATGTAGAGAAGAGTCTTGAATCTGTAAAGGCCTATGAATTTGAAGAAAATTATATGTTTTCCTGTTACGCAACGTGGCCTAATGCCACACAAAATATAAAAGATCTCATGGACTCCATTGAGTCCTAATTGATAGCTTTTTCCAGCACATACAATGTATCCATGGATAAATATAGGTCAACATGGAATGACATCTTTGTGCATAGAGACAAATTTTTCATGTTACAAAATCAGGAGGAAGAAATAAGATTCATAAAATTTCATCTTCTTGGTGACAACGTAAGGATGGAGTACACTATGGTAGCCAATGCTTTGGCTAATGCTGAGAAATTGGATAAGATCAATCTGACCCCAAATAATCCAGATGAAGCTAAAGAAAGTTTTATTGCATTGGATTCTTTGAACAAAATGATGATATCTACTAAACTGAGTTGGGAGAATGGTAAAATAGCTTGGCAAGGCATTCCCCAAGAACTTCAAAGTGCTCCCTCCTCTGGGTAAAGTTTTTGTTGGTTTACACACTGTTTGGGTTAAACGCCTAATTGGAGTTTGGTATTTTGATTCTTTTTGTTGTACATTATTCCAGACCATGTGTACCTCTGTATATTCATATTTTTGAGTTTCCCTTTCTCGTTGATGTCAAAGGGGGAGAAAGAAAAGAGAAAAGGAGAGACAAGGAGTATGTTTTATATATAGGAAGTTTGTAATTATTTTTGGCACATGTTTCCATAAGTGACAAAGGGGGAGATTGTTGGAAGAATGAAGAACACATCTCTTGATATAGCTTTTTGTTGCCATTGATTTCACCATGATATATGAGTTGCAATTGCAAGACTCAAAATCAATGTTGATCCGGTATTCTGAATCGGTAATGCATAAATGTCCTCTGGTATTTTGGTTTTCATTTTCCCTCCGGTGATTTTCATTGCTCACAATCTTGGGAAATGGTTTTTGGTTGATGAAAGCATGCATGGACATAATCTCATGTGAACAGGTGCTCATATATGAAGTCAAGATCATTTTTTTTTTTACATTTTTGTTATTAGGTCTATCTCTGGACAACCTAACAAGTGGTTGAAATTTTAGTGAGTTAATTTTTTTTTTAGCGATCCATGCTGACATGTAGTAGTGTGGTACATACTTGAATTATTTTTGAGAAGTTTTTGTATTTCCTTGGAGACAACCCCATTGATACTTATGGGAAAGTCAGATATATATACATGATAGCTTTGGATATTGAAAATAAACATTGAGTATGCGAGTGTTGGTGGATTGAGTGTGGATGTGAAAAGAGTGAATATTGATCTACTAGCATGTGAATTTCTTGAGATTCTAAGGAATTGAATCTACACTTTGAAGTGTAAGTTCATCAGTTCATTCTCTGGCTATAAGCCATTTTTTTATTGTATCTTTTGTAGGCAGTGAGCCTTTCTTATGGACAGTGATTCGTGGTAGTGAACCAACCCTTACAATTTATTATAACTGGTTATACTATATTTTGAGTTAATCCTCACCGCGGTTTTTCTCATTTTGGGTTTTCCATGTAAAAATTCTAGTGTTCTTGTGTTGTGTTTTTCCATGTTTAGTTAATGATTTTGCGTATCTCAACTGTCATATACATTGGATTAATTGGATGGTATTTGTTCAATAAGTTTAAGAAGATACCGATTCACCCCCCCTCTCAATATCTTGGATATTCAACACTTGGTTTATGAAGGGATAATAGAAATTTGAATAAATTTGAGTTGCTAATACTTTTACCTAGCTTCATTAGATGGTATACTCAAGTATAATATCTTTGGGAAAGGTTTCCAATTAGGTATCTAAATGCTTCAACTTTTATCGCTTATTTATTATCATTTGTATTTACATTAATAAAGTTTCAATTACATGGCATTTGATGTTATTATCTTTATGAACCATGTAAGATTCCTGAAAACATATTTTCTAATGTTGTTCAATGAATGTTTTCTTTGATATTTATTTAGTAATAGTACATATAACCTATAGAGTTAAATAGTTAAAATCACTTAATTTAATCTACATAAACCTTTTATACATAATGATTATTTTAAAATTACATTATATAACACTAAATTTTTACACATAAAATTGCAACCCAAATGATCTTATGGGCAAGTGCAAGAAGTTGGGTCCACATTTAGGGGAAGTGTCATTTTTCAGCTTTAAAACAAATACTCATTCATTTTTTAGAATAGGTACCAATTTTGAAGTGGGTACTTGTTCCAAAAGGTTTGAAACTCATAAGATATATTTTTCATTTGGATTTAGGCTCAAAAAAGGAATGGTAACCCAACACTTAGGCTTAGACCTACAAGTACAAGGTCATGGCAATTTCAAGAGAAAAAACTAACTTTGGCAATATAGAAAATGAGGTTTTTTTTTAAATTGTTTTATGAAATTAAAACCCATTATATATGAAAATGTCTAGTTTTCAAATATATATATATTTTTTTATGATTTGATTATTTTTTCTATTTTTTAATTAATTTATGAGGAAATAGGTCCATAAACTCAAAATTTTAGGTTTTCGTATTATTTTAATAACTTTTAATTTGTTAATTCTATTGTTAAAAGAATTATATGGCATCAATATATAAATAATTATTTACACAATGAAAAAAATAAAATTCAAAAAATGATAAGTTTAGGTCAAGTTATGGTGTCTGTACACAAGGGTTTTAAAAATCAAGACTTAGGGCCAATAAAAAATTGATAAATAAAAAATATTACAAAAAAAAATTATAAAAAATATCCTCATCAATCTTCATTATAATATACATCTTTTCGCAAAAGGAATTAGATTTTTTTATTTATTTATGTCAAATTATGGTGTCCGTACATGTGCATGGTATGGTCATAAAAATGTGACTTTTAAAAAGTTGTTTTTATTCATGTGTATTAAAAAATATTTTTTATTATCTGGGTACTAGAATAAATTACACATTTGAAAACTAAACTCAAAATACTAAATTTCATATTACTGAAATTTTTTAAGATTCAAAGTGTAAGTGCTTCAAATTTTAAATCCAACTGTGACAAATTCTTAAAATTAGGAAAAAAACTTCCACTTTGTGAACATTTAATGGACCCAACTTCTTGCACCTACCCTTATAAATATTTGTGATTTCATTATATAAATTCAAAAATGAGACCAATTTTAAATTCTAACTTTTCCTAATGACTATGAATAATAACTATTTTCTTATATCATGATCTTAAGCTATCAAATACATAATTAAGAACTTATACTAATTCAAGAGGGTAAAGAAGGCTTCATTATTCCAAACTTTTGGATTATCAAATGAAATAAGGAGAAAGTGTGCATTTTATGTTGAACAAATCGAAACTCAAAATAAAAGACTTGTATAAGTTTACATTGTGGAATTGAGGTGATGTTTGCAAGGTTGCCACTTCCATGAATTTATCAAGTGAGTTGGGTAAATCACAATGATTTTTCCATGAGCTCTATTGTATGTTGAGAGTTATGATCATATTATTTTATGCACCCTACTGCCAACAATCAAGAATTATCAACATTAAGATTGAAGGTTATCAAGAATAAACTATATAAAATTGATATTCACTATACAATACCATCCTATAATAATGTTAATCCACTTTGTCGAATGTTAGCCTTTTTATTCAGATGGAAAGGAGACTGTGGATCTCTTGCCAACACATAATTAAAGGCATGCACCTAATCTAGTTAACATTTAAGGAACTAAAATTATTGAGCTGATATCTACGAGATTTAAACATATGGTTAAACCAATTGACAACTATACAAATTAATTATAATGTTTTTACGAGATTCCTTAAATTGAGAATGTATATAAATTTAACTATAGGTTAATATATACCTTCACCCGTCCTATATATAGAATACAACCATTCTAGATTTACAAATACATTATGTTTCATTACTATCGGTTGAATGATCCTTGTATTACTTTTTAAGGTGACCTAAAATTATCAATTTGAAGCTTGACAATCTGTATGAAAATCTCTAATTAACTCATAAAATTAAAAAATGATAATCATATAAATAATGGTCTATATTTCTCTAATCAATTTTACGTGAATCAAAGCAATTATTATTAAGTAGAAGAAAAGTTGTGGTCATGCCATAGTCTATCAAGTGAAGTACAAAGGATTAAACATTATAATAAAGATTCAACAAGAAGTAACTCAGGTCTTTACTCAAAGGTAGTCACTTTTATGGGAAGTTGAGGAATCCACTCCTCAAGAAAGAAAGTAATAATAAAAGGCAATTACCTTAGATAGATCAACCCATCAGCAATATCTTTGATTGTTTTTTTTATAGATTTTATTATATCAGAGCTTCAAAATCTAACCCGTGATTGTTTACGATACCCAAGTTCAAATCTTGGAATAGAGAAATTCTCCATGGCAAGCATGCACATTTTATGAAAGGCAAGGAAAGCACAGTAACATAGTAATTACCAGTAATTGCACAGGGAAGCACTTTAACCTTGTTCACCATAAAATACAATCGTTTCACCTATTCATGCCTAGCTAGAGGAGTTTCCATAACAGATATGTTGTCCTCTAGATACTAAAATGGGATACTAGTTGTTCCATGTTTCCTAGTCACAAGTTCAAAATAACTACAAACTATGGTTTGTGGTTTGAAAGCTCCAACCCAGAAATTATTGATCTTGTAATTTCTCTGAAGAAGGGTCTTGAAAGGACTCAAAAGTTGAAATTGAAATTATAGATACATGTTAAAACCTAAAATCGTTAAACACTAACACTTCCAATAGACAGCTAAATCTGCTCAGAAATGAAGCTGGTGGATCTTGATGAGCATTTTAGATATATTCTTAGTTTGAAATGTTTAATTTGACTAAAAAATTCTTGTCTCGTGCGAAAAACCTAGCCTCAAGGTAAGGATAACATGAACCACAAACATAGGTCTTGTTTTCAAGCAGAAAAGTTCTCATTTATTGAAGTTTAATTTGCAAACCCTATAATTTACAAACACTAGTTAACAAAGTTTGTCACTTACTCACAATACTTCCAGTTTAATAGATATTTAGCATTTCTAGCATTTATAGGAAATATTTTTTGAGTCCAAAACTATAAACCATCCGCATTGGAATCCAATCTTCAAGAATTATGATTTTTTTTAATTAAAAAATAACACTTAATTCAAAATTTCAAGGCAATATTTTCTATAAACCAAAAGAAGAAAATTGATAAATTTCACAGAGAGGGTGAATTCAAACATATTTTCTTAAACAACATATCCATACTAAAAAAAATGGCAGTTCAACCTCAAACTCAAGATAATCTTCTAGATCATTCGTTCAAACAAGAAAATGTAAAGTAAAACAACAAATTATTCAATTAACATAAGGAGATGTCTTACTTACCAATCTAGTAAGTGAAAACTTTATTCTAGAATTCCATACAAGCCATAACCACAAACAAACAAGAGTTGGCAATTGTGTGAATAGAAAATAAATTATGCTACAATATTCAACAAAATTAAATAGATATTGCTTAGCATCGCTTCCAGATGAGGTACTTGAAAGATGTGTAGATAGTGAGGAAGCATCAAAACTCTTAGACTTGCCTCAAAATTTATGTTTAGATGGAATTTAATAACATTCATGAATTCAATATTTGATGATACACATAATAACCTATTTCAAGTTGTCTAGAAAGTTTCAACAATGTCACTCTAGGGAGCCCAAAATGGCATGTTCAACAAAGCAATAATGCAGAAGGTGTGTGCACCAAATAATAGGGTACCAAGATCACTGTTTCTCCAGGTAACCCAAAGGGGAAATGGGCATTCCCAAGGAGTTCACAACTACTAAAAATTAATAAAAAGAAATCAAAACCAAAGGAAAATTAGAGCTCTACCACTATCACTCCATAAAGGTCAAACTCTAGACTCCATTCAAGGCCAATAATGGAGGCCCATTCAATGCACCAAAATGGGTGCACAAGCTATGAGTGGAAAGTGGGAACCTTCGAGGCTAACTCTACTAGCTTTGTGCATGTAGCTTCATGCCCTAGACATGTTGATGTCTCTAATGATAATTTTTGTTGTGCTTTCTCTAATATAGTTTGCAAGTACTTGACTTGTTCTTTGATTTTCAATTGGAGGTGCCTTTGAACTTGCAACAATTGCAAGGGGCATTAGGTAATTTGGATGCCTCAATTATAAAGGTTCAGATTTATGTGGATCCTTGTCATACATACCTCTAGTTTCTCATGAAGTCTTTTTTACACTTCTATATGGGCTTTCAAAGCCTTGCAAATCCGTATTGCCCTGCCAAGCAAAGGACAATTTGACAAAAAATAGTCCAAAACCCAGATGAAAATAGACACAAATGTGTTGGAATATATGTAATCGAATTTCCTTTTGTGAACTTGCTACTTACTCATTGTGATTTGGTGTAATATTTATCTATCTCTATTCATCATGCTTAGACACCATGTAGCATCCAAATTTCTTTCTGAACCTTGAAAGATAAAAAATTTTAGGCCAATAGAAGTGAGAATTAATAGGAATTTCCTCAAGGAAAATGATATGTGAGTTTAAAAATCTACATACCATCCTTATTTGTCCCACTACTGACTTCTTTTTGGGGTTTCTTTCCAAGCTTGTATTTTTTTAATAAGCAATTACAAGGCACCAATCAAACAAAACCCAACAATTGGATTGTGATGAATTTACTCTAATGGATTGGCAAAATTATGTTTTATGGGATATAAAGAAAAGATACAATAAGATTATGCATGGAATTATACAAACATGCAGATGAATTTTCAAATGGTATAGTGTAAGTTCTTTCACACCCATGACCCTCATAACTCACTTTGGTGTGGCTTTTGCAACAAACTATACAATCATTTTGAAATTTAAATAACATGGGCATGATTATCCAAATATTTTTTCATGTTGGTAGAGGTAGAATCAAATCAATTGATTCCCACATTTTAATTTAATAATAAATTAAAAAGGTTGATCATGGTAGGCAACATAACTTACTATCAGGGTCACTAAGCAATATCAAAAGTGATCACTTGCTCAGTCCTACAACACATGCTTGCACAAAATGGAGCCTATGGAAGTGAATGGTCACAAATCACTCCTTTTCAATCATGTAAAGCTTTTAACACATGTCATTTCCTTGTTTTGAGGCTTCCATGTGAAAATGAGTCACAACTACATGCCCAAATTGTTGAACATATAAAATACTAAGAGGGGGGGTGAATCAGTATTCCATGAAACCATAATAATATCCATCTAACCAATATTACAATTCTAACACAATCATCAAGAGAGAACATAGAAAAAAATCAATGCAACCACAAACATGAACACCAATATTTTTACATGGAAAACCCAAAAAGGGAAAAATATTAAATAGAGCTCACTACCAAGACTCACTATCCTTACAAGGTTCACTACCCGAATACAAAATATGGCTAGCTGCCAAGATACAAAGATAGTGGCTCATTGCCAAAAGATTGAACTAATAGAATACACCTTCAATTTGCAAGGTTCAGTTCCAATGAAGCTCAAAATATGAAGTACTACCTCACACAGTACCCAATAAACTAGTTTGCATTGATCCTCAACTGATAAAGCATTTAGGCTCGGATCCTCTTTCACCTTTCTTCCACACACACACACCCACTTCTCACTCACACACTTCTCCTCTTCAAAACATCTTATATATACAAGTATATATTATTCATCAATTAGGTCGGCCTAATTAGATGGAAACAAAATAATCAAAACTCTCTTGTCAGCACCATATATGATTTAAATTTTTTATCCATGTAGTGTATTATACCAAGTAAGATAACATCCATAAAGTATAACTAGTCTCCATAGTGAATCACATATGTTAGGTCGGCCAAGACTATCACATGATTCATAGAATCTCCAAGCCAACAAACAATCCTCAAAGAAAACAAATTTTGGATTTGAAAACACATCAATTTCTCATCATAATACCATCATAGAGACTACCAAAAAAACCACAACATAAGAATGTTCACCTTAAAATAATGTGGAGTCTCCCACATAGATATTCCAAGAAATGAACAATGGTAATTTATAGAGTTAAACTCTATCAGAGATAACTTGTCGCTCACAACCCAAAACCTCTCAAGCTCTAATATATAGCAATCTGAATGAGTCATGTTAACAAGGTTAAGATATTAGAGTCATATTATATCTTGTGGTGAATTCTAGACTCAAATACCAATGCACTGGTTCATCACAAAAGAATATTACTGACAGGGAAAATCTACTGCTAAACTAGATAGACTTCCCATATAGTTGTCACCATGTTGCAATAAATGGCAACATAGGAACAACCAACACAAACCATCCACACTTCATATTCATATTTCAAGGCTCCATAATTCCAACAATCTCCCCCTTTGGCATTGATCACAACATGTATGTCAAAAACATTTTTCAATATATGGGTATGTGCAGGATCATCATGGAAAAAATAGGCCCTTAAGTGGCAATGAAAATTTAGAAAATCAGAGTTAGGCAATTTGATATAAAAATTTGAATAAGTTATCTATATTATTTCAAAATTATCTAATAATAAAATTTGTAGAAAATTTAATGTAGTTTCTAAACTACTAAGTAAATTTAGAAAATAAAAAATTATATTTGGTGAAAATTTGAAATTTCAATGCAGTAGTACTTAAATTTTAGGGAAAAATTAAGAAGTAGGTTTCTATCTGACCACCCTAACCACAATAAAATGATAATAATTTTTTTATAAGATTTTAGATATAAGTAGAGGACTCATGTCCCGATGTGATGGATATTTTTTTGTAATTTTTTTCCAAGTAAATAATTAATTATGAAATTTCTATTACAAATTTTAAAAAATATAAAAAATCGTATGTATGACCACCTTAACTTGGTCAAAACTTCATGAAATTCAATTTTTTTATTTTAATCCTATAGTATGTGAAGTATAGAGTGTGACGCATGTTTTAGATTCAAAAAATGTGATACTGTGTGAAAGCTATAGATGTTTTTAAATCAACCTATCAATCGAGACTTTAGTCATAATTCAAATAGAAAATCAATAATAATTACTTATTAAATTCAAAGTAAAGAATAATTTATATTGGTGGAAAGCTAAGAATCTCCTTTAAAAACCCTTTTCATTTCATCAATTTTGGGTATAAAAAAAGTATTTAGCCACATGGGCCATCATATCACTTACATATCACCACCTTTTGGCCCATCATGATCCTGCACATACCCATATGACAATTGAATATTCCCCCTATCAAAACTGTTCTTCACAAAAATGTTTTTCCTCTGCCAACCTCTATCTCTACCCCTTTAACATCAATGACAAAGGATGAGTTCTAGTATATATGTATATATGCATCAAAATGTAACCAAAAAGATATGAACACACAATTGAATCAACCTGAAGAAGAAGAACCTTTGAGATTTTCCAGGATGCTTTTCCTTTTTCGTAAGAACCTTTTTCACTTATAAGAGTCTTATGTAATAGCTCAATCTTAGTTAAGGACTCTATGCCATTTGATAAAGTATTGTGACTAAGATTAATCTTTGATAATTCACCAACATTGTTAAGAGTACTAGAAATAGGAATGTTCCTAAGTTTAATCATGTCTTTGAGTGCCACAAACTTATTAATAACTTATGTTCTTTGATCCTATAGAGAAAATAATTTGTCTCAAATTGCACAATGTAGGACCACCTCTAATTATCTCTATCTTCTATCAATTTGTATGTATATGCTTGAGTGCTCATCTAAGATTCACTTTTACTTTTCATCTCTTATGTTAAGTGTACTGCTAGACCAATTCGGGCAAAAATAAAGTAGTTCATGTGCCTCTTCTTCAAGAACTTGTAGACTCTCCAATTCCTTCATCATTCGACTATGTGCATTTGCACATTTTCCCTTGATATCTTCCAAATTTTCTTTAGTAGACCTAATTCTAGCACATGAACTTCAAGTTTGAAGATGTAGACATGTTGGTTGACAGATTTATCACCTAACTTTATTTTCTCATGCCCAATAGACGTGACAAATGTAACCACAGTTGAACCAGTAATGATATAACTTTATATCTATTTCTCTACTTATTTTAAAAGGTGGTAGCTAGCTTTGTTTGATATCTAATGAATAAATTTTTAACTAGGAATTCTTTTTACCAAAAAGAAAGTAAAGGAAGAGGATTTTAACTAGAAAGCTTTAAAGGTATCAACAAAAATCATGTAACAAAATTGAAATAAATCATGACTAAATATAGAATCAAAACAACCACAACATCAGTATTCATAAATAAATCATACTATAGTGATGCAATAACTTTTTAAATAACAACCATTCCAATGATAGATCACTCACAACAGATAGTTCAACATAAGTAGAAATAATTCATACACCACAATTCAAAGATCATGAATGCATAAAATCCACCATAGTTTTCTATATCAAAATCTCAAAAAATAGAAAATCTAGATATTAAAGTTTAGTTCTCTAATGAGAAAATCAAAGCTCGCCCAAAAGATCCAAAACCATCAGCTAATCCCCTATTTAAAGCATCACCAATAGTTTTAGGTAATAGTTTCTTGAAAGTAACCATACCAATTAAAAATAAGTCTTTAACTTAGAAAAGAGCCAAAAAAGTAAAAGTATCATAAAATATTTAAAAATAAACTTCTTCCAATTCTCTCGCCTATGTCTCTTCATCTTCAATAGACACGATTGCCTTTTTATGCAAGGTTTCCTCCTGTGCTTTCATCCTAGCCTTATAATCCCTATACTTGGTAGCAATTGCAAGTATCTCCTTACTTCTCAGAGTCACAATAATTTGTAGTCCGGTTCTCATCCTAGATAAAGCTGCTTTAGATTCAGCCATAGTCTGAGATCTCCTATTCACCTCAATTTTGAAGGACTCAAGATAGAATTGTAATCTCCCAAGTCTTGAAAAGGACTTCTTAGTTGAAGTAGCGGGATCTGCAATTTCCTTGTTAAACAACTCCTTAAACTTCAAGCGCACCTCCCTAGTATCTAAAATATTCTCATCAAACTCATCCATGATATTAACCTTCAAGTCATGACAATTGCCTTTAATTTCAACTAACAGATCTAAAAATATCTCAAGGAATAAAGAGATTTCATTAACCAGTCTATCATATACATCCAATTTCCAATTAAGTGAATCAGACCAAGAAGGGTCTAATTCCTTAGGATCATTTACAATTTGTTCAATGACCAACTTCATTCGATCCATGTGGTAATAAACTTCTTTATCTCTTGAGAGAGAACATAAAGACTGGTTTGATCTTTCTGAATTTGTCTTAATTCTGCTATTAATTTCTTTCTCCTCTCTATAACTTGAATGTAAAAAAGCATAGACTTTCTTATAAAAAGGGAAATTTCTTTAGACATTTCATCAATGCACTCATCGAAAGCTCTAGAATAACCAAGGTTTCACTTGATTGACTGCATAAAAGATGCATCTATATCCATTCCTTGAGAACTTGAAGCTTCATTGGATATGGTAGAATGAATCAAAGAAGAGATGAAGTTCTTAAAATCAAGGACTTGTGACTACAAATTCACTTTCTCCTTCCTTTCTTCCTTCACACATTTAATCAAAAAATTGAAAGAATATTTTGCATGATATACATCACCCTCCAATGTTTGAGGTCTGATGTCCACATGTGTTATCTTATAATCCTCTTCAGTTATATTATTGCCATTCAAGTCCCTGATGGGGTCCACAATTTTGAGTATTTGATTCCCAGAGGCTGGATCTGTCAACACCCTTGACATTTTCTGAGCTTTCTTTGGTCTTTAGGAGGACTGGAATGACTTTGTGACTATGTTAATTACAACCATTTTCATAGGGTTGTATTTCCTTTTCTTCTCCACAACCTTTTTCAACCACACAAGGGAAGCTTCTAACAAAGCAACATCCTTGTTTCCATGTACAATTTATTTTGATTCAACAGAGACGATGGATGTATTCTCTCCTAGGGAAGAGGGTACTTCTGAAAAAGGAGGGAAAGTACAATTGTACTCAACAATATGTTGGAAAATGGCATCAAATTCCTCCAAAGCAAGCTTCACTTGGTTGGTATTCCTATTAGGGACTAGAGTGGATACACTATCTTTCTCACATACTTATTTCAACTTAGTTGTCTCTTCAGGTTTTTCACCATCCCCTTCAGACTGTGAATTAGCACTGGAAGACCTGATAGCCAGTTTTTCTGATGATGCAGTTAAGTGAACAGCTGGAGTAGACCTTTGTTCATTCCTTTGAGAATATTTTGGCTCCTAAGTAGAGCTTACAACTTGCCTCCATTTTATTCTCAACCAATCTTGAGTTCTATTTAAGACTGGAGTGGCTCTTACATTCATGTTAAAATATTCATTCTTACTCCAGTCTATTTTAGGAGGAGATTTATCTAGTAGAACATCATATTCAAGATCAATAATTACTGAATCTTCAATGGTATTCTCAGGAACTTGGATTGAAAGACCATATAGTTGAATCTGTCGGAGGGTCATCCTCATATAATCTCTTTTCAAAACCTCATTTTCATCTACATAATCCTCCCAAAAATCCTCAATAGAGGGCTGGTGCTGATACAAAGTTTCCCTAGGGCCCATATAGATTCTGCTTCACATAACCCTTACTATCAAAACCCACCCTCATGAACAAATATTGGAGGTTGTATTCTTTAAGGACTTTCTCAGCACCTTTTGCTACTTAATTGTTCTTGCATGTAAAAGAGGGAGTAACCAATGGTAAAGGATAACCTCACTTCCCAATGTGCATATACTTCACATTGACCAAGACCATCTATCTACAAACTTCCAAAAACACCAGTAAATCTTTCAGATACCTAGGCAGTTTCAACAAAGCCTTCTCATAACCTCCAATTATCAAATATGAAAATATTTCAAACTAAATATAGAAGCTTCCAAATTTTGTTATCAAGGACATGGATTCAGGAGAGAAACACATTAAAGGTTTTTTGTCTAGCTTTCTCACAACCTCCATTAAAAAGGCATTGTTAGCCAAATAGTACTCTCCCATCCTGACTTGTTTAGTGAATTGTGGATAACAATTGTACACAGGCACACCCGGAACTGGAGGTATTATAGGTTTTAGCCCTAGCCAAAAAGATCTTTGACTAGCTACAACATATGTCAAACAAGAGCACAAATGGAAGGTTTTTCGTTCACTGGAAATTGACTAGTTTCTCATTTAAATGGAAACAAATTACTCTAGCCTAGTCTATGGACACATTTTCATCACAAATATCCAAAATAAATTGACACATACAATATTCAAAAGGCTCAACATGCATATTCCCAACCAAGCGATGCAATAGAGCAATAACATCCACAATTTCTTCTTTAAAATGGGTTCTTTTGAGTTTGGTTGGAAATTTGGACTTACCTCTCTTTTTGGACTTCAACCAGCCCTTGGCAATGGAATTCTTGCACCAGTCTTCCCTAGTTTTGAAAAATTCATTGGCTACAATGACCGAAATTTCTCTTATAGGTTCCTTTTTCAGGAATTCTCAGCGCACGAGAAACAGTTTCTGGAGAAATTCTAGCAACAATGGTTTTGTTTGTGGCTTTAATTTCTCCCATTCCTAGAATATATCTTCTCACGCAGGCACTAACCAAGTCCACACTTAAGACGACTTCAGGGAAACCTCCAGCATAAGATAACCCACTTTCTAATAGCTTCACGTCAACAACGGATTTTCTCACTTTCCAATCGAGCCCAAAATTCATCCAACTTGAAAGATCCCAAGTTTGTGTCCCTCACTCCTAGCCAACAATTTCCAATTTTGGACTGCATGAGCCCACATTGAACAAAGGAAAACCCGCTCACTTTGAAAAATATTGTAGATAAAAGATGTACAAATGAGAACCATAATGAATAAATATTCACCACCCTTTTTCATGTGAGAATTGTAAGACGTGTGTTTGGTACTAAATAAATGCAATGCCTTATTTTAATTCTTGATAAAGCAACCTGTTATGCCTTTCATACATGCCCCAACTTTTTCTTGGAAAAATATGGGGACCCCCTTTGTTTCTTGTCTTTGGGTCTTTTTCAGCAAGGGTTTTGGAGTTTTTCTTTTCTCCAAGTCTTTGTTTTTGTTTTGTTTTCTCTGGCCGAACTAGAACTGGAATTGAATCTTGACTTGGAACTCAGTTGATGTTTTCTACCTAATTCGGTCTCGATCCCGCTCCTGTTGGTTTCTTCATTTTTGCCTGTTCATTTTTTATTGTTTTCTTTTTGTGGGGCCAGATCTGGAATGGATATTAAATTTGGAACTTGGTAAAGTTCCAAGTTTTGTTCCTTTCCTGTCTCCATCTCCACCATTTTCTTTTGTCTATTTTGTCTTGAGGTTGGTGTTTCTAGTCTCGTTGTTGTGTTATTTTTCTCTTGTTCATTTGTTCCCTTTGTTCTTTTCTATTTGACAGAACCAGAACCAGAATTAGAATCAAACTTGAAACTCTTCCAACGTTCTTGTTGCTTGTTCCACCCCACCTCTAATCCCATCTAATCACACACTGAACTGGCTCTGACCTCACTTTCTCCAATTCTCGCTCTGACCTCGCCTTAATAAAAATTTCTTTTCAAACGCTATCATATTTTTTGAATCTGAAACATGTGTCACATTTTATGCTTCACATACTATAGGATTAAAAAATAAAAAATGAATTTCATGATTTTTTGACCAAGTTAGTGTGGTTAGACAGATGAGCTTTTATATTTTTTAAAATTTTTAATAAAAAAATCATAATTAATTATTTACTTGGAAAAAAATTATAAAAATATTGCTTCACATCGAGATATGAGTCCTCTACTTATATCTAAAATCTTATAAAAAAATATTATCATTTTATTGTGGTTAGGGTGGTCAAATAGACACCTATTTCTTATTTTTAACCTGAAATTTAAATACTACTACATTGAAATTTCAAATTTTCACCAAATATATTTTTTTTTTCAATAAAGGTCTAGTAGTTTAGAAACTACATTCAATTTGCTAAAGATTCTATTTTTACATTTTTTTGAAATAATATAGATAACTTATTCAAATTTTTACGTCAAGTTGTCTAACTCTGATTTTCTATCTTTTTATTGCCACTTAAGGGCCTGTTTTTTCCATGATGATCATGCACATACACAACTGGAACAATATAAGAACCTAAACAAAACAAAATAATGTTCATGTTCTGAAATGTTTCTGCTCCCACAAGTTCCTGGTTCTAAAATGGCTCCCTCTCCGCGCCCACTTCCCACAAAGGCATTAAAAGGTTCTCGAAGTTTGATGGCTCCGCACTCATCCAGTTTTGAACCCAACTCCGAACAGGTGCATGTATGGTTCTAATCCACAAGCATGATAAATAAAAGCTCATGATCAACGTGTAGTCCCAGTCCTAATCCCACACGTATATAAAAATATGAAAGATCCTTCACTCCTATTCTCTGGTACACAATGGTGAAGCATAAATAGAGGCTTGTGATCTAAAACCAACGCCTCTAAGAGCTTTCATCTCATGAATGAATTTTTTGAAAAGGCTTTAGAAACTTTCAAACGGGTGCCATCAGCTAGTGTAGAGGCCAATCCAAAATTTCTTCCATGCTGGCATGCAAAGGATAGAGGATTTTGGTGAGATATTGGTAGCTACAGTTGCCTTGGTAGACATGTATGCAAAATGTGAATGAGGAGAGAAGGGAAGCACACAAAGCATGTAAACTATTTTACAGAATTCCCCAAATTAAATGTGGAGTCATGAAATAATATCTTGTGTAATATGTTGATTACAGGGACAACTTCAAAATGGATCTTCAGAATAAAACATGACTAATTCATTCATCCATATCAATAAAATTGATTGATTTTGAGAATTTGAATGGACTAATTAATTGTTTGAATTAATTGTTGTATTTGAAAATTATTGATTCAATTGATTAATCACACTCTTTTGGTAATGTGCAGGTACTATCTAGGTTTGAGGAGCAAAATGGTACTTGAAGATAACGAATCATGGTCAAGGTGATTTGCAAAACATAACTGCATAGGAAAATGAAAGATTTTCTAAAAAATAGAATTAATAGAAAGAAAGCTGAAGGTATGGTGGGCCCACATGAACTTATGTCTAAAAGTTGTTGATTTATGCTTTGCAAAAGAGTAACTCAAAGATGAAACTAGAAGCTACAAATGTAACTAAAAGTCAACAAAAGTCAATCAAAAGTTGAAACAAATAGTTGTGTTGGAGGATGGGATTGCAAACTGAAATCTACTAAAGACTAACATAAGCTGAAACAAAAAGTTATCTTTGTGATTTAATTTCCTACACACAAAAACTACAACTTTTTAATGTTTCAGTTCTAGAGAGAATTATGGGATTTTGAGTTATTAATTGTTAAATCTCCTCATTTGTAAAGGGTTAGACTTTTTTTCTAGAAAATTGGTTAGAGACTTAGGAGTTAGACTTAGAAAATCACATAGAAGTTTTACAACTTAGCTAGTTAGAGTTAGTAGTAGGATAGTTAATGGATTTTTCTGCAATTCTTAGTTTAGCTGAGGTAATTTTAAGACATAGGTTTCTATACACTGGTGAATTTTCCAGATTTTTAAATGTTGCTTATTTGTTTTGCAATATTAGGAGTAGCTAGATTTAAACCCACTTTAAGTTATACTTTGGAATGATATTTGTTTGGTTTACTATTTGATCTAGAACTCTTTGAGGAATGAAGTTTCATCTTTTCTTTTGTTCAAATTATGATTTGTGATCTGTTATTGAAATTTGCACTATGAATGAATGTTCAACTTTGTATTAATTACAAGTTGGTTTGTTCTGCAATTTTCTTATACGAATTCCTTGAAGAATAACATGTCTGGTTAACTGGATGAATCAACATTCTTTCCTTTTTTCTATGTCCCTGATCTATCTTTTTCCTTTTTTTTATACCCCCCCTATTAGAGTAGGTTTAGATAAATTTCTCTCTTATAGCAATCAAGAAAGCTCAATAACAAGTAGGCCCCTTGAACATCATAGCCTCATTGACCACTCAACAAAACAACATAATTGAGAACCAACTACCAGGACCTTGGGAGTTAGATTACTATATGTTATCTTTCTTTTTTAGGAGAAATAAGATATAGATATTCTATTTAAATGTATTTGTGTCAATTTGGCCATCGACACAACCCTCGACGCTAGCACGTTTCACAAAAAATATTGATAAGACATCTCCAGGTTGCATTGTACTCCTCAATAAATATATAGGTGATGCCTCAAAATGTGTGAATGAACAACACATTGCCTTGTCGCGAACAACTGAAACTTCACAACTTGAAATTGGAAGTTATGAGGTTTGGGAAACCTCTAACTCAATGACAATACAAAGGACCGACATGCCCGATGCCAACAAGGAGGAACAAGTAAAACAGTCAGATAGTTAGACAAAACAAGAACCCAATGAAAAAGGACTTAAGCACATGGGCGCCAACCATACAAGTTTTAGAACTTAAGTAACCCACGACAAGGATTTAGAAATGAAAAGAACCTACAACAAAGGAAAAGATAGTGACCAATACTTAGAATTAGGCAAAATCAAAGAAAACAAAGACTATGGAAGCAGTGCATAACAACTACATGACAAAAAATATAACCATATGTAATAAGACATTCAAAGAATTAATCATGCTTTTGAGATTCTCCATAGTAAAAATAGATGAATCAAAATTAGCATTGGGAATAACCATCTGCGATTCTTCCAAATCTCCTTGAATGTTTATTCTTTCATGCTCATGTTGAGCTCTCTCAAACACACTTCCTTCTATAACTTCTTTTAATACAACACTCTTTCTTTTCTTTCTTGTTTCGGTTGCACTATCGAAGGTACCTTATACATTGAGATTCTTAAGGCTTTCCAAGAGAATTTATGCATAATAATCAATTTCAGCTTCCGACACTTCATAATCTAACTCAGATATCCATACCAACCTTAATTCAACTACTTCCATGTGATAGAAATATCTAGACACTAATAAATTGATACTTTTGAATTACCTTTCAAAAACACTTACTAGAATCCTACACCTTCTGCACATCCTCATCTAAAATGTTCCAAAGAACGAAACAAGGATAGTCTCTTGTGCATCTTAATTGAGGATATTTATCATGAAGTTCCTGATTTGATGGGAAATAGGCTATGTATTTGACCATTGTATTCTTCCTATCACTGGTAATTCTCTCAAAAAGTAAAAGAGTAAATAAACAACTAAATTTCTATACTAGAATGTATTCTTCTTACTCTTCTCGATTTCCTATAAATTCTTCAAAAGATGTATTTGAAGTAATTCACGTAGGTCATAATCCATACCTCTTTTAACCATATCAAAAATAGTATGTACAACAGTAGTAGAAATTGTGAGGTCATTTCTAGGTAGGAAATGTTTTTGACCAATGACCATAGAAGCATACCTAATTACTGGATCCACAATCGATCTCAAATCAATCTCTTTTTGATTCGGAGGATTTTTCATTAAATTTTAAAATTCTCCATTTTCTCTAGTTTCGGTATCATTGAAAAGTGCTCGGGATCTTGAATCCAACGCAACTTGAATGGAGTCAATCAGAGTCTCGAAGCTCAAGATAATTATGGTCAAACTTCTGGTCAACTCCTAGACCTAGGCTGAAAAAAGGGCAAAAATTAAAGTTGTCAAAACTGGTCAAATTCAACACCATTTCATCATTCTCATCGCCATGATTTGGGTAGAGTTCACTTCACAGAAAATGGAGTCCGTATGGTGATGTTACGAAAGCTCTAAGATTGGGTCAAAATTGAACCCGATGATGTCAGTGCCCAATTAGCTCAACAACCAATCAGCCCTTGACACATGGCATTACATGGCAATATTATTGTTGAATAATATTAACAATTAAAAAAAACAATAAATAAGAGGCAATATATATATATATATATATAATCTATAAAGTTGGCACCACCGATGGTATGGGAGGTGACCCACATAAAGTGGGATGCCACCTAAGGAATAGGGGGCAGCCCACCTTATATGGGAAGCCTCCCTTGCCTTTAGGGGAAAAACTTAAAAGGAGGAGAGGATGTTAGGATCACCACCCACCAATTTCTCTTAAAGGAATTTAATTGTTTTTTCAAAGCCTTAGAATAAGGCTAAATCCATTTTTCCTAGAGGCCTAAATTATCCCATAATTTTAGAGGCCTAGAATATTTTCTTTTACACATAAATATTGGGAATATTATTCCTAAATTAAGAGGTCAAATAAAACCTTATATAAAATATCTCCTAAATAATACCGAACAAATCTATTTGTAACCATTCTGGAAATGAAATTATTTTAAGGGGATATTATCCTTCCGAAAATTATTAAAGGAGGATATTATTGAATTTTTTCCTATGTAAGGGAGATTGGGTAGTTAATTGGTTTTACACCAATTTTGGCATAAACTGTAATATAAAAGGGGGTAGAATGGGGGTGTGAAGTAAGTGATTTTGGAAGAACTTTGCAAGTATGAGAGTTGCTTTCCTTGGAGAAATTATTGTATTTCTTTGCTTTTAGAGAAGCTTGTTTCCACGCACTTTGGAAGTGCATTTGAGAATTTATTTGTAAACCAAGAGGAGGTTTTGCTGATGAATGTAACCAAATTTGTGGAGGAATAATTGGATCAGTCCACTCATTGGAGAGGGGCCCAGAGACGTAGTCGTTTTAAATGACGAACTCCATTATCAATTGTTTTCTCACTCTCTTTCTCTCTCTTTCTGTTCTTTCTTTAATCTCTTTGTAATTTCGTTAATTTAGATTTGTTAAGAATTAAATTTTAATTAAGAACTTTCAGATTATAATTAAGCATTCACAGCATCTGTCATATATTTGTTAAATCGGATCAAATTTGGTATCGGAGCCGTGTTTGGCTATGATTGCAGGTTTGAATGCTAACGCGCTCCAAGCTTCAAAAAGGCGAAGGAGAGCTTGAAAAATATAATCCTGAGATCGACAAAAGAAGAACCTTGCCAAAGATGGAAGGAACCAAAGCTGGGAAAAGTACCGAGCCTGAGCTTTATGATAAGTCTTTTCAAAAATCCTTCCTTGAGATGAGGGCAATGGTTGGAGAGCTTTATGCAGATAAGAAGAAGTGTGAGCAAAAGAAAGGAGATTCTTCGAAGAAGGAAGACCCAAAAGATCGTAAAGACAAGAAGAAGCAATCTAAAGATGGTGAAAAAATTCCATTTTATCATCCATCTACTCCGTCTTCTCCTTCTTCCTCTTCTTCCTCCTCTTCTTCTCCCTCTTCTTCTTCTCCCACTAATAATCCATTTAAGAGAAAGTCAAAGTCTATTATTAAACTAGGTGTAAAATTTGAATTGCCTAAGTACGATGGTGAGTTAAATGCTGAAAAGTTAGATGATTAGATCCAGCAAGTAGAAGTGTATTGTAGGATTCAAGGCCTAACTAAAGATGCCTCTATGATCTAGTTATCCACTCTTCGGTTGGGAGGTACAACTCTCACTTGGTGGGAGAGTAGAACTCGGGACGAAATTGCTCGCCATGGTAAGGTTAATATGACTTAGATGGAATTTTTTGCTGCCCTTAAAAAACAATTTTTTAATTTAGGTTATATGCAACAATTAACAATGAATTGGAAAACCTTTAGGCAAGGTAAGGGTCAGTCTATCCAAGATTACACCCATGAGTTTAGAAAATGAGCTATTGTTTTAAGCGTTCCTTTGTATACTCGGGATACACTACTGAAGTACATAGGTGGTTTACATTCTTACCTAAGACATACCATTCTAATGTTGAGTCCTAATAATTTGGATGAAGTATCAATCCAAGCCACTCATTTACAGTCAAGGGGAAAGACCACTCTCAATGATAATTTCTCAAATTAACCATCTAAGTCTGAGGGGAATTTTAAGGGTAAAGGTAAAGACAAAGATAAAGGCAAAGGGAAAAAGATAGCTATAGTTAAGAAGGTGGGTGATAATCCCACATGATCCCATTGTAAGAAAGAGGGGCATGATGATTTGAAGTGTTGGAAGCTGCACCCGAAACTAAGGGCGAAAAGATACGGAGGAAATAAAAGCAAGAAAAAGATTGTTGCAATTATTCAATAGGATCTTGGATTTGACTTTGGAGATGAGACAAAGATTGCTGCTATTGGGATCCAAGGTAAAGTTAAAATTATAACTCTCTCTACTGATACAAGTATTTCTAATGCAAGTACACGTAGTGCAAGTACAAGTAAAGTATCCACTCCTCCTAAAGTTGATAAACAATGGAATGAACTGTTTCATATTCGAGTTGTATCTAAGCACACTAAGATTGACACACTATTTGATACGGGTTCTCAAGTTAACTTAATATCTGAAGAGGTGGTAAAGAAACTCCATTTAACTACAACATCTCAACCAAAGCCATATCCGCTTGGATGGGTTTGCAATGATGCTCAACTGAAAGTAACAAAACAATGTAAATTGAAATTTTCTATCACTGCAAACTTTGCTGATGAGGTAGAAGTAGATGTTGTCCCTTTGGATATTTTTGGGCTTGTGTTAGGGAGTCCTTATTTGTATGACAAAAAATCAATCTTCTACAAGGGAGAGAATAAGTATCATCTTTTTAAGAATGGGATAGAATACATTGTACGTGTACACATTATACCAAGTTGTCTATCATACATAAAACATAACTAGTCTTCATAAAGTATTGTATACGCTGACTCGACCAAGACTAGAACACAATTCACCAAACCAACAAATAATAATCAAAGCAAACGCCTTTCGAATCTGAGAACACATTAATTTCCCATCATACTACCAACATAAAGACTATCACCAAAACCAAAAAATATGAATGTTCACCTTAAAATATAATGTAGAGTCTCCCACACAATATGCCACACAAAAAACAATAGTAGAATACAGAGTTAAACTCTGTCAAAGATAAAAAAATTCTCACAACAAAAGATGTCTCAAAATCTAATATATAGCTATCTAAACGAGTCAAGAAAACATGGTTAAGATATTAGATTCATATCAGATCTTGCAGTGATTTTTAGACTCAAATACTGACACACTGATCCATCACAAAAGGGTATCACCGGTAGAGAACAACATATGGTAAACCAAGTAGATTTCCCATATAGTTATCACCATGTTTACATCAATAAAAACATAGGAACAACCAACACAAACCATCCATACTTCATTCTCATGTTGTATGGCTCCCAACACTTATTACATATGTAATATCTAGTCTAGTGGTGGTCAAATAAACTAAACTTCAAACTGGCTATCTAGAGAGAGTGTGACTTACAAAAGGAGAATAATCAAATTATTAAAACTTAATAACAACCTCCATAGGTGTGGCCATAGAATTACAATCTTGCATATGAAACTTTTGAAGAAGATTTGAAACATACTTCTTCTTAGACAAAAATATACCATTTTATGCTATCAAACTTCAAGACAAAGAAAGTAATAAATATGCCCTAAATTTAGGAAAAAAAGAGGAATTATTCCTATTTTATATGAGATCATCCACATATAGAAGAAAAATTAGGATATCATCACCAAAATGTCTAATATAAAGATTAGAATCATGTTGAATTTTTATAAAACCTCTTTGAAAGATAAGAATCAATTCTAGAGTACCATGCTCGGGGCACCTACTTTAGAACTTGCAAAGCCTTCTTCAACCTCTAAAAAAATGATCTTTGAAAGGAAATTCAAAACCTTGAGGTCTAGAAACATAACCTTCATCATCAATATAACCATTAAAAATGCACTTTTAATATCCATCTAATAAATATTTCATCATTTTGAGAGGATAATGACAAGACTTTAATATAACAATATCCATCCTAGCTACAAGAGAAAAAGTTTCGGTATAGTCAATACCTTCTAGTTTAGAGTACCATTTTGCAACCATCCTAGCCTTATATTTATCAAAAGTGTCATTATATTTATAAATAGTTTTATAAATCAACTTTGTACAACAACATCCTTAATAGGGACAATTCAACCAACTCCCAAGTATCATTTTTCTCAAAGGAAACCAGTTCATTTTTTATGGTTGTAACCCACTCTTCCTTTGCACTAGCTTCTATAGAATATTTTGGCTCATAATTTTGCATAACATGAGTCATTAGAACATAGTTAACTTATTTATTGGACCTTGTAGTCATGTGATAAAAAATAGCATCTAACATGAGTGATGGGGGGTGATTTTTCTTAATTATTCTTTTGTATTTCTAGTACTTTCAACTCTCTATATTTGAGGATAAAGTGTTTACATTATCAATGACCTCTGATTCATCGAACACAAGTAGATGAGAGTTCTATTCACCTACATCATTCACAAGAGGGTTCTATTTCTTCAAATAAATCTCAATATTATTAACATTTTCATCATCATTATATTGTTCTATTTTATCAAATATGAAATCTCTATTTATGATAAACCTATTTTTAGCAAGATCATATAATTTTCAAAAACAAATTCAAAACCGTAACTAATAAAAATGTATTTGATACTTTTTTCATCCAATGTTTTTCTCTTTTACTTAAGAATATGTGCATAAGAAACAAAAGAAAACACCTTTAGATAAGCAAAAGATGGTGTAAAAGAAAACTAAGTCTATTCAGGAGTCATTCCATGAATTGTCTTTGTGGGAATCCTATTTAATAAAAAACTATAGTAGTGATTTCCTTAACCCAATTTTTTTTGTCTAAGTTCTTTTCTTTCATCATGATTCTTGTGATTTTAATAATAATTATATTTTTCTCTCAACAACTCCATTTTATTGTTGAATGTAGGAGGTGGTAAAATCTCTTTGATTCTCATGTTCCTTATAGAAATCCAAAAATATAGTTGATCTATACTATCCCCCATTATCTGATTTGATGATCTCAATGAATTGACCACTTTGTTTTTCAACTTATTTTGTGAACTCAACAAAATTATCAAAAACTTTTGATTTATCAGCCAAATAGTAGATCCAAGTTTTACAAGAAAAATCATCAATGAAAGTGAGAAAATACTTGATTTAATTAGTGAGAGAGTTTCCATAGGACCACATAAATAATTATGAATAACTTAAAGAGGTTTTCTTGCCCTTCTAGACAACCCAATAAGAAAAGTATTTCTATGTTGTTTTCCAAATAAGCATTCTTCACATTTTTTAATTTATTCTTAAGAAATGGTAATCCTTTAGCCATATGTTACTTATTAAGAGAAAGTAAAATACCAAAATCTAGATGCCCATACCTTTGATGCCATAGATAAATATCATGTACCTCTATAGTGCTCAATGAAAGAATAAAACTGAATTGATTTATTGAGCATAATGCAAGTGCGTTTATACAAGGGAGCATAGAAGCCAAACGGTTGAAGGAAAACAAAAATAGTTTATCTGCCTATGCTAAACTTCCTATGATAAAAATGTAATACTTTATTTGCTAACATTCAGGCCCCTTATTTCATTTATCCAAAAACCACAAAATCACCTTGCCAAGGGACTCCCCTTAAGGCTTACATAACAAAACTTGCTTATTACAAAATATGTATACATTCTTGAGAATATTTTCCTTTTCAAGAAATAAATTCTAAATAAGGTGGAACTCCATCAAGCTACCTCATGACCCTCAAAAGGGTGAAGCTTCAAGCTGAATTCCTAAGTTCTTCCTCTCATGAACTCTCGAATCACAAATTCCCTAATTATTCAACAATAATCCATATTGAGCTCTCTAAACATGCGGCTCCATCAAATTGTCTTATGACCCTTAGAGGGGTATAATTCTTGATCACAGTCTCGTAAGCTCATTGGACAACCATCCATATTGAGTTCTACACCAAATCTCTTACATGTCTCAAAAAATCAAACTTCACAATATATATATCTTCAAATTTATCAACAACAACAACGAAAAGCAAGAAATTAAAGCCAAAAATGCTTCTCAAAAAAAGCATCATCTCGCATCATCTCAAAGCGATAAGCTAAATTGAGATGATGGAAATTCCTCCATCCTTCAGTGCCACCAACCGGGTAAAAGCACAAACTTGTGTTACACTTTATATTTAGGAATCGACCAACAACAAAAAAAATTATGAACTTCGACCACATAAAAGTGGTCTTTATGTTTTGAATTTCAAAATGGTGTAAACTAATCAAATGTAGAACTTTTGATAAAGTTTATTCCTATAATTTTTTAGTTTTTTTTTTTTAAATTTCATTATGTTTTTATCAATTTAAGGACAAATTTTAGAATGCTGAAAATTTGAGAAAAACGTGACTTCATGGGCCGTCAAAAAATAAATTTTAAAAAAATCATTTCTCCCTAATTGTTTTTCTCCAAATAAGTAACTTCAATATCTTGTACATGGAAAAAAATTTCAAATTTTGATGTATATTTTTCTCATCATAACGTTTTAAAGTCAAACTTGTCAGAATTTGATAGTTTTTACGGACCGTCAATTATTTTTAATTTTTTTAATCATTAAAAAAAAAACAATTATACCCTTTTGAAGAAGACTCTCTCCTCTTCTGCCCCATATAATTTAAAAAAAATTATGATATGATTTACTATTTTTTAAAAATTCTAATCTTTTTTTTTTTAATTTTAAAAACCTACTTGCATCATTTAAAAAATAAAATATATTAAAACTAATCAAAATATTTAAAAAATTATATATTTGGATTCACCACTTCGAGCTCTACAAAAGAGTATTTTTCATTTTTTTTTTAAAACATCATTTTAATTGAAGAAATACTTAGTTAAAGTTGAAAGTTTTGGAAAATTATAAAAAAAATTGAGTTGGCTGCCAACTAGACAATTTCGACCGAAGGGGTTTCTATAGAAAGGGTTTCGGTCGAAACCCTTTCAATAGAAACCCTACACATAAAATAAGCCAATTTGAAAGGCAATTTCAAAGTTGCAAACGGAATTTTTTTTTTTTGGATTCGGCTGAAACCTTATATACCACATATACGCTACATTGTTTTGATCAAAAACTATTTGGCCGAAAAAATTTCAGATGAAAATAGTTCGCTTGAAACTATTTATTTGGCCGAAAGTGTGACACAGGTTTGTGCTTTTACCTAGCTCCAATCTAAAGACATAGTACTAATGCATAATCAACACCACCAAAAGAGTCATTAAAAAGAACATCATCATCTGATGAATCCTCATTCTCAATACAAGCAATTTTTTCTTCTTTGTTTTTATCTTTGATATTTCCTTTAAGAACATCCCTAGCTCAAGTTTTACAAGACCAAGTTATGTGACCTTTTTTTCTTACAATAAAAACATTTAATTTTCTCACTATTTGTGCTTGATCTTTTATTATGGATTTGAGAAGATAATTCCTTCTCTGGTGGACAAACATCATCTAAATATTTTGCATTGGTTCTCTTTTATTTTCCTACAAGAGCTAAAATCATATCCTCTAAATTTTGAGAGGTTATTTGGCTGAGTGTAAAAATAACATTGCTAAATTTTTAAGGCAAGCTATTGAAAAACATAGGTTTAGCATCTTCATTATCTATTGGAGCCTTAACTTCTACTAATTTCCTGATGAGAGACCTCAAACTACTTATATGACTTGACATTGTGATTCCATTTTTCATTTTGAACCTAAACAATTGAATTTTTAAGCCTTTGTTCCAAATAGTTTATTAAGATTGTCCCAAAATTCTATTGATGATTTATCTAAATCTACATGATGTAGTTCAAAATCAGAAAGAGCAAGACCAATAATAGCATTGGATTTATCATCTCTATTGTTCTATTCTAATAACTTAGTTTCCTTTGTAAGTACATTTTCCTTTCCACTCACTATTCCCCATAAATTCTTATTCATTAATTGCATTTGAATTTTCATTTTCCAAATATAAAAATTAAAACGAGAATACTTATCTAAATTATCCACTACAATCTTCATAATGATATATCCCTTGTCTATCGCCTTATTATGTCACTTGAAAAAGAAAACAAGATGATCGTTTTTCTTGAATCTTCAGAAAGAAACTAAACTTATCACTACACTTACAAAATCATCAAAGCACTATCAAGTTTGAATTCACCACTTAAAATTTCAAAAATTTCACCAACTCACCTCTAGATTTCATGGGAGTAAATCTTCTACATTTGGCCGACCAATCTATCTTAACAAACTGCCAAAATAGAATTTTACCTGTAGACCCTTATATAGAACAAAATCTGAAATCAAACTGCTACTCTAACCTTGTTGTATTTCATATTCCTTTTGCTCTATCTAGCAGTCGTGCTCCATGAGACCACATTTCCTTGGATTTATTCAACAAAACTGTTTACATACCTTAAGGATGGTCGAATATTATTGATTCATAGCCTCAATTTAAAAGGTTCGATCTGCAATCAATAGGCAATACGTCCATTATATTGTGCGTGACAAAAAATACAATGACCTAATTACTTGGTATACTTTCTAGGCAATAGTTTGCAATGACATTTTCATTTTTGGTTGTGCTTTACAGTGACCTTTCCTTTCACCAGATGCAGGTAGGCATTACACACACTAAAGAAATCACCTTCTCTTCCTCTTGTTTTCAATGCATAGGTAGTAATTCAAATGTAGCACCCTAATCTCATTTCTTTGATGCCAGAGGATCGCTTCCCCATGCCTTCTGCAAAATGGCAGGCCACCATTTTAGGCACATAACAAGAACATTGTTGCTCTGATAACACATGAGAGCATAAAATTGAATTGATTTATTGATCATAATGAAAGTGCATTTATACAAGGGAGCACAGAAGCTAGACGGTTGAAGGAAAACAAAAAACACTTTAACTTCCTATGCTTAACTACCTATGCTAACAATGTAATAAATTATTTAATAACACTCAAGACATACTTTCTTGAAGAAAAGTGAAGGGGAAACATACAATAACATGTCATTTGTGACCATGCGACTTATATCTTTAATAATACAATCATTCCTGTAAAAGAAACTTAAGAATTATTTAAGTATATGACTCACTAATAACAAATTCTTTTTTAGAGAAGGAGCTAACAAGTTATCAAAATATCCATAATTTTACCATTTTCATTTGCTTCTTCAATGGTTCCTTTTCCTTTAGTCCTATGTGATTTATTATCCCCAACACAATGATACTATTATTCTTTTCATTCAAATTAATAAATAGACTTTATTTTAGAAATCATATGTAAGGAACAACCAAAATCAATATACCATAAATAGTCTTCATTAGAACTTGTATTCAAATAAGAAAGAAATAAATCTAGTGTAGTGTATCTTCTATAGTACTCTGAGAAGATTTCTTATACCAACATTAAGACTCATAATGACCAAATTTATTACAATGAAAAAATGAACATATATTTTGTTTCTACAAGTATCCCTTCTTCTACCTCTACTTTTACCCCTGCAATTGTTACTTCTTGAAAAACTATAACCTCATCCACGATCATAGGCCCTACCTCTATAGTTATGACTAGACTCACCTCTATGCTCAATTTTGGAATGATAATCATTTCCCTTCAAAAAATTATGATTTTCCCTTCTTATGTTTACTTTACATGCAAATGCTAGTTCTGAATATTCTTCCCTAATTTACATTTGTTTTTTTTTTCTCTTAAAAGAATAACACTTAATTCATCAATTTCCATGGATGTAAGATCTTTTCAAAAAATTATTGTCAAAATATCATTGTCAAATTTGAAAGGAAAATTTCTTTAAATTTACTCAACCACATGTTGATTACTTACATCGTCTCCTTAAATTATCATCTAATTTATCATCCCTTCAACTTTTGTGAGAAATTCATTAATTGATTCATTTTGACTCATTTTAATGTTTTCAAAACTCTTCCTTAGTGTTTGGAATTTGGTTGTATGAACACCTTGATGTGCATTTACAAGAATATTCCATGCCTATTTTGAATGGACAACATCACTAATCCTAGGAAAGATTGATTAACTTAGTGTACCCTAAATTAGAAACAAAGCTTTATTGTCCTTTTGTTCATTTTTCTCAAGTTCTCATTTTTTGTTTAGTATTTAATGCATTAACATTCTCATGATCTTCATACTCGCTACTCACTATTTCCCACAAATCTTTATATTTTAACAAAGTTTGCACTCGTGTACTCTAGTAAGAAAAGTTTGTCAAGAAAAAGAGAAACCAATAGTCTCATTGTACTTAAAATATTTTTCATTTGGAAAAAAAAATGTAGTAAATTACTTTTGCAAATAATTAACTCCTAGATTAGTATGAAATTCCAATAATCTTCCTTCACACTTCTCTTGAAAATGTCATATTTGAAATACTAGCATCAAACATATTCTACCTTTTATGTATATATATCTGTTGCTACTGTTTGAAAAAGTACCAAAAAAAATTCTATACTCAACAAAAAAAAAAAAAATTGTACAAAAAATGGTTTTCATTGCCCCAATTTTTATTCAATCCACATACATATTGAAATGGAACTCACTATATTTTTATGTGTAAGACCATACTCCAAAAAATTTCCAACATCCCACCTCTGCCAAATGTTTCATAGCAACAACAAATTCTTTTCTTCTCTATGAATATAAAGATCTCATTCCCTAGTACTCTAATACCAATTGAAGGTATCAAATAATTCTAAACAAAATTTTAAAGATGATCTACAGATCATCAACACAACACATGCAAAGAAAAATGGACACACCAAAAAAAATCTTTTTGAAATGCATAAAATAAACTGCACATATACAAAAGGATTCAACACTGAATCCAACTAATCTAAGTAACTAATCAACAACTAAAAATTAATGTTCAAAAACTAACTACAACTAACAACTAGCCATAATGTTTATTCTCTTAAACTAATAAATAAAACCTATAATTTTTAAAAGTCAAACTAATCTCTACTTGAACATTGAAAGATCCATCCAAGGAATTCTGTAGGCCTAGGTCTTTGAATGTAAAGTGAGCAACTAGAATGCAATATTGCTATGAAGGTTTGAGTTAAACTTCTATTGACATATCATTTTTTATGTAGATACATTTTAACAAATGGATACAAATCCATAATAGTAACACTAAAACCATCACATCCCTTATACACAACCCTACAAGTATTGAACCATTCCAATATATTGAAGACCATCTATTAGAATTTAAAAAATGCATTTATCATAACTTCTTTTATATATTGAAAAATATTGTAATTTTTTTTAATATAATGTCTAATTAATTTAAAATAAATATGTATTATTATTTTAAATAGGAGAATTAAAATCTAAATTAAATAAGCAAATAATATTGGTCACAAAATTTAGAACTACTGTCAGCCCTTGCCTAAAACCAAGCGTGAGACTACTCATTGGTGGAAAGTGACACATGATTTACTATAGAGTAAACTCTAGTCGTGGCATTTAGAACGGAGGAAATCATTTAGTTAACAGAGAGTCTTCAACGTTGATTGGATTTTGAATGTGGCATCTACACAGGGGGAAACAAGTAGTTTTAATGCCATGTACCCTTGAACGAGGAGGGATGGCAGTGTTTATGCTAACTGAAGCGTTGGGCTATCAGAGAAGTGTAGAGGAAGTGAAGTTTAGCACAAAAGATCTGAGTCGAATGATATTCTTGCAGTTGTCTAAATTGAACTAGGGAGAGCGCTAATCAGGTATGTAAAACTCCTCGCATCATTTTCATTACCTGAATATGCTGCCAAATGATCCTTATTATGTTTAATAATAATCAAGCTAGATTCTGGAATGTCAATGTATAGACAATTATAGATAAAATTCATCATCACTTTTTGTAGCAGATCAATGAGCAGTAAACAAGACAAAAGCTTGAGGATTTTTTTATAATTGGCATTAGGCTGGAATTATTCCTCAATAAGAATGATATATTCTTCATCGCTGTTATGAAGTCTTGGGTTTGTAAAATTCTGCCTACACATTATAAGACTCGCTAGTAAAAAATAAATATCTTAAAATTTATGCCATTAATATGGCTTACTATGGGCTGAAACCTCGTAGAAGCACGATCACCTTGCTTATAAATTAAATATTCCTTGAACTTGCTTAATCTTTGTATATTGGAGAATGAGTCGATGATCTCCTTTAGCGCCTTTAGACACCACTTTAATAGTCTCATAGGTCGACAAAACTTCAAGTTACATTATGACAGCTCAAGGTTCCACACCACAAATTGGATTTTTATAACATTGTATGGATTTAGAAGTTGGTGTTATTTAATTGAGAATTTGGTTAAGTATCTATGAAAAACGACTCCCACGCCGCCTCTATCTTGAAAATTTAGATATCCATTTTCCTCATGCTTGTCAAATTTGATTACATGCCTGGCCTACACGGATTTATATATCTATCAAAACAATTTGTGGGTTACTTAATATTCAGCTGCAAAGAGAACAAATTATAGTAGAGCAAAGAAATACCAGTTAGGATTCAAACCAGAATTCCAAAATTTAAAAGGGCCATACGACCTTTCATCTACATGCTTTAACATCATATATTAGTCCTTGCCTATCTATAGGCAGAGATTAATGTTTTCATTTTTATTTTATTTTTCTATTAATATCTTTTTTGGGAGTCTCGGGTCAGCCGCAGAAATTGTTTAAGCTATGGTTTGAGGAATTTTTTTTATTATTTGACATTTTTTTTGTTTTTTCTGATTGGCCATTGCAATTTTGCTAAGGATTTCTTGGGTTTTTTATTAAAATTTGAGAAAATATTATTCCAGCCAATAGGCAATGAGGGGAGAAAATATTTCACACATTGTCTAAAGTTTTTCTCTCCCAAAATTTATGGAAAATGTTATCCAATGAGTAGAGGTGACGAAACAATTAAAGAATATTGCTAAGGTTCATTGTTGTTTTTGCACATAGGGCACGTGGAGCTGGTTGTGTTTGGATATGGCAGGGAATACTGATGTATTTGTGTTGGAATTATGGAGCCTTACAACATGAGCATGAAGTGTGAATGGTTTGTGTTGGTTGTTCCTATGTTGTCATTGATGTCAATATGGTGAAAACTGTAAGGGAAGTCTACTTGGTTTACCAAAAGCTATTCTCCATCGGTAATATATTTTGTGATAAACCAGTGCATTGGTATTTGAGTCTAAAATTCACTTCAAGATCTTATATGACTCTAATCTCTTAACCATGTTATCATGACTCATTCAGATAGTTATATCCTGGATCTTGAGATATTTTGGGTTTTGAGATGAAAGTTATCTCTGATAGAGTTCAACTTTGTATCCTACTATTGTTCTTTGCTTGGCATATAAGTGTGGGAGACTCTGCATTTTCTTAAGGTGAATATTCTTATGCTTCGGTTTTGTTGGTAGTCTTTATGATGGTAGTATGATGAGAAATTGATGTGTTCTTAGATCCAGAAGGTTTTTTCTTTGAGGATTGTTTGTTGGTTTAGAGATTCTGTGAATTATGTTCTAGTCTTGGTCAACCTAACGTATGTGATTCACTATGGAGACTAGTTATGCTTTATGGATGTTAGCCGACTTGGTATAATGCACTACATGGATAAAAAAATTAAATCATATATGGTGTTGAGAAGAGAGTTTTGATTATTTTATTTTAAACTAATTAAGCTGACCTAATTGATGAATAAGATATACTTGTATATATATAAGATGTCTTGATGAGAAGAAGTGTGTGAGTGAGAAGTGGGTGTGCAAGTGTGGAAGAAAGGTGAAAGAGGATCAGAGCCTAAATGATTTACCCATTGAGGATTAGTGAAGATTAGTTGAGCGGTTGTTGTGTGAGGTAGTACTTCATATTCTGAACTTCATTGGAATTAAACCCTACACATTAAAGGTGTATTCTACCTGTTCAATCTTTTGGCAGTGAGCCACTATCTTTGTATCTTGGCAATTAGCCATCTTTTGTATTCAGGCAGTGAGCCTTTTAAGGACAGTGACTCCTAGCAATGAGCCTTGTAATATCTTGCATTTGGATATTATATAAATTGTGAGTTAACCCTCACTATAGTTTTTCTCTTTTGGGGGTTTCCACGTAAAAATCCTAGTGTACATATGTTTGGTTGCATTAATTTGTTTTTATGTTCTCTCTTGCTGATTTTACATTAGAATTGTAATAATGGCTAGATGGATTTTATTATGGTTTTATGGAATAATTATTCACCCCCTCTCAGTATTCTAAATGTTCAACAATTGGTCTTAGAGTTCGGTTCCTCAGGATAAGCCTAACTTGAGGAAGGCCCCAGAATTTGAGTATAATAATTTTTTTCCTTTGAAAGTGATTTTTGCTAGATGTTCAAGAGAAATGAAGATCTAAAGGATAAGTTGATGAAAGCAAATGAGTATATTGAAAAATTTCAAAGTAAAAGCGTTGAAGCATGTGATCAATTGGTTAAGGCAGATGAAATTATTTACTTGCTACAACAATTGGATGAAAAGAAAAGAACTAAAGAATGTCAGGAAATTGAAATTCAAAGAAAAAAGGATGAATGCACAAAGCTTGAGCAAGAAGCACAAATCTTAAGATTTGATTTGGAAAAGATAAGAAGTTTTAAAGACAAATTTAAGATAAGCTTGGCAATGCTTGATGAGTTGATTACTTCTTAGAGACTGAAAATGGATAAGAGTGGTTTAGGGTTTGAAGAAGGTCAAAGTTTTAGAGCAAAGCAATCTACTGGTAAGAAGACACAGTGCAAAGATGGACGAATCAAGGATCTAAGAAGCAATTCTAGAAGAACTCTAGTCAAACAGCCTGATGCTAAAAGGTATTTATCTTTCAATGGTGTTTGTTATTCCTATAAGAAATTTGGTCATAAGGAAAAGGACGGCAAAAGTAAAATGAATGATTCTTTATCATTCTCTAGCAAGTGTCTTAAGTGAAAGAAGGTTGAACATAAAGCTAGTCTATGTGAAAATAAGTTGAATAAAAGAAAGAATGGAAGGAAAAATGCTATTTTTTGTAAGTGCAACAATCTAGAACATCTTGTTAATAACAACAAAAGAAGAAGAAATAATTATCTAGAAAAGAAGCATGATCAAATTATTGATCTAGAAGAAGCAAGAAAATAAATGAAAAGGATTTGGAGAAAGGAAGGAGAATTTAAGTAAGTTGAATCAAAATCATTAGTCTTATTTGTGTCAACCTCTGATGCAGATACACCTGTCAATTTTTGAGCCTAGCAATGACGAAGGGGGAGAAATTATAAGAAAATCTAATAAACCTCCTCATCGATACTTATGTTACTTCATGATAGAAGTATACTTAATGTGGTAACGAATTTAAGGAGTTTCTTCATCACGTGTGAGGAGAATGAAGTTTGCAAAATTTGAAAGAATGGAGGTGCACTTAATTTTTGATGTAATCTACCTACAAGTTGAAGCGTTATTTATTGCAAAATCATTCAGAATGAAAGAAATAAATTTAGGTAATTCAAGAGGACTATGTATTTTTTAGGGAAGTGCGCAAAGGAAGTTTAGAGAGCAATTCAGAGTTTTAGGGTTTGAAGGAGAGATCAAGTGGATTCGAAGTGAGCTCCAAAAGGAGGATATATATACATTTCTCTTTGGCATTTATAGAGGTATTCCTGTTTGCACAATCTTTCATTTTTTATTTCTATGGATAATTCAAAGGTTGTGAATAATGCAGATAGAGTGCAAATTAATTTGAGAAGATATTTGAAGAATATGTCAGAAGAATATGTTGGTGCATTCTCTCACATCCATCCTAGAGTGTTTCCCATAGAAGATATATATGCATTTGGTTATAGTAAGATAGAGGAAATGTTACCAATCCAGTTGAACATTCTATGGAAGAGTGAATTGGAAGAGAATCATGATGCCTACAAAGTGTTAGTTGAGAATAGGTTGGATGTTTGGAGGAAAACCCCTTTATTTGAGTTTCAGAGAAAGTATATTCGAGTGGTTTTGAGTAGAATTCATGATGAATATTTGTGGATTGATGAAGCACATTTGATTACTAGAGAAGCAATCAGAGATGTAACTGGTTTGTGTTCCTCCTGACTAGTTCCCAAACAAAAGGTTGTGGATGAGCAAAAAATAATTGAGGTGTAACCGATGTGAATTTGGAAGGAAAAGTGATATGATTTAACAGATCTATGACATATGCTTTTAATGCTTAATTATAATCTGAAAGTGCTTAATCAAAATCTAATTCTTAACAAAATTAAATTAATGAAATTACAAAGAGATTAAAGAAAGAACAAAAAGAGAGAGAAAGAGAATGCAAATGAAATTGATAATGGAGTTTGTCATTTAAAATGACTACGTCTCCGGGCCCCTCTCCAATGAGTGGACCAGTCCATTTATTCCTCCAGAAATTTGGTTACATTCGTCAGAAGAACCTCCTCTTGGTTTACAAAGAAATTCTCAAATGCACTTCTAAAGTGCATGGAAACAAGCTTCTCCAAAAGTGCAAAAATACAATAATTTCTCCAAGGAAAGAAACTCTCACACTTGCAAAGTTCTTCCAAAATCACTTACTTCACACCCCCCATCTACCCCTTTTATATTACATTTTATGCCAAAATTGGTGTAAAACCAATTAACTACCCAATCTCCCTTACATAGAAAAAAATTCAATAATATCCTCCTTTAATAATTTCCGGAAGGACAATATCCCCTCAAAATAATTTCATTTCCATTTGAATGGTTACGAATATATTTATTCGCTATTATTTAGGAGATATTTTACGTAAGGTTTTATTTGAACCCTTAATTTAGGAATAATATTCCTAATATTTTTGTGTAAAGGAAAATATTCTAGGCCTCTAAAAATATGGGATAATTTAGGCCTCTAGGAAAAAGGGATTTAACCTTATTCTAAGTTTTTGAAAAAGCAATTAAATCCCTTTTAGAGAAAATGGTGGGTGCTGATCCTACCATCCTCTCCTCCTTTTAAGTTTTTCCCCTAAAGGCAAGGGAGGCTTCCCATATAAGGTGGGTTTCCCCCTATTCCTTAGGTGGCATCCCACTTTATGTGGGTCACGCCCCATACCATGGGTGGTGCCCACTTTATAGATTATATATATATATATATATATATATATATATATATATATATATATATTTTTTATATTTTTTTTTTGCCTCTTTTTTATTGTTAATATTATTCAACAATAATATTTCCATGTAATGCCATGTGTCAGGGGCTAATTAGTTGTTGAGCTGATTGGGCACTAATGTCATCAGGACAATTTTGACCTAATCTTTGACCTTCTGTAACATTGCCATACGGACTCTATTTTCCATGAAACCAACTCTGCCAAAATTGTGACGATGAGCACTATAAAATGGTGTTGACTTTGACTAGTTTTGATGACTTTGATTTTTGCCCTTTTTTCGGCCTAGGTCTAGGAGTTGACTAGAAGTTTGACCATAATTATCTTGAGCTCCGAGACTCTGATTGACTTCGTTCAAGTTGCGTTGGAGTCAGGTTTCCGAGCACTTATTAATGATACTGAAACTGGAGAAAATGGAGAATTTCAAAATTTGACAAAAAATCCTCCGGATCAGCCCTCCCCACTAGAGAGCTTTTGGACCTTCGAAAGCTGGTTACTCAGAAAGTAAGTGAGGGTAAAATTCCCTCACTTTACCAGTCCATCCACTTTGCCTTGCTTGGATGCATCTCCTTTAGCCCCACTCAGAGGTATTCAACTACTCCTCTTCGTGAAGTCCTGGTGTTCCTATCGAGGATGATGTCTTCAAGCAACTCTGACATGTACTCTAGTGAAAGGTCGTCAACAGATGGAACTTTCACTTCAGCATCCTTGTCTAGTATCATCGAAGGTTCGTACAACTTCAAGTCCTCAACATTGACTACTGATTAAATCTGCATGTATGGAGGAAGATTAAGGCGGAAGGCATTAGTGCCAATCTTTTCCAGAATCTCAAATGGACCATATCTGATTGGCTTGAGCTTCCTCCCTTCACCTTGCATTATTTCCTTGCTTATATGTAACCAAATGTGGTCACCGACTTGGAAATGGTGGTCGGTGTGATGTTTATCATGCTGAGCCTTGTATTTGTCTTGACTCTTTTCCAACTGTGCTTCTATTGCTTGATGAATTTCTTGGACTTTCTGGAAGAACTTCAAAGCCTTCTCTGAATCATGGCATCCATCCTCAACATCGTCCTTGCCAAAAGAAAAATCCATCGATGTCTTGGGTACGTAACCGAAACAAGTCTCAAAAGGAGAACTCTTTGTAGAAGAATGAGTTGCATGGTTGTAGGCATGTTGCACATAATGAAAAATTTCATCCCACATATTAGGATGTTTGCTGCAATATCCTCTGAGCATATGCACAATTTTCCTATTGACTACCTAGGTCTGTCCATCAGTCTGCAGATTGAAGGTTGTACTCGTTTTTAGTTTAGTATCCATAAGTCCCCATAAGACTGACCAAAACTCCCCAAGGAATCGATAATCTCGATCCGATACAATGGAAGTGGGTAACCCAAAGTGAACCCATACAAACTGAAAATACATATGAGTTGTCAATTCAGTAGTGACTTTATTTTTACATGGCATAAAAATACACATATTGTTGAACCGATCAACTACTACATACAAATAGACATGCCCTTTCCTAGACATAGGTAACCCCCCAAAAAAATCCATAGAAACACTTTCGCATGGACAGGAAAGTACATGTAAAGGTGTGTACAACCCCAATTTCTTGTTACATGGTTTGCTAGTTGCACACATCACATATCCCTTAATATATTTTGTTACAATTTCCTACATTTGAGGCTAGTAGCAATATTTTTGTAATTGTGCCAAAGTTTTACTAACCCCAAAATATCCTAGAATTAGTGATGTGTGTACCTCTCTAATTACATGTGCTTGTTCATTCTTTGGAATGCATAATTTTCCTAAGTGATACAAGAGTTTATCATGCACATACTAATCCTTTTCTTCTACTTTTTTGCCTTGGATTAGAGATGCATAGATATCCTTAAAATTTTCATCAGTAGCATATTGTTCTTCAAAACTTGCATGCATCATAGAACTATTTTTAACGATTATCAAAGTATTGAAAACTAGAGGTCTAGAGAGCATGTCTACTTCTTTATTATGGGCACCTTTCTTGTACTTAATTACTAAGTGAAACTGTTGAAGAAAACCCATCCACCTGAAGTGCCTACTTTGTTGTAGCTTAGTTTGTGAATGTAGATATTGCAATGGTTGGTGATCGGTATGGATTACTATTTCCTTCCCCATTAAGTAGTGTTTCCATTTTTTAACACTCTAAAATAATGCATAAAGTTCCTTATCATAAGTAGGATAGTTAATGACTGCACCTAAAAAGGTTTCAGAGTGATAGCAGATTGGCTTACCTCCTTGCATTAGCACTACTCCCATGGAAAATCCACTTGCATCTATTTCGATTTCAAATGGTTGGTGTAAATCTGGTAAAGCCAGAACTAGTGTTGTGCTCAACTTCTCCTTCAAAGTGTTGAAGGCCTTCTGCTATGGACCTCCCCACTAAAAATTTGTCTTCATACTAGTCAATGAGTGCAATGGTGACAGAATATAAGAGAAGTTTGCAATGAACTTTCTCTAGTACTGGACTGCACCTACAAAACTTATGACTTCAATAACTGTACTTGGCTTAGGCCATTTTACAGTAACTTCAACCTTTGCAGGGTCTACTTTCAATTGACCACCTCCTACGACATAGCCTAAGTACACTAAGGATGTCTTAGCGAATTCGCATTTAGACATCTTTCCAAAGATTTTTTCTTTTCTCAATACATCAAAAATGTTTTTTACATGAATTAGATGATCTTCCCAAGTTTGACTGAATACAATAATATCATCCAAATACACTATGAAAAAATCATCAATAAAAGGATGAAAGACATCATTCATGACTCTCATAAATATAGTTGGTGCATTACAAAGCCCGAAGGGCATGACCAACCACTCAAATAGTCCTTTGTTTGTCTTAAATGTAGTTTTCCAAATGTCATCTTCTGTAATTCTTATCTGATGATATCTTCTATGCAAGTATAACTTAGAGAAATAAACTGCATGTTTTAATTGATCAAGTAAATCATCAATACGGGGAAGAGGATACTTTTTCTTTACCGTTATCTTTTTCAGGGCTCGATAGTCGATGCACATTCTCCAAGACCCATCCTTCTTTGGAACCAACACAATTGGAGAACCACAAGGAGATGTACTAGGACGTATGACTCCCTTTTCCACCAACTCCTAAACTTGCTTTTTCATTTCCTCATTCTGCAAAACTGACAAATGGTACATGTTGATGTTTGGAAGAGGCCCATCCTACTATAAATGGATTTCATGTTGTATCTCTCTCCTATATGGCAACCCCTTTGGTTCTTAAAATAAGTCTTCATAACTTGTAACTATTTTGACCATCTCAATTTTACGCTTTGGATCACACCCCTTAAATGCTTCAGCTTTTTCATCCTCTTGAGATTTTACAATCATTAATACAAAGTTCTTACTATAATTGATCAACCTTTTCATTTGACCAGCTTTGACTAGTTTAAGATTAGTCTTAACTTTATGTGCACGTACAATGTATTCTATCCCATTCTTAAAAATATGATACTTATTCTCTCCCTTGTAGAAGATTGCTTTTCTATCATACAAATAAGGACTCCCTAACACAAGCCCACAAATATCCAAATGGACAACATCTACTTCTACCTCATCAAAAAAGTTTGCAGTGATAGCAAATTTCAATTTACATTGTTTTGTTACATGCAGTTGAGCATCATTGCAAACCCATCCAAGCAGATATGGCTTTGGTTGAGGTGTTGTAGTTAACTGGAGTTTCTTTAACACCTCTTCAGATATAAATTTGACTTGATAACCCATATCAAATAGTGTATCAATCTTAGTGTGCTTAGATACAACTCGAATATGAAATAGTTCATTCTGTTGTTTATCAACTTCAGGAGGAGTGGATACTTTACTTGTACTTTCACTACATGCACTTGCATTAGAAATACTTGTATCAGTAGAGAGAGTTATAATTTTAACTTTACCTTGGATCCCAATAGCAGCAATCTTTGTCTCATCTCCGGAGTCAGATCCAAGATCCTATTGAATAATTGCAATAGTCTTTTTCTTGCTTTTATTTCCTTCCTATCTTTTCATCCTTAGTTTCAGGTGCAACTTCCAACACTTAGAATCATCATGCTCCTCTTTCTTACAATGGGATCATGTGGGCTTATCACCCTCCTTCTTAACTATAGCTGTCTTTTTCCCTTTGCCTTTATCTTTGTCTTTACCTTTACCCTTAAACTTCCCCTCAGAATTAGATGGTTTATTTGAGAAATTATCACTGAAAGTGGTCTTACCCCTTGACTCTAAATGAGTAGCTTGGACTGATACTTCATCAAAATTATTAGGACTCAACATTATAATGGTATGTCTTAGATAAGAATGCAAACCACCTATGTACTTCAGTAGTGTATCCCGAGTATACAAAGGAACGCTTAAAACAATAGCTCATTTTCTAAACTCATGGGTGTAATCTTGGATAGATTGGCCCTTACCTTGCCTAAAGGTTTTCCAATTCATTGTTAATTGTTGCATATAAACCTAAAGGATAAAATTGTTTTTTTAGGGCAGCAACAAATTCCATCCAAGTTCTACTCTCCCACCAAGTGAGAGTTGTACCTCCCAACTGGAGAGTGGCTAACTAGATCATAGAAGCATCTTTAGTTAGGCCTTGAATCCTACAATACACTTCTACCTGCTGGATCTAATCATCTAACTTTTCAGCATTTAACTCACCATCGTACTTAGGAAATTCAAATTTTATACCTAGTTTAATAACAGGCTTCGACTTGCTCTTAAATGGATTATTAGTGGGAGAAGAAGAAGAGGGAGAAGAAGAGGAAGAAGGAGAAGATGGAGTAGATGGATGATAAAATGATTTTTTTTCACCATCTTCAGATTGCTTCTTCTTGTCTTTATGATCTTTTGGGTCTTCCTTCTTCGAAGAATCTCCTTTCTTTTGCTCACACTTCTTCTTATCTGCATAAAGCTCTCCAACCATTGCCGTCATCTCAAGGAAGGATTGCTAAATAGACTTATCATAAAGCTCAGGCTCAAAACTTTTCCCAACTTCGGTTCCTTCCATCTTTGGCAAAGTTCTTCTTTTGTCGATCTCAAGATTATATTTTTCAAGCTCTCCTTTGCCTTTTTGAAGCTTGGAGCGCGTTAGCATTCAAACTTGCAATTATAGCCAAACACGGCTCTGATACCAAATTTGATCCGATTTAACAAATCTATGACAAATGATTTGAATGCTTGATTATAATCTGAAAGTTCTTAATTAAAATTTAATTCTTAACAAAATTAAATTAACGAAATTACAAAGAGATTAAAGAAAGAACGGAAAGAGAGAGAAAGAGAGAGCAAAAAAATTGATAATGGATTTTGTCGTTTAAAACGACTACGTCTCTGGGCCCTTCTCCAATGAGTGGACCGATCTAATTATTCCTCCATAAATTTGGTTACATTCGTCGGCAAAACCTCCTCTTGGTTTACAAAGAAATTCTCAAATGCACTTCCAAAGTGCGTGGAAACAAGCTTCTCTAAAAGCAAAGAAATACAATAATTTCTCCAAGGAAAGCAACTCTCACACTTGCAAAGTTCTTCCAAAATCACTTACTTCACACCCCCATTCTACCTCCTTTTATATTATAGTTTATGCCAAAATTGGTGTAAAACCAATTAACTACCCAATCTCCCTTACATAGGAAAAAATTCAATAATTTTCGGAAGGATAATATCCCCTCAAAATTATTTCATTTCCATTTGAATGGTTACAAATAGATTTGTTTGCTATTATTTAGGAGATATTTTTATGTAAGGTTTTATTTGACCCCTTAATTTAGGAATAATATTCCCAATATTTACGTGTAAAAGAAAATATTCTAGGCCTCTAAAATTATGGGATAATTTAGGCCTCTAGGAAAAATGGATTTAGCCTTATTCTAAGGCTTTGAAAAAACAATTAAATCCCTTTTAGAGAAATTGGTGGGTGGTGATCCTATCATCCTCTCCTCCTTTTAATTTTTTCCCCTAAAGGCAAGGGAGGCTTCCCATATAAGGTGGGCTGCCCCCTATTCCTTAGGTGGCATCCCACTTTATGTGGGTTACCTCCCATACCATGGGTGGTGCCAATTTTATATATTATATATATATATATTTTGCCTCTTATTTATTGTTTTTTTTCATTGTTAATATTATTCAACAATAATATTGCCATGTAATGCCATGTGTCAAGGGCTGATTGGTTTTTGAGCTAATTGGGCACTGACGTCATCGGGTTCATGGCGATGAGCACGATGAAATGGTGTTGAATTTGACTAGTTTTGACAACTTTGATTTTTTCCCTTTTTTTAGCCTCGGTCTAGGAGTTGACCAAAAGTTTGACCATAATTATCTTGAGCTCCGAGACTCCGATTGACTCCATTCAAGTTGCGTTGGAGTCAGGATCCCGAGCACTTTTTAATGATATCGAAACTAGAGAAAATGGAGAATTTCAAAATTTAACAAAAAATCCTCCAAATCAAAAAGAGATTGATTTGAGATCGATTGTGGATCCAGTAATTAGGTATGCTTCTATGGTCATTGGTCAAAAAATTTTCCTACCTAGAAATGACCTCACAGTTTCTACTACTGTTGTACATACTATTTTTGATATGGTTAAAAGAGATATGGATTATGACCTACGTGAATTACTTCAAATACATCTTTTGAAGAATTTATAGGATATCAAGAAGAGTAAGAAGAATACATTCTAGTATGGAAATTCAGTTGTTTGTTTACTCTTTTACTTTTTGAGAGAATTACCATTGAGAGGAAGAATACAATGGTCAAATATAGAGCCTATTTCCCATCAAATCAGGAACTTCATGATAAATATCCGCAATTAAGATGCACAAGAGACTGTCCTTGTTTCATTCTTTCGAACATTTTAGATGAGGATGTGCAGAAGGTGTAGGATTCTAGTAAGTGTTTTTGAAAGGTAATTCAAAAGTATCAATTTCTTAGTGTCTAGAGATTTCTATCACATGGAAGTAGTTGAATCAAGGTTGGTATGGATATCTGAGTTAGATTATGAAGTGTTGGAAGCTGAAATTGATTATTATGCAAAAATTCTTTCGGAAAGCCTTAAGAATCTCAATGTATAAAGTACCTTCGATAGCCCAACCGAAACAAGAAAGAAAAGAAAGAGTGTTATTAAACAAGAAGTTATAGAAGGAAGTGTATTTGAGAGAGCTCAACATGAGCATGAAAGAATAAACATTCAAGGAGATTTGGAAGAATTGCAGAAGGTTATTCCCAATGCTAATTTTGATTCATCTATTTCTATTGAGGAGAATCTCAGAAGCATGATTAATTCTTTGAATGTCTTGTTACATATGGTTATATTTTTTGTCATGTAATTGTTATGCACTGCTTCCATAGTCTTTGTTTTCTTAGATTTTGCCTAATTCTAAGTATTGGTCACTATCTTTTCCTTTGTTGTAGGTTATTTTCGTTTCTAACTCCTTGTCGTGGGTTAATTAAGTTCTAAAACTTGTATGGTTGGTGCCCATGTGCTTAAGTCCTTTGTCGTTGGGTTCTTGTTTTGTCTAACTATTTGACTGTTTTACTTGTTCCTCCTTGTTCCTCCTTGTTGGCATTGGGCATGTCCATCCTTTGTATTGTCATTGAGTTAGAGGTTTCCCAAACCTCATAACTCCCAATTTCAAGTTGTGAAGTTTCAGTTGTTCGTGACAAGGAAATGTGTTGTTCATTCACACATTTTGAGGCATCACCTATATATTTATTAAGGAGTACAATGCAACTTGGAGATGTCTTATCAATATTTTTTGTGAAATGTGCCAGCCTCGAGGGTTGTGTTGATGGCCAAATTGGCACAACAATATTTAAACAGAATATCTATATCTTATTTCTCCTAAAAAATAAAGATAACATATAGTATCTAACTCCCAAGGTCCTAGTAGTTGGTTCTCAATTATGTTGTTTTGTTGAGTGGTCAATGAGGCTCTAATGTTCAAGGGTCTTGCTTGTTATTGAACTTTCTTGATTGCTATAAGAGAGAAATTTATCTAAACCTACTCTAATAGGGGGGGTATAAAAAAAAGGCAAAAGATAGATCAGGGACATAGAAAAAAGGAAAGAATTTTGATTCATCTAGTTAACCAGACATGTTATTCTTCAAGGAATTCTTCTAAGAAAATTGCAGAACAAACCAACTCGTAATGAATACAAAGTTGAACATTCATTCATAGTGAAAATTTCAACAACAGATCACAAATCATAATTTGAACAAAAGAAAAATCAAACTTCATTCCTCAAAGAGTTCTAGATCAAATAGTAAACCAAACAAATATCATTCCAAAGTATAACTTAAAGAGGGTTTAAATCTGGCTACTCCTACTATTGCAAAACAGATAAGCAACATTTACAAATCTGGAAAATTCACCAGTGTATAGAAACCTATGTCTTAAAATTACCTTAGCTAAACTAAGAATTGCAGAAAACTTCATTAACTATCCTACTGCTAACTCTAATTAGCTAAGCTGTAAAACTTCTATGTAATTTTCTAAGTCTAACTCCTAAGTCTCTAACCAATTTCCTAAAAAAAAAGTCTAACCCTTTACAAATGAGGAGATTTAACAATTAATAACTCAAAATCCCATAATTCTCTCTAGAATTGAAACATCAAAAAGTTGTAGCTTTTGTGTGTATGAAATTAAATCACAAAGATAACTTTCTATTTCAGCTTATGCTAATCTTTAGTAGATTTCAGTTTGCAATCCCATCCTCCAACACAACTATTTGTGTCAACTTTTGATTGACTTTTGTTGACTTTTAGTTACATTTCTAGCTTCTAGTTTCATCTTTGAGTTACTCTTTTGCGAAACATAAATCAACACCTTTTAGACATAAGTTCATGTGGGCCCACCATACCTTCAACTTTCTTTCTATTAATTCTATTTTTCAAAAAATCTTTCATTTTCCTGTGCAGTTATGTTTTGCAAATCACCTTGACCATGATTTGTTATCTTCAAGTACCATTTTTCTCCTCAAACCTAGATAGTACCTACACATTACCAAAAGAGTGTGATTAATCAATTGAATCAATAATTTTCAAATACAAAAATTAATTTAGACAATTAGTTAATCCATTCAAATTATCAAAATCAATCAATTTTATTGATACGGATGAATGAATTAGTCATGTTTTATTTGGAAGATCCATTTTGAAGTTGTCCCTGTAATCAACATATTACACAAGATATTATTTCATGGCTTCACATTTAATTTGGGGAATTCTATAAAACAGTTTACATGCTTTGTGTGCTTCCCTTCTCTCCTCATTCACATTTTTCATACGTGTCTACCAAGGCAATTGCAGCTACAAATATCTCACCAAACTCCTCTATCCTTTGCACACCAGCATGGAAGAAATTTTGGATTGGCCTCTACACTAGCCAATGGCACCCGTTTGAAAGTTTCTAAAGCCTTTTCAACAAATTCGTTCATGAGATGAAAGCTCTTAGAGGCGTTGGTTTTAGATCACAAGCCTCTATTTATGCTTCACCATTGTGTACCAGAGAACAGGAGTGAAGGATCTTTCATATTTTTATATACGTGCAAGATTGGGACTGGGACTACACCTTGATCATGAGCTTTTATTTATCATGCTTGTGGATCAGAACCATACATGCACCTATCGAAGTCGGGTTCAGAATTGGATGAGTGCGGAGCCGTCAAACTTTGAGAACCTTTTAATGCCTTTGCGGGAAGTGGGCGTGGAGTGGGAGCCATTTCAGAACCAGGAACTTGTGGGAGCAGAACCATTTCAGAACGTGAACATTATTTTGTTTTTTTTAGGTTCTTATATTGTTCCAGTTGGGTATGTGCATGATCATCATGGAAAAAACAGGCCCTTAAGTGGCAATAAAAAGATAGAAAATCAGAGTTAGACAACTTGACGTAAAAATTTGAATGAGTTATCTATATTATTTCAAAAAAATGTAAAAATAGAATCTTTAGAAAATTGAATTTAGTTTCTAAACTACTAGACCTTTATTTATTTTTTTAAATCTATTTGGTGAAAATTTGAAATTTCAATGTAGTAGTATTTAAATTTCAGGGTAAAAATAAGAAATAGGTGTCTGTCTGACCACCCTAACCACAATAAAATGATAATATTTTTTTATAATATTTTAGATACAATTAGAGGACTCATATCTCGATGTGATGCATATTTTTTTATAATTTTTTTCCAAGTAAATAATTAATTATAATTTTTTTATTAAAACTTTTAAAAAATATAAAATCTCGCCTGTCTAACCACATTAACTTGGTCAAAAAATTATGAAATTCATTTTTTATTTTTTAATCCTATAGTATGTGAAGCATAAAATATGACGCATTTTTTGAATTCAAAAAATGTGATAGCGTTTGAAAGTTATAGATGTTTTTCAATCAGCCTATCAATCAGGACTTTATTTGTAATTCTAATAGAAAATGAATAATAATTATTTATTAAATTCAAAGTAAAGCATAATTTATATTGGTGGAAAGCTAAGAATCTCCTCTAAAAGCCCTTTTCGTTTCATCAATTTTGGGTAAAAAAAAAGTCATCAACCACATGGGTCATCATATGGCTTACATATCGCCACTTTTTGGCCCATCATGATCCTGCACATACCTGGTTCTGAAAAGAAATTTTTATTAAGGCGGGGTCAGAGTGAGAATTGGAGAAAGTGAGGTCGGAGCCAGTTCAATGTGGGATTAGATGGGATCAGAGGTGGGGTGGAACAAGGAACAAGAACCTTGGAAGAGTTTCAAGTTTGATTCCAATTCTGGTTCTGGTTCTGTCAAATAGAAAAGAACAAAGGGAACAAACAAACAAGAAAAAAACAACACAACAACGAGACTAGAAACACCAACCTCGAGACAAAACAGACAAAAGAAAATGGCAGAGGTGGAGACAGGAAAGGAACAAAACTTGGAACTTTACCAAGTTCCAAATTTAATATCCATTTTAGATCTGGCCCACAAAAAGGAAAACAATACAAATCGAACAAGCAAAAATGAAGAAACCAACAGGATTGGGATCGAGACCGAATTAGGTAGAAAAAATCAACTAAGTTCCAAGTCAAGATTCAATTCCAGTTTTGGTTCGGCCAGAGAAAACTAAACAAAAACAAAGACTTAGAGAAACGAAAAACTCCAAAACCATTGCCGAAAAAGACCCAAATACAAGAAACAAAGGGGGTCCCCATATTTTTCCAAGACAAATTTGGGGCATGTATGCAAGGCATAACAGGTTGCTTTATCAAGAATTAAAATAAGGCATTGCATTTATTCAGTACCAAACACACATCTTACAATTGTCACATGAAAAAGGGTGGTGAATATTTATTCATTATGGTTCTCATTTGTACATCTTTTATCTACAATATTTTTCAAAGCAAGCAAGTTTTCCTTTGTTCAATGTGGGCTCATGCAATCCAAAATTGGAAATTGTTGGCTAGGAGTGAGGGACACAAACTTGGGATCTTTCAAGTTCGATGAATTTTGGGCTCGATTGGAAAGTGAGAAAATCCGCTGTTGAAATGAAGCTATTAGAAAGTGGGTTATCTTATGCTAGAGGTTTCCCTGAAGTCATCTTAAGTGTGGACTTGGTTAGTGCCTGCATGAGGAGATATATTCTAGGAATGAGAGAAATTAAAGCCACAAACAAAACCATTGTTGCTAGAACTTCTCTAGAAACTGTTTCTCGTGCACTAGGAATTCCTGAAAAAGGAACCTACAAGAGAAATGTCAGTCGTTGTAACCAATGAATTTTTCAAAACTAGGGAAGACTGGTGCAAGAATTTCATTGCCAAGGGCTGGTTGAAGTCCAAAAAGAGAGGTAAGACCCAATTGCTAACCAAACTCAAAAGAACCCATTTTAAATAAGAAATTGTGGATGTTATTGCTCTGTTGCATTGCTTGGTTGGGAATATGCATGTTGAGCCTTTTGAAGATTGAATGTGTCAATTTATTCTGGTTATTTGTGATGAAAATGTGTTCATAGACTAGGCTAGAGTAATTTTTTTCCATTTAAATGAGCAACTAGTCAATTTCTAGTAAATGAAAACCTTCCATTTGTGCTCTTGTTTGACATATGTTGTACCTAGTCAATGATATTTTTGGCTAGGGCTAAAACCTATAATACCTCTAGCTCCTGGTGTGCCTGTGTACAATTGTTATCCACAATTCACTAAACAAGTTGGGATGGGAGAGAAATATTATGTAAACAGTGCCTTTTTAATGGAGGTTGTGAGGAAGCTAGACAAAAACCCTAAAATGTGTTTCTCTCCTAAATCCATGTCCTTGATAACAAAATTTTGAAGCTTCTATATTTAGTTTGAAATATTTTCATATTTGAGAATTAGAGGTTATGAGAAGGCTTTGTTGAAACTGCCTAGGTATCTAAAAGATTTACTGGTGTTTTTGGAAGTTTGTAGATAGATGGTCTTGGTCAATGTGAAGTATATGCACATTGGGAAGTGAGGTTATCCTTTTCCACTGGTTACTCCCTCTTTTACATGCAAGAACAATTAAGTAGCAAAAGTTGTTGAGAAAGTCCGTAAAGAACACAACCTCCAATATTTGTTCATGAGGGTGAGTTTTGATAGTAAGGGTTATGTGAAACATAATCTATATGGGCCCTAGGGAAACTTTGTATCAACACCAACCCTCTATTGAGTATTTTTGGGAGGATTATGTAGATGGAAATGAGGTTTTGAAAAGAGATTATATGAGGATGACCCTCCGATAGATTCAACTATATGGTCTTTCAATCCAAGTTCCTGAGAATACCATTGAAGATTCAGTAATTATTGATCCTAAATATGATGGTCTACTAGATAAATCTCATCCTAAAATACAATGGAGTAAGAATGAATATTTTAACATGAATGTAAGATCCACTCTAGTGTTAAATAGAACTCAAGATTGGTTGAGAAGAAAATGGAGGCAAGTTGTAGGCTCTACTTAGGAGCCAAAATCTTCTTAAAGGAATGAAAAAAAGTCTACTGCAGTTGTTACAGTAACTGCATCATCAGAAAAATTGGCTATCAGGTCTTCCAGTGCTAATTCACAGTCTGGAGGGGATGGTAAAAAACATGAAGAGACAGCTAAGTTGAAATCAGTATGTGAGAAAGATAATGTATCCACTCTGGTCCCTGATAGGAATACCAACCAAGTGAAGCCTGCTTTGGAGGATTTTGATGGAATTTTCCAACATATTGTTGAGGACAATTGTAATTTCCCTCCTTTTTCGGAAGTACCCTCTTCCTTGGGAGAGAATACATCCATCCTCTCCGTTGAATCAAAATAAATTGTACATGGAAACAAGGATGTTTCTTTGTTAGAAGCTTCCCTTGTGTGGTTGAAAAAGGTTGTGGAGAAGAAAATGAAATACAACCCTATGAAAATGGTTGGATTTAACATAGTCATAAAGTTATTCCTATCCTCCTCAAGACCAAAGAAAGCTCAGAAAATGTCAAGGGTGTTGAAAGATCCAGCCTCTTGGAATCAAATACTAGAAATTGTGGACCCCATCAGGGACCTGAATGACAACAAGATAACTGAAGCGGATTATCTGATAACACACATGGACATCGAACCTCAAACATTGGAGGGTGATGTATATCATGCAAAATATTCTTTCAATTCTTTGATTAAACATGTGAAGGAAGAAAGGAAGGAGAAAGTGAATTTGTAGTCACAAGTCCTTGATTTGGAGAACTTCATCTCTTCTTTGATTCCTTCTACCATATCCAATGAAGCTTCAAGTTCTCAAGGAATGGATATAGATGCATCTTTTATGTAGTCAATCAAGTGAAACCTTGGTTATTCTAGAGCTTTCGATGAGTGGATTGATGAAATGTCTAAAGAAATTTCCCTTTTTATAAGCAAGTCTATGCTTTTTTACATTCAAGTTGTAGAGAGGAGAAAGGAATTAATAGCAGAATTAAGACAAATTCGGAAAGATCAAACCAATCTTTATGTTCTCTCTCAAGAGATAAAGGATTTTATTACCACATGGATTGAATAAGTTGGTCATTGAATAAATTGTAAATGATCCTAAGGAATTAGACCCTTCTGGGTCTAATTCACTTAATTGGAAATTGGATTTATATGATAGATTGGTTAATGAAATCTCTTAATTCCTCGAGATATTTTTAGATCTGTTAGTTGAAATTAAAGGCAATTGCCATGACTTGAAGGTTAATATCATGGATGAGTTTGATGAGAATATTTTAGATACTAGGGAGGTGTGCCTAAATTTTAAGGAGTTGTTTAACAAGGAAATTACAAATCCCGCTACTTCAACTAAGAAGTCCTTTTCAAGACTTAGGAGATTACAATTCTATCTCGAGTCCTTCAAAATTGAGGTGAATAGGAGATCTCAAAATGTGGCTAAATCTGAAGCAGCTTTATCTAGAATGAGAACCAGACCACAAATTATTGTGACTCTGAGAAGTAAGGAGATACTTGCAATTTCTACCAGGTATAGGGATTATAAGGCTAGGATGAAAGCACAGGAGGAAACCTTGCATAAAAAGGCAGTCGTGTCTATTGAAGATGAAGAGACATAGGTGAAAGAATTGGAAGAAGTTTATTTTTAAATATTTCATGATACTTTTACTTTTTTGGCTCTTTTCTAAGTTAAAGACTTATTTTTAATTGGTATGGTTACTTTCAAGAAACAATTACCTAAAACTATTGGTGATGCTTTAAATAGGGGATTAGCTAATGGTTTTGGATCTTTTGGGCGAGCTTTGATTTTCTCATTAGAGAACTAAAATTTATTATCTAGATTTTCTATTTTTTGAGATTCTAATATAGAAAACTATGGTGGATTTTATGCATTCACGATCTTTGAATTGTGGTGTATAAATTATTTCTGCTTATGTTGAACTATCTATTGTGAGTGATCTATAATTGGAATGGTTGTTATTTAGAAAGCTATTGCATCACTATAGTATGATTTATTTATGAATACTGATGTTGTGGTTTTTTTGATTCTATATTTATTCGTGATTTATTTCAGTTTTGTAACATGATTTTTGTTGATACCTTTAAAGTTTTCTAGTTAAAATCCTCTTCCTTTACTTTCTTTCTCGTAAAAAGAATTCCTAGTAAAAAAATTATTCATTGCATATCAAACGAAGGTAGCTGCCACCTTTTAAAATAAGTAGAGAATCAGTTAGAAAGTTATATCATTACTGGTTCAACTGTGGTTACATTTTTCACATCTATTGGGTGTGAGAAAATAGAGTTACGTGATAAATCTATCAACCAACATGTCTACATCTTCAAACTTGAAGTGCATGTGCTAGAATCAGGTCTACTAAAGAAAATTTGGAAGATATCAAGGGAAAATGTGCAAGTGCACATAGTCGAATGATGAAGGAATTGGAGAGTCTACAAGTTTTTGAAGAAGATGCACAGGAACTACTTTATTTTTTCTCGAATTGGTCTGGTAGTACACTTAACATAAGAGATGAAAAGTAAAAGTGAATCCTAGATGAGCACTCAAGCATATACATACAGATTGATAGAATATAGAGATAATTAGAGGTGGTCCTACATTGTGCAACTTTAAGACAAATTATTTTCTCTATAGGATCAAAGAACATAAGTTATTAATAAGTTTGTGGCACTCAAAGACATGATTAAACTTGGGAACATTCCTATTTCTAGTGCTCTTAACAATGTTGGTGAATTATCAGAGATTAATCTTAGTCACAATACTTTATCAAATGGCATAGAGTCCTTAACTAAGCTTGAGCTATTACACAAGACTCTTATAAGTGAAAAAGGTTCATGCGAAAAAGGAAAAGCATCATGGAAGGTCATCCTGGAAAATCTTAAAGGTTCTTCTTCTTCAAGTTGATTCAATTGTGTGTTCATATCTTTTTGGTTACATTTTGATGCATATATACATATATACTAGACCCCATCCTTTGTCATTGATGTTAAAGGGGTAGAGATAGAGGTTGGCAAAGGAAAACATTTTTGTGAAGAACAGTTTTGATAGGGGGAATATTCAATTGTCATATAGGTATGTGCAGGATCATGATGGGCCAACAGGTGGTGATATGTAAGTGATATGATGGCCCATGTGGCTGACGACTTTTTTATACCCAAAATTGATGAAATGAAAAGGGTTTTTAAAGGAGATTCTTAGCTTTCCACCAATATAAATTATTATTATTCATTTTCTATTTGAATTATGGCTAAAGTCTCAATTGATAGGTTGATTGAAAAAAATCTATAGCTTTCACATAGTATCACATTTTTTCAATCTAAAACATACGTCACACTCTATGCTTCACATATTATAGGATTAAAAAAAAAAAATTGAATTTCATGAAGTTTTGACCAAGTTAAGGTGGTCATACATATGATTTTTTATATTTTTTAAAAGTTGTAATAGAAATTTCATAATTAATTATTTACTTGGAAAAAAATTACAAAAAAATATCCATCACATCGGGACATGAGTCCTCCACTTATATCTAGAATATTATAAAAACATTATTATCATTTTATTGTGGTTAGGGTGGTTAGATAGAAACCTACTTCTTAATTTTTCCCTAAAATTTAAGTACTACTGCATTGAAATTTCAAATTTTCACCAAATATTTTTAAATTTACCTAGTAGTTTAGAAACTACATTAAATTTTCTACAAATTTTATTCTTACATAATTTTTAAATAATATAGATAACTTATTCAAAATTTTATGTAAAGTTGCCTAACTCTGATTTTATGAATTTTCATCACCACTTAAGGGCCTGTTTTTCCATGATGATCTTGCACATACCCATATATTGAAAAATGTTTTTCACATACATGTTTCATCAATGCCAAAGGGGGAGATTTTTGGAATTATGGAGCCTTGCAATATGAAAATTAATTGTGGATGGTTTGTGTTGGTTGTTCCTATGTTGCCATTTATGTCAACATGGTGACAACTATATGGGAAGTCTATATGGTTTAGTAGAAGTTGTTCTCTGTTAGTAATATTATTTTGTGATGAATCAGTGCGTTGGTATTTGAGTCTATAATTCACCACAAGATATAATATGACTCTAATATCTTAAACTTGTTAACATGACTCATTTAGACTTCTATATCTTAGAGCTTGAGAGGTTTTGGGTTGTGAGTGACAAGTTATCTCTAATAGAGTTCAACTCTATAAATTACCATTGTTCCTTTCTTGGAATATCTATGTGGGAGACTCCACATGATTTTAAGGTGAACATTCTTATGTTGTGGTTTTTTTGGTAGTCTCTATGATGGTATTATGATGAGAAATTTATGTGTTTTCAAATCTAGAATTTGTTTTCTTTGAGGATTGTTTGTTGGCTTGGAGATTCTATGAATTATGTGATAGTCTTGGCCAACCTAACATATGTGATTCACTATGGAGACTAGTTATACTTTATGGATGTTATATTACTTGGTATAATACACTACATGGATAAAATGTTTAAATCATATATGGTGCTAGCAAGAGAGTTTTGATTATTTTTTTTCCATCTAATTAGGTCGACCTAATTGATGAATAATATATACTTGTATATATAAGATGTTTTGAATAATAGAAGTGTGTGAGTGAGAAGTGGGTGTGTGTGTGTGGAAGAAAGGTGAAAGAGGATCCGAGCCTAAATGCTTTATCAGTTCAAGATCAATGCAAATTAGTTTATTGGGTACTATGTGAGGTAGTACTTCATATTCTGAGCTTCATTGGAAATGTGGTCACATGGAGCATGACTGCTAGATAGAGCAAAAGGAATATGAAATACAACAAGGTTAGAGTAGCAGTTTGATTTTAGATTTTGTTCTATATAAGGGTCTATAGGTAAAATTCTATTTTGGCAGTTTGTTAAGATAGATTGGTCGGCCAAATGTAGAAGATTTACTCCCATGAAGTCTAGAGGTGAGTTGGTGAAATTTTTGAAATTTTAAGTGGTGAATTCAAACTTGATAGTGCTTTGATGATTTTGTAAGTGTAGTGATAAGTTTAGTTTCTTTGTGAAGATTCAAGAAAAAAGATCATCTTGTTTTCTTTTTCAAGTGACATAATAAGGTGATAGACAAGGGATATATCATTATGTAGATTGTAGTGGATAATTTAGATAAGTATTATCATTTTAATTTTCATATTTAGAAAATGAAAATTCAAATGCAATTAATGAATAAGAATTTATGGGGAATAGTGAGTGGAAAGGAAAATGTACCTACAAAGGAAACTAAGTTATTAGAATAGAACAATAGAGATGATAAATCCAATGCTATTATTGGTCTTGCTCTTTCTGATTTTGAACTACATCATGTAGATTTAGATAAATCATCAATATAATTTTGGGACAATCTTAATAAACTATTTGGAGCAAAGGCTTAAAACTTCAATTGTTTAGGTTCAAAATGGAAAATGGAATCACAATGTCAAGTCATATAAGTAGTTTGAGGTCTCTCATTAGGAAATTAGTAGAAGTTAAGGCTCCAATAGATGATGAAGATGCTAAAGCTATCTTTTTAAATAGCTTGCCTTAAAAATTTAGCAATGTTATTTTTACACTCAGCCAAATAACCTCTCAAAATTTAGAGGATATGATTTTACCTCTTGTAGGAAAATAAAAGAGAACAAATGCAAAATATTTAGATGATGTTTGTCCACCAGAGAAGGAATTATCTTCTCAAATCCATGATAAAAGATCAAGCACAAATAGTGAGAAAATTAAATGTTTTTAGTGTAAGGAAAAAATATCACATAACTTGGTCTTGTAAAACTTGAGCTAGGGATGTTCTTAAAGGAAATATCAAAGATAAAAACAAAGAAGAAAAAATTGCTTGCATTGAGAATGAGGATTCATCAGATGATGATGTTCTTTTTAATGACTCTTTTGGTGGTGTTCATTATACATTAGTACTATGTCTTTAGATTGGAGTTAGGTAAAAGCAAAAACTTGTATCACACTTTCGGCCAAATAAATAGTTTCAAGTGAACTATTTTCATTCGAAACTTTTTCGGCCAAATAGGTTTCAATCAGAACAATGTAGCATGAAAACTATCAAATTCTGACAAGTTTGACTTTAAAATGTTATGACGAGAAAAATATGCATCAAAATTTGAATTTTTTTTCCATGTACAAGATATTGAAGTTACTTATTTGGAGAAAAAAAATTAGGGAGAAATAAATTTTTTTCAATTTATTTTTTCATGGCCTGTGAAGTCACGTTTTTCTCAAATTTTCAGCTTTCTAAAAATTTTCCTTAAATTGATAAAAACATAATGAAATTTAAAAAAAATTAAAAAATTATAGGAATAAAATTTATCAAAAGTTCTACATTTCATTAGTTTACACCATTTTGAAATTCAAAACATAAAGACCACTTTTATGTGGTCAAAGTTCAGAATTTGTTTTGTTGTTGGCCGATTCCTAAATATAAAGTGTGACACAGGTTTGTGCTTTTACCCGGTTGGTGGCACTAAAGGATGGAGGAATTTCCATCATCTCAATTTATCTTATTGCTTTGAGATGATGCAAGATGATGCTTTTCTTGAGAATCATTTTTGGCTTTAATTTCTTGCTTTTCATTGTTGTTGTTGATAGATTTGAACATATATATATTGTGAAGTTCGATTTTTGGAGACATGTAAGATATTTGGTGTAGAACTCAATATGGATGGTTTTCCAACGAGCTTGCAAGACTATGATCAAGAATTATACCCCTCCAAGGTTCATCAGACAATTTGATGGAGCCGCGTGTTTAGAGAGCTCAATATGGATTATTGTTGAATAATTAGGGAATTTGTGATTCGAGAGTTCATGAGAGGAAGAACTCGAGCATTCAACTTGAAGCTTCACCCTTTTGAGGGTCATGAGGTAGCTTGATGGAGTTCCACCTGATTTAGAATTTATTTCTTGAAAAGGAAAATATTCTCAAGAATGTATACATATTTTGTAATAAGCAATTTTTGTTATGTAAGCCTTAAGGGGAGTCCCTTGGCAAGGTGATTTTGTGGTTTTTGGAGAAATGAAATAAGGGGCCTGAATATTAGAAAATAAAGCATTAAATTTTTAGCATAGGAAGTTAAGCATAGGCAGATAAACTATTTTTGTTTTCCTTCAACCGTTTGGCTTCTATGCTCCCTTGTATAAATGCACTTGCATTATGCTCAATAAATCAATTCAGTTTTATTCTTTCATTGAGCACTATAGAGGTACATGATATTTATCTATGGCATCAAAGGTATGGGCATCTAGATTTTGGTATTTTACTTTCTCTTAATAAGTAACATATGGCTAAAGGATTACCATTTCTTAAGAATAAATAAAAAAATGTGAAGAATGCTTATTTGGAAAACAACATAGAAATACTTTTCTTATTGGGTTGTCTAGAAGGGCAAGAAAACCTCTTTAAGTTATTCATAATTATTTATGTGGTCCTATGGAAAATCTCTCACTAATTAAATCAAGTATTTTCTCAATTTCATTGATGATTTTTCTTGTAAAACTTGGATCTACTATTTGGCTGATAAATCAAAAGTTTTTGATAATTTTGTTGAGCTCACAAAATTAGTTGAAAAAAAAAGTGGTCAATTCATTGAGGTCATCAAAATAGATAATGGGGGATAGTATAGATCAACTATATTTTTGGATTTCTATAAGGAACATGAGACTCAAAGAGATTTTACCACCTCCTACACTCAACAATAAAATGGAGTTGTTGAGAGAAAAATATAATTATTATTAAAATCACAAGAATCATGATGAAAGAAAAGAACTTAGACAAAAAAAATTGGGTTAAGGAAATCACTACTATAGTTTTTTATTAAATAGGATTCCCACAAAGGCAGCTCATGGAATGACTCCTGAATAGACTTAGTTTTCTTTTACACCATCTTTTGCTTATCTAAAGGTGTTTTCTTTTGTTTCTTATGCGCATATTCTTAAGTAAAAGAGAAAAAAATTGGATGAAAAAAGTATCAAATACATTTTTTTTTTTTACGGTTTTGAATTTTTTTTTGAAAATTATATGATCTTGGTAAAAATAGGTTAATCATAAATAGAGATTTCATATTTGATAAAATAGAACAATATAATGATGATGAAAAGGTTAATAATATTGAGATTTATTTGAAGAAATATAACCCTCTTGTGAATGATGTAGGTGAATAGAACTCTCATCTACTTGTGTTCGATGAATCAGAGGTCATTGATAATGTAAAAACTTTATCCTCAAATATAGAGAGTCAAAAGTACTAGAAATACAAAAGAATAATTAAGAAAAATCACCCCCCATCACTCATGTTAGATGCTAATTTTTATCACATGACTACAAGGTCCAATAAATAAGTTAACTATGTTCTAATGACTCATGTTATGCAAAATTATGAGCCAAAATATTCTATAGAAGCTACAACCATAAAAAATGAACTGGTTTCCTTTGAGAAAAATGACACTTGGGAGTTGGTTGAATTATCCCTATTAAGGATGTTATTGTACAAAGTGGATTTATAAAACTATTTATAAATCTAATGACACTTTTGATAAATATAAGGCTAGGATGGTTGCAAAATGGTACTCTAAACTAGAAGGTACTGACTATACCAAAACTTTTTCTCTTGTACCTAGGATGGATATTGTTATATTAAATTCTTGTCATTATCCTCTCAAAATGATGAAATATTTATTAGATGGATATTAAAAGTGCATTTTTAAGGGTTATATTGATGACAAAGTTTATGTTTCTAGACCTCAAGGTTTTGAATTTCCTTTCAAAGATCATTTTTTTAGAGGTTGAAGAAGGCTTTGTAAGTTCTAAAGTAGGTAACCCGAGCATGGTACTCTAGAATTGATTCTTATCTTTCAAAGAGGTTTTATAAAAATTCAACATGATTCTAATCTTTATATTAGACATTTTGGTGATGATATCCTAATTTTTCTTCTATATTTGGATGATCTCATATAAAATAGGAATAATTCCTCATTTTTTCCTAAATTTAGGACATATTTATTACTTTCTTTGTCTTGAAGTTTGATAGCATAAAATGGTATGTTTTTGTCTAAGAAGAAGTATGTTTCAAATCTTCTTCAAAAGTTTCATATGCAAGATTGTAATCCTATGGCCACACCTATGGAGGTTGTTATTAAGTTTTAATAATTTGATTATTCTCCTTTTGTAAGTCACACTCTCTATAGATAGCCAGTTTGAAGTTTAGTTTATTTGACCACCACTAGACTAGATATTACATATGTAATAAGTGTTGGGAGCCATACAACATGAGAATAAAGTATGGATGGTTTGTGTTGGTTGTTCCTATGTTGTCATTGATGTCAACATGGTGATAACTATATGGGAAGTCTACTTGGTTTACCAGATGTTGTTCTCTACCGGTGATACCGTTTTGTGATGGATCAGTGTGTCAATATTTGAGTCTAAAAATCACCGCAATATCTGATATGACTCTAATGTCTTAACCATGTTTTTTTGACTCGTTCAGATAGCTATATATTATATTTTGAGACATCTTTTGTTGTGAGAAAAAAAATATCTTTGACAGAGTTTAACTCTATATTCTACTATTGTATTTTATGTGGCATATTGTGTGGGAGACTCTACATTATATTTTAAGGTGAACATTCATATTTTTTGGTTTTGGTGATAGTCTCTATGTTGGTAGTATGATGGGAAACTAATATGTTCTCAGATCTGAAAGTTGTTTGCTTTGATTATTATTTGTGGGTTTGGAGAATTGTGTTCTAGTCTTGGGTGAGTCAACGTGTACAATACTTTTTGAAGACTAGTTATGTTTTATGTATGATAGATGACTTGGTATAATGTACTACATGGATAAAATGTTTAAATAATATATGGTGCCAACAAAGAACGTTTTGATTATTTTTGTGTTCATCTAATTAGGCTAACCTAATTGATTATCAAGATATACTTGTATATATAAAAGATGTTTTGAGGAATGAGATGAGAAGGAGGAGAATTGGAAGAAGGATTCACATGAGCAATGAATGGGAAATATGGAGTACGTATAAGTGTGAAAAGGATTAAGAGGTGCGTGAATATCTGAGCCTAAATTCTCTATCCATTGCGGATTAGTGTAGTTTTGTTGAGCGACTGCTGTGTGAGACAATACTTCATATTTTGAGCTTCAATGGAACTAAACCCTGCACATTGAAGGTGTATCCTTTTAGTTCAATCTTTTGGTAGTGAGCCACTATCATTGTATCTTGGCTGTTATCCATCTTTTGTACTCAATTTGTGAGCCTTTTAAGGATAGTGAGTCCTGGTAGTGAGCCACATAATATTTTGTTTAGAAAACCAAGATCACCTGCATGCAATCACCTATCACATGCAAAAGACATGCAGAACCAAAGAAGATGTTTTGTAAACCTCAAAGTAAAAAATGCATTATTGAGAATCAATTATTACAAAGAGATCAATTCTTATGAAGGAGATCAAGAAACCCTAAACGAAACCCTAGTGTGCACACTTAATAATTAATCAATTATTAATGTGCCTAAGTTTAGCTTAAGCAACTAAAGGAATAAGTGACTTAATTAATTAAATAGTATGATATAATTAATTAAGTATAATAACTTATTACTCTAACATTTTGTATCCAAATAGAATATATTGTGAGTTAACCCCCACCATGGTTTTTCCCTTTTTGGGTTTTCCATGTAAAAATCCTGGTGTTCATGTGTATGGTTTAATTGATTTTTTTTTTATGTTCCTTCTTCTCAATTCAGTCAAAATTGAGATAATTTTTAAATGGATATTAATATGGTTTTACGGAATACTTATTCACCCCCCCGCCCCCCCCTCTTAGTATTCTAGATGTTCAAAATTTGGTATTAGAGCTTGGTTCCTTGGAAGAAGCCTAACAACTTGAGGAAGATCCTAGAATTTGAGCATAAGAAGTTTTTTCCTTTGAAAGTAGTCTTTACAAAATATTCAAAAGAAATGAAAGATCTAAAGGATAAGTTGATAAAAGTGAATAAGTACATTGAAAAGCTGCAAATTTAAAGCATTGAAGCATGTGATCTAATGGTTGAGGGAGAAGAAATTATCTCTAGCCTACTGCAACAATTGAATGAGAAGAAAAGAGCTGAAGAATATTAGGAAATTGAAATTGAAAGGAAGATGGATGAATGCATAAAGCTTGAAGAAGCATAAATCTTGAGGTTTGATTTGGAAAACGAAAGAATTTTCGAAACAAATTAAGATAAGCTCGCCGATGCTTGAAATATTGATTACTTCTCAAAGACCAAAAATGGATAAGAGTGGTTTATTTTTTGAGGAAGGTTAGAGTTCTAAAGCGAAGCAATCCACTGGAAAGAAGACTCGGTACAAAAATTTTCAATTCAAAGATCTAAGAAGGAATCCCATAAAAAATATTTTTAAACGACATGATGCTAAAAGGTATTTATCTTTCAATGGTGTTTGTTATTCCTACAAGAAATTTTGTCATAAGGCAAAGGACTGCAAAATTAAAATGAATGATTCTTTATCATTCTCTAACAAATTTTCTAAGAGAAATAATAAGGGATATAAAGTTGGCTAGTTGAATAAAAAGGAAAATAGAAAGAAGAATGTAGTTTGTTGTAAGTGAAACAATTCAAAACACCCTAGTAATAATTGTAGAAGAAAGAAAAAATATAAATTCAATGAAGAAGAATGATCGAATCAATGATCCAAAAGAAGCAAGAAAGGTTATGAAAAGTATCCGGAGAAAGGAATCAAAATTATCAATATTATCTATGCTAACCTCTGGTGCAGATACTCCCATCAATTTATAATTAAAAGTAGTGGCTAAGGGGGAGCAATCATCAAAAAATCTAATAAATCCCCTCATCGGTACTTGTGTCATATCATGACAAAAGTATATTTAATGTGGTAACAAGATTATGGTATTTTTCTATCACATGTGTGAAAGATGAAGTTTGCAAAATTTGAAAGAATGGAGGTGTACATAATTTTCAAGGTAATCTACTTGAAACTTGAAGCATTTATTGCAAAATCATTTGGAATGAAAGGAAAAGATTCAGATAATTCTAAAGGCTTATGTATTTTTGGAGAAGCATGCAAATTAATTTTAAAAAGGAATTAAAAGTTTTAGGGTTTGAAGAAGAAATCAAGAAAATTTGAAGTGAGCTCTGGAAGCAAGATAACTATACATTTCTTGTTGGAATTTATAGAAGTATTCCTATTTGCACAATATTTCATTTTTATTGCTATTGATAATTCAAAGGTTGTGAGTAGTGTGGATAAAGTACAAGTCAATTTGAAGAAGTATTTGAGGAATGTGTCAGAAGAGTCTATTGGTGGATTGTCCTACATCCCTTCAAGAGTGTTTCCCACATAAAATATTTATGAATTTGTTTATAGTAAGGTAGAATAGATTTCGTTAGTTCAACTGGGCATGCTTTGGGAAGGTGAATTGAAAGAGAGCCATGATGCCTACAAAGTGTTAGTTGAGAAGAAGTTGGATGTTTGAAGGAAAGTTCCCTTGTTTGAGTTTCAGAAGAAGTATATTCAAAGATTTTTGAGAAAAATTCATAATGAATCTTTGTGGATTGATGAATCACATTTGATTATCAGAAAAGTTATTACAGGTGTAACTAGTTTGTGTTCCTCTGGACCAGTTCCCAAACTGAAGGCTATGGATGGGAAATAAATAATTGAGGTTATCACTGTGAATTTTGAAGAGAAAGAGATTGATCTAAGGTCAATTTTTGATCCAGTAATGAGGTATGCTACTATGGTCATCATTCATAAAGTTTGTATCCCTAGCAATGACCTTATAGTTTCTACTATTGTTGTACATAATGTTATTGATATGGTTAAAAGAGGTATGGATTATGATTTGTGTGAATTAATTCGTATAGATCTTTTGAAAAATTTAAAGGAAATCAAGAAGAGTAAGAAGAATAAATTATGGTATGGAAATTTGGTTTTTTGTTTTCTCTTTTACTTTTTGAAAGAGTTACTAGTAATAGGAAGGATAGAACGGTCAAATTTAGTGCCTATTTCCCATCAAATCTAGAATTTCATGATAAATCTTGGTAGTTTGGATGCACAAGAGACTTCCCTTGCTACATTATTTGGAACATTTTAGATGAGGATGAACATGTGGTCTAGGATTCCAGTAAGTGTTGTTGAAAGGTACTCAAAAAGAATGAATTTTCATGTGTCCATAGATTTTTGTCACATGGAAGCAGTTGAATCAAGGTTGGTATGGATATCTGAATTGGATTATGAAGTTTCAGATTTTGAAGTTAATAACTATGCTAAAATTATTTTGGAAAGCTCTAAGAATCTCAATGTAGAAGGTACCTTTGGTAGCATGACCAAAAAAGGGAAGAAAAAGAAGACTGTTCTTAACCAAGAAGTTGCAAAAGGAAGTGAGCAAGAACATGAGGATGAAAGAATAAATATTCAAAGAGCTTTGGAAGAATTGTAGAATTTTATTCCCGGTGCTAATTTTGATTCATCTATTTATATTGTGGAGAATCTTTGTGGCATGATTGATTCTTTGAAGGTCTACATATCTAGACTTGAAGTGTCTGCTGGAATCAAGTCTAATGAAGAAAATTTGGAAGAGATCAAAGGAAAATGTGTGAATGCACATAGTCGTGTGATGAAGGAATTGGAGAGTGTACAAATTTGTGAAGAAGAGGCACATGAACTACTTTTTTTTTCCTAGATTGGTTTGGTAGTACATTGGATATAAGAAATGAAATAAGGATGAGTGAGTCTCAGATGATCACTTAGTTAGATACATATAGGTCAGTAGAAGATAAAGATAATAATAGGTGGTCCTATATTGTGTAGCTTCACGAAATATTATTTTCTCTACAAGATCAAAGTACAAATTTTATCAAGAATTTTGTGGTACTCAAAGACATAACTAGACTCAGACATACTTTTGTTTCTAGTGCTCTTGGTTGTATTGGTGAATTATCAAAAAATAATATATTTCCCAATACTTTAGTAGATTGTATAGAGTCCTTAACTAATCTTGAGATATTTTACAATACTCTTGGAAGTGCAAAAGGTTCATGGGAAGAAGGTCAAGAGTCATGGAAGGCTATCTTGGAGAGTCTTAGAGGTTCTTCTTCAGTTTAATTCAATTATATGTTCAAATCTTTTAGGTTATGTATTTTGATGTATATAGATATATACTAGACCCCTTCCTTTGTAATTGATGTCAAAGGGGGAGAGATAAAAAGATAGAGAGATGGAGAGATAGAGAAATGGAGAGATAGAGAGACAGAGGAAATTTTTTTGGTGAAGAACAATTTTGATAGGGGGATTATTCAAAGTATTTAGTTGTTGAATTTTTATTTTTTCATGCATGTTGACATCAATGCCAAAGGGGGAGATAGTTGGGAGCATTGCAACATGAGCATGAAGTATGAATGATTTGTGTTGGTTGTTCCTATGTTTTCATTGATATAAAGATGGTGATAACTATATGGGAAGTCTAATTGGTTTACTGGATGATGTTCCCTACCAGTGATACCCTTTTGTGATGGATCCGTGTTTCAGTATTTGAGTCTGGAATTCACTACAAGATCTGATATGACTCTAATATCTTAACCATGTTTTATTGACTCATTTAGACACTTATATTTTGGATCTTGAGATGTCTTTTTTTGTTAGTAGGAATTTATCTCTAACAGTGTTTAACTCTATATTCTATTGGTGTTCTCTATATGTCATACTATGTGGGAGACTCCGCATTCTATTAAGGTGAACATTCTTATGCTGCAGTTTTGGTGAGAGTCTCTATGTTGGTAGTATGATGGGTGGTTTTCGCCCACAAAAGGATATAAAAGTCATGGAAAATCCTAACCTGGGAATTGGACATTCCAGCAGGTGACTAACATCTTATCATGGTCATTCATTTACTTTATCAAACTAGGGAACGTATACTTGAAATGGAGAGGCACTGTATGTGCACTAAGAGCTAATTTTAGCCACAACCTACTAGAAATAAATGCATGAAAGGAATTCTATTTCTGATATATGAACATAAAGAAAAGTCTTATCAACCTAAGCATAACTTAGTTAAAGTAGAAATCATAACAACTATTTCTGAAAAACAAACCATGAACTGGTCTTATGCTGCAGGAACAGACACAGGGATGGATTCCTTATGCTGCAGGAACAATACAAGACTGAGTTTGCACTTAAACTTCCTAGAATGAAATTCTAACTGATAAAAAATAGGAAATAAACTACTAACTAAAGATACTTACTAAGTGGCCCCCCTTAGCAAGCATCAACCAATTATGCAAGAATTGAACTCAAAACTGCATCAACTTTTTATTCATAACTCAGAATCACATACATGGTTGGTTTGCTTGTAAGAAAACTAACACAAAAATCTATTCATCATTATAGCACTACTCTTACATACTCTGTAATTTTTCTAATCTCTAGTCTAATCTTCTTAACCTTTTTTAATCCTCTCCTCTTGTTCACTCATGCAGGAGGAACATTTATTTATAGAAAAACCTGCTAACTAACTTGATAGAGAAAGATGCAGACGTAGATGCTTCCTAATTCTAAAGAAAAAATTTCCATAAATGAAAGTGTATCTATCCAACTGATTCAAAGAGAATTCAGTGCTCCACTCTTCCTAGATTGATGACCATTTAGATCTCCTCTCGATGACCCGGACAGAGCGTCTTCGTAGGAACAACATCCTTGGTGCCATGGTGGAAATGGTCTTCACTTCAAAACCGAGGTTCGCTGCGCTTGAATTGTTCATACTATCTTTAACAACCTGTGGAACACATGGTAACAAAGGCGAAAGAAAGCATACATAAATAGCACAATACTTATCATTAATGCCACACATTAAATTCATCTCATTTATCCAAAAACCACATGTATCATATCAGTCAATTGGGAGGTCAAACAAGGCCATAAATATAGACACATGGAGATATTAAGCAGCAAGAATATAGGAATGCATTGTCATAGGATACTACCCAATTTAAGATAAAATTTTATAATCACAGAGTTTAAAACAACCATTAGAAAGAGTAAAAGGTATTCAAAAATACATCATGATATTCAAATAATGAGCATATTTTAGGCTCATCATTTGCCCCCTCCTTATGCTAATGCTGGTCCTCCAGCATTAACCTTCCTGGTTGTTTCCCTGAAGATGGTAGAATTAGCATGGCCTTGCATTGCAGTCCCAAACTTGTAGTAGAAGCCTCTGTAATTCTGCCACCTTTCATACCCGCGAGCTTCATTAGTTTCATTAATATTTGTGGCCAGATAAGGGTATAGTGGCCACATCAAAATAGGGGGTGAAATGTCAATGGAAACCATAGTTCAAACCTCTCTTGGAGACCCAGTTGTATGTATCTTTCTGATCTTCTGATGGCTGCTCTAAAATTCAAAGGACTATGAGGCTCAGACTTTCTTAGGCCAACTGTCAATTTCTCCCATCTAGTTCTGATTCTGGAAGATGAATGTTTCCAAAATAAGTATGGTTGGCCTTTAAATTCATCATATACCTGTTTTCTGAGATCAAATATCCATACTCTTGCTGTAGGATCATAAAACCCATATGTAATAGAAAACCAAGTTCTAAGAACTGTTTGAGGATTGAAACTTTCTGGTCTTAGGGGAGTTGGTTCTTTCCTTTCAGCTTCCTCATAATCCTCTAATTGCTTCCCATAATTGATCTCATTAGCTGCCCAGGACATAAGTGACCTCAAATGAATGTCACCAATGTAATGGAGTGGATTCCACTCTATTTCAAAAGGTATTAATAAACCATGCAAATAAAATTCACACATAGAATTTCTTAACCAATTAGGTGTTGTTTGATAGGCATCATAGAATTCTTTAGCGGAATGAATGACAGGATCCAGATTTTTGGAAATTTTTATTAATTGAAACCATAAAAACTGCTCCTTCAGACACATTGCATACACCCTGGGTGGTGGTCTACATTCCATGATTTTCCCAGCTACTCTCATCATGTCATTCATTTTCCCCTTGATTTCTTGTATTTCCCGCCTTTGATTTTCAATTTCTTCTTCTCCTCTTCCCATAGACTTTGTTGCATTTAAATTTTGGCAAGATAACAGAAACTCAAATTTTGAAGTGTCATAGGCCTCCAGGCAATTTTGAGATATTCTAAGTACTCAATCAGTAATGTTCTCTTGTACACAACCAATGCATGACAAGGTTCTGTGGGCAATGGTGTTTCATTGAATAACTTAGTTTGTTCAGTTTCTTTTTCTTGCTGCTTAGGAGGGGATTGTGCTTCTCTTGACATTATCTCAATTTCCTTTTCCAAATCATTAAGGCTTGGCATCCTCTTTTCATCACTGCAACCCTACTGCATTTCCTCAACTTCCTTTGTTTCTATTTGTAACTCCTCAAGAATAACAGAGTGACTGTTATTCACATTCTCAGATACACTCTGAGAATCTTCATGACCAAAACCCTCAGATTCCTCTGAAATAATTATAATTTCTATTTGGACGGGTGTTGAGGTAGTTTTACTCTGTTTCCTTGTTGAAATTGTTCTAGGCAATGAAGTAGGTGCAAGAGGTTCTTTTGCAACTTTTCTCTTTTTAGCTTGCCTAGGGGAGTCAGACTCGGCAAGAGAGGGTGATGATGAAATTGTGGTGACTACAGGTGTTGCTGTAGGAAAAAGTTGGGTAGTACGTTTTTGCTTTGCTGTTTGAGGGTTTGCTTTTGGGGTATGCTCAGCACTAGATGGTTCACCTACTTTTGTTTTCCCCTTTTCTTTCCTTGTGGAAGACCTAGTTTTTATTTGGATAGAGGGCTCAGGTGTAGAGGCTACATGACTAGGTGCTACATGAGGAGATAATTTTTGCTTTGCTTCCCTACTTGTAGACTCTAATTTCTTTTTATTTTTCTTGGGTTGAGCAGGGAGTGTTCTAGGAGGTTTAGGAGGTTGCCAAGAAAGGGGTGATACATCTCTCAAAAAATTCTTGCCAAGAAAGGGGTGATACATCTCTCAAAGAACTCTCAATCAATAATTTGATCAGGGCATGATGGGTGATGGAATTATCTTTACCCTTCTGAGTTTCACAAGTACTATGCTCCAAAAGATTTAACAAGAAATTTGGGACGTTGACAACTAACCCATGCCTCATATGACTTAACATTTTAAAATGGTAGGACTGCAAATAAGAGAAGCGTCCTTAACAAGTAAAATACCTGATTATGAAAGAAGTGTATTCTGAATATGGATAAGGCAATGAGACCCATTTGCATCCTTGCTTTGAAACCTCCAAGAGTCCATCCACTGGCAATGTGAATTCTGCCCTGGAAGAGACAGCATCCCTTCCTAAAGGGAAATTTTCTCCTACTGCTGGAATTCCTATTACTTCATCAATTCGTTCCTTAGTTATAGCAACTGTTAAACCCCATACTGTAGCCTCTCCTTCCGAAAGAGTTCTCAGAAATTCACTTGCAGCTTCTTCATCGAAAGAATCTATCCTCAAGAAATATTTCAACCATCCACAAATACTGAATGCTTGAACCACCTGAGGATCTTGTGTTAAGGCCTCATGAGCTACTGGCTCAGGTATTACCTAATGACCACCCATATTCAAAAACTAACTCTGCTAAAAATCCCCAAAACTTAACTTCTTCTGAGAATTTGAAAAACACCCTTTTCCTACTCTGTTTCTTTTCTTTTTGGTTTGTTTGACTTTCTTTTCTCCCAAAATGATATAAAATACAATTGCATGCAATGAGTTTTAGAAAATACTTAATTAAGCAATTAACTTGCTGATAAGGAAAAAGCATGCATTCACTTGCATTCATTCTTGGGAAGTACAATTAAAAAAAATTATTTTTATCAAACGTGGCGTTGGTAAAAAAAAAAAGCTTGAAACAAACAATCCCCACCCCCTACTTAATATTTGACATGTGTCTTCACATGCACGAAAGGCTAGGTGAAGAATGAGCAGTAATGACTGATAGACACTTGTAATAAATGAATAAATAAAATAAATGAATGATGTGACAAGAGAAAAGAATATCACGTACCTTGTAGTAAATGCTCATGGATGTTGGAAATGACTTCTTGAAAAAGAGATCATGAATGGTGGTATGGCATGATGGGTGACATGGATGGGTGATGTAGACAAGAAAGGTGAAATGATAGATGGTGATGGATGGTGATGGAGAAAGTGGTTTTCGTGAAAGGAAAACCTTTATTATGGACGTACAACATAGTGTTCAAAGAGATGCTGCAGGAAGAAGACCGAAGCCTTTTACTGCATGAGGATCAGTGGCTGCATCTGAAACAAACTGCTTTATAAATTTTTCTTTTGATGTACGCTTATGGTACAACCAAAGACGGTGTCCATTCACCAGCAGTTTGAAGCAGACAGGATCGATTGTTGCCAACTGAATCAAACCATTATCAAATACATTTTCAATTTCATATGGACCAATCCATCTTGTTATAAGCTTACCTTGATTCTCTTTATACCTGGAGTCATAGAGTAGGGCCCAATCACCAACGGAGAAATGCTTTGTGCAGATATTGTGGTCATGCCATTTCTTCCTTTGCTACTAAATTGCTTCAGTGTGTTGGAGGGCAGCTTCCCTCATCTCATCCAATGCATTTAACTATAGGAGTTGTTCCTTTTGTGCTTCCAAAAGATTAATTTGAAGCTGAAGTGCAATTCGTAAGGTCTTATGCTCAAATTCTATTGGCAACATGGCAGTTTTTCCATAAACTAATCCATAAAGTAACTCAAAAGAGGTAAACCCTGTAGTTGTTTTCCATGTTGTCCTATAGGCCTAGACTGCTTCTGGAAGATGACTGCTCCAATATTTCATATGTAACTAGACTATTTTTGTAAGGATTGCTTCCAGTTCTTTGTTAGTTACCTCTGCCTGACCATTGGCTTGAGGGTGGTAGGGGCTTGATTTTTTGTGCCTGATCTTGTAGTCATTCATCAATGCAGTGATCAGGTTTAAAGTAAACTGAGCTCCCTAATCAGTAACAAGTTCTCTAGGGACTCCAAATCTGGTAAAAATTTGTTTATAAAGGAACTCAACAACCTTATTGTCATGTGCATGTGTCATTGCTTTCACTTCCACCCATTTGGTCACATAATCAATGCAAACTAAAATGTAGGATTTTCCATTGGATGGAGGATCAATTGGTCCAACAAAATCCATCCCCCACTTATCAAAGGGACTAACCACCACGTGTGGATATAGGGGCATTTCATCAGACTTCATTGGTCTCCCCATTCTTTGACATCTATCACATTTTCTAGTGTAGGCTACAACATCCTTAAGTAATGTGGGCCAATAGTACCCTATATTAAGCACTTTCATTTATGTTCTTTTAGATGCAAATTTCCCACCACATGGCTCATCATGACAAGCATGCAAAATGTCATATGTCTCATCTTCTCTGACACACCTTCACATGACTTGGTCAAGCCCTGTTTAAAACAAACAATCTGCAATCCATGAAAAGTTAAGACTTTTCTCAATCAACAACTTTCTGTCCTTTGGTGAGAAGTGAGCTGGTATTTTGTAGGCTGCTAAATAATTTGCAATATTTGCATACCATGGTGTTTGAGCAGCTATAGAAAATAGATGTTCATCAGGAAAGCTATCATCAATTACCTCAGATGTGGCAGTTGTAGCTGTTTGAAATCTTGACAAGAAATTAGCACTACATTTGCCCTGCCTGGCTTGTCAATAACTGTGATATCAAATTCTTGCAACAATAGTAGCCACCTTGCTAATCTATCAGATATGGCAGGCTTATTCATAAGGTACCTTATTGCTGCATGGTCTGTATGAACAAATATTTGGTAACTAGTGACATAATGCTGAAACTTGTTCAAAGAATACACAACTGCTAGCAATTATTTCTCTGTGATAGTATAGTTTAATTCTTGGCCTTGAATATTTTTGCTGATGAAATAGATGGCATGCTCTATGGAATTATCCTTCTGTCCTAACACTACCCCTATGGCATAATCAGAAGCATCTGTGTGTATATGAAAGGGTAGACTCCACTTTGGTCCTTAAAGAACGGGTGCTTTAGTAAGCAAGTCCTTAAGCTGCAGGAAAGATTTGTCACATGCCTCAATCCAGTTAAATTCACAATCCTTAGTCAATAAGGCATACAAGGGACTGGCTATTTCGCTGAAATCTTTAATGAATCTTCTATAGTATCCAACATGCCCTAAGAAGCTTCTAACATCCTTTTGTTTCATAGGTGTTTGCAAAGCTAGAATAACTTCTATTTTTGCAGGATCAACTTGAATTCCTACTGGAGAAATATGATGGCCTAAAAAAATTTCCTCTTGCATCATCATAAAACACTTCTCACTATTTAAAGATAAATTATGCTTCTTACACCTTTTCAACACTTTCTCTCCAAATTTGATAATGCTTCTTCATAAGTTACTCCATAAGTGGTGAAGTCATCCATGTAGATCTCCATAGAATCATGAGAAATGTTAGCAAAAATACTAATTACTACCCTTTGAAATGTTGTAGGGGCGTTACACAGGTCAAATGGTAGGACAGAGTAAGCAAAAGTCCCCCATGGACAAGTAAAGGTTGTTTTGTCTTGATCCCCAAGGGGAATTTTAATTTGATTATACCTACTATATCCATCTAAAAATGAGAAATATTTTTTACCAGACAATGAGTCCAGTACTTGATCAACAAATGGCAGTGGAAAGTGATTCTTTTTAGTTGCAGTATTCAACTCCCTGTAATCTACACAAACTCGCTATTTCCCACCTTTTTTAGGAACAATAACCAATGGAGATACCCATTGAATTTTTGAAATAGGGTAGATAAAACCAACATCAAGCAACTTTTGGAGTTCATTTTTAACTATTTCCCTGAGTGTTGGGTTTATCCTTCGCTAAGGCTGCCTAATAGGTGAACAATATTCTTTAATGTAGATCCTATGAGTACATAGTTGAGAATCTATTCCCTTCATATCCCCATAGTCCCATGCAAAAGATTTGTGTTGATCTTGCAACATTTTAACTAGGGTAATTTGTTGAGATTCAGGTAGCTGATTGTTGATATTCAGATAGTGACCTAGAGACAGCTCAATTTTTTTGGTAAGATCATTCATGGAATCTACTAGCAAAGGCGGTGTATGTATTTCTTGTGGGAGCAAATGTTGATAGACTGCAAGGATTTAAAATGGTGGTTTGTCATGATTTAGCTGTTGTAGGAAGCACTACTGAGGACAATTATTTAAAACAGATGGGCTACTTATGTTAGAATTGGACTACAAAATTTGTAAAAGTAGGTCATCCTCACTTTGAAGTTGGTAGAACGGATTAGTTTGCAGCATCATTAAGTGAGCCAATGAACCAAATTCTTCTGTTTCCTCACCCAAATCTGGCCAAATTGGCTGAGACAAATCTGGCTGAGGCTAAGCAGGTGGGTATAAAGCCAATTTCTTTGTTTATTGACCATCAGAGATTGTCATGTTTCTTGAATGACATCCTATAAAAGGATCAATTGTGGCTAAACATGGCCTACCTATAATGATAGGATATCCTCCCAAAGTTTCCTTGGTGGACAATATGGTGAAATCTGTTGGGTATTCCCAAGACTCAACGTTGACAATTATATCCTCTACCATACCATCAGGTGTTATAGTGGAACTATCAACTAGATGCAGGATGGTAGGTGTAGAACTAATGGTTAGGATATTCAAATATTCCATAGTATGCTTGGTCATTACATTAATGGCTGCACCAAGGTCAACTAAAACATTTTTTACCATCTGACCATTAATATTGATTTGTACCACAAGACTTCTGGGGTCAGCATATTTTGGCATGACTACCTTCCCTAACATAATATCTGCCAAATGTCCTAGAACATGGATAGTTTGGGGGTCCTTTTTCTTTCTTCCAAGTTTCTTCAAACAAGCCTTCTTAATGGCTTTCCCATAGATTGGAACATATTTAATGGCTTGAAAAATAGGGATTTGAATGTTTATATTTTTTAGCTAATCCAAAATATCAAAGGCAGGCTCTTCTATAGACTTAGGTGTATAGATTTGCAATATCTGAGGAAAAGGTGGTTTTACTAGATGCTACAGGATAGGCTCCTTAGAGGCATTATCTGATATAGGTATCTGTTCTGTAGGACCAGTCAGTTTTTCAACAGTGGGAGGATCTTGAATTTCAGTAATTACTGGTGGTTGTGGAGTAGGTAGGGTGGTTCCAGACTTGAGATGGATATCATTAACATTCAGGGCATAGGCTGGATACTGATTGGCTTCTGCAAAATACATAGGTTGTTGTTGTTGCTGCTTATTATTAGGATTTGGCAATGGTTGAACAGGCATAGGCGTTTGTTTTGGAGGACTAGTATTTTCTACAGGTGCTATAGGCGGCAGCATGAGGGCCTGAGATTGTGGTTGTTAAAGCTGAAAAAATCTAGGGGATTGGTTCAGCCATTTTTGAGAACCTCTCCATTGAGAATTCTGCTGCCAGTTACCTTGGGGTGGAGCCCATTGTCCTTGTGGGTGCTTCCAAACTCCTCGAGGAGATTGCCATTGTGAATTTGGATAGTTAGGCCATTGTGGTTGAGAGGTATTCCATGGTGATGATGGGCCATATGTAGGTTGCCATTGGTTACTATAGTTAGAGTAAGGATTACCAAAAGTTAAAGGGTCTTGAGGCATACCTTGTCTTTGAGCCCATGGGCGCCTTTGTGCAACGTAAAATACTTGGTCATCATCACCTTCTATTGCCTTAAAGTCAGTAGGTAATTGCTTAGCCTCCATGCTATCCACCATCTTACATCTACAGTCATGCTTCTTTTATCGAAAATGTGGACAGAACTCGGCCAAGATTGCTTCAGCTTCCCCATGTTTCTTTCGATCTTGCATAGTACCCAACTATGTAGCCATATTATTTATGATATCTTTCTTAAAATCAGACCACAAATTTTAAATCTCCATCCATGAAACTCCATTACTAGAAGACTTTCCCATTGTGGCCTGATGACCTCTTCCCTTCTTAACACTTGCTCGAGAGTAATTGCAGCAAATGTTCTTAATATCATCCCAAGGCACTTGGGTTATATCTTCTCCTCCCATTAGATCCAAAGCATCAATACACGAATCATTGATTCCCCTCAGAAAAAGTAATTTCTGAGATTCTTCATTGAGAGTATGGTCCGAATTCTTTTTCAAGGAAAACAAAATCTTTGAGATATAGTCTTCCAGGCTTTCATCCTCCTTCTGCTGAATTCAGAATATATCATCACCCTTACTACCACTCTTGCAATATTCCTTATATTTATCAAGAAACTTTGTTTGCATGAGTGCCCAACTATCAACAACATTCCTCCCCAAACTCATGAACCATCTTAGAGCTCCCTCCTTCAAAGTAGCAGGAAACAACTTCAGCTTGTGAGCATCTATGGTATAATCATAACTTCAACAGAGGATGTCGAACTCAAACAAGAAAGTATCTGGGTCCTCTGTAACTAGTCCATAGAACTTGGGAAGTAATGAAGAAGGAATATTTTTGAGGTTATCATTATCTTGCTAGGCTATAATACGAAATTCAAAAGTAGGAGGTCGATTAGGTGGATTTTGTGCCATATCTGCTTGATGAAGTATCAGAGAAAATGGATTTTCCTAAGGTTATTCGTTAGCAAGGTCAAAGAGAAATTCAGTGAGTGGGTCTTCAGCAAATGGATTGATATCTTGGTTTCCTTCTTCCTCAAATAGATTATAAGCTGGTTCAAAATCATTATCAGTGAAGGAAGGGTTTGGTAAGAATCTCCCTAGAGCGTCTCTTCTTTTATGCATGTAACAGACTTAACTGAAAATTTGAAGGATTTGAAAATTCCCGAATAAACACACTAAGCTACTGATAATAATGACTATGACAGGTTCTTAGCTTGACACCATACTTGGCAATGGCGCCAAAAATGGTTGTCACCCACAAAAGGATATAAAAGTCATGGAAAATCCTAACCTAGGAATTGGACATTCCAGCAGGTGACTAACATCTTCTCATGGTCGTTCATTTACTTTATCAAACCAGGGAACGTATACTTGAAATGGAGTGACACTGTATGTGTACTAAGAATCGATTTTAGCCACAACCTACTAGAAATAAATGCGTGAAAGGAATTCTATTTCTGATACAAGAATGTAAAGCAAAGTCTTATCAACCTAAGCATAACTTAGTTAAAGCAGAAATCATAACAACTATTTCTGAGAAACAAACCATGAACTGGTCTTATGTTGCAGGAATAAACACAAGGATGGATTCCTTATGCTGCAGGAACAATACAAGATGGAGTTTGCACTTAAACTTCCTAGAATGAAATTCTAACTGATAAACAATAGGAAATAAACTACCAACTGAATATACTTACTAAGTGGGACCCCTTAGCAAGCATCAACTAACAATGCAAGAATTGAACTCAAAATTGCATCAACTTTTTATTCATAACTCATAATCATATACATGGCTGGTTTGCTTGTAAGAAAACTAACACAAAACTCTATTCATCATTATAACACTGCTCTTACATACTCTGTAATGTTTCTACTCTCTATTCTAATATTCTTAACCTTTTTTAATCCTCTCCTCCTGTTCACTCGCGCAGGAGGAACATTTATTTATAGAAAAACAACTAACTAACTAACTTGACAGAGAAAGATGTGGACGTAGATGCTTCCTAATTATGAGGAACAAATTTCCATAAATGAAAGTGTATCTATCCAACTGATTTAGAGAGAATCGAGCACTCCACTCTTCCTATATTGATGACCATTTAGATCTCCTCCCGATGACCCAGACAGAGCGTCTTCGTAGGAACAACATCCTTGGTGCCATGGTGGAAATGGTCTTCACTTAAGAACCAAGGTTCGTTGTGCTTGACTTGTTCATACTATCTTTAACAACCTGTGGAACACATGGCAACAAAGGCGAAATAAAGCATACATATAATAGGAGGATACTTATCATTAATGCCACACATTAAATTCATCTCATTTATCCAAAAACCACACGTATCATATCAGTCAATTGGGAGGTCAAACAAGGCCATAAATATAGACATATGGAGATATTAAGTAGCAGGAATATAGGAATGCATTGTCATAGGATACTACCCGATTTAAGATAAAAGTTTATAATCACAGAGTTTAAAACAACCATTAGAAAGAGTAAAAGATATTCAAAAATACATCATGATATTCAAATAATGAGCATATTTTAGGCTGATCAATGGGAAATTAATGTGTTCTCATATCTGGTAGGTGTTTGCTTTGAGGATTATTTGTTGCTTTGGATAATTCTGTTCTATTTTTGGCCGACTCAAAATATGCAATACTTTATGAAGACTAGTTATGTTTTATGGATGATAGTTGACTTCTTATAATGAATTGTGTGGATAAAATGTTTCAATCATATATGGTGCCAAGAAAGAAGGTTTTGATTATTTTTGTGTTCATCTAATTATGCTAGCCTAATTGATGATCAAGATATACTTGTATATATAGAATATGGTTTGAGAAATGAGACGAGAAGGAGGAGAAGTGGAAGAAGGAAACACATGAGCAATGAATGGGAAATGTGGAGTAAGTATAAGTGTGAAAAGGATTAAGAGGTGTGTGAATATCTGAGCCTAAATGCTTTATCAGTTGTGGATCAGTGTAATTTTTTTGAGTGACTACTATGTGAGATAGTACTTCATATTTTGAGCTTCAGTGGAATTGAACCTTGCACATTGAAGGTGTATCCTATCAGTTCAATCTTTTGACAGTGAGCCACTATCATTGTATCTTGGTAGTTAGCCATCTTTTGTACTCAGGTTGTGAACCTTTTAAGGATAGCGAGTCCTGGCAGTGAGCCCCGTAATATTTTTTATCTAGATATAATATATTGTGAGTTAACCCTCACTGTGGTTTTTCCCTTTTTAGGTTTTCCACATAAAAATATTAGTGTTCATGTGTATGGTTGCATTGATTTGTTTTTATGTTCCTTTTTGCTAATTCAATCAGAATTGAGAAAATATTTAAATGGATATTAATATGGTTTTATAGAATAATGATTCAACCCTCGTCTCAATATTATGGATGTTCAACACTAAGTTTGGTCTCTAGGTTTATGTCTAAATATAAGGAGACATTGGGGGACTCCTAAAATAATTCTCAGGTATCTTAGAGGAACAATACATTATGGTATCTATTTTTAGCATTTACAATAAGAGTAAGTTGGCTGTACATACAAATTTTGATTGGGAAAGCTCTATAGATGATAGGAAATTTACTTTTGGACCTTTGGTTATTCATTTAGTCCTGGTTTTCTAGTAATTTCTTGGACATCCAAGAATCAACCCATTGTATCTCTTTCTACTATAGAGTTTGAATACAAAGTTGCCACTTCTGCTACTTGTTCAAGTATTTGATTGAGTAGGATGCCACATGATCTACAACACTTTCAAGATGGTCCCACAATATTGTATTATGACAATCAAAGTACTACTAAAATGAGTAAAAATCTAGTTTTCCATGGTAGTAATAAGCACATTGACATCCAACACCACTAATTCATGAGTTGGCTCAACAAGACTTGGTTGAACTTGTATATAGTGAGAGTTCCTATATATGTATATGCTTCATTAAAAAATAATTATAGAAGGATCTTATGATTTTAATTTATGTCTTGGATATGTTGTCTACTACACCATTAATATTAGAGTACATTGAGTTATGAATGGTTGTCTTGTGGCTTTCTTAACTCCTAATTAAGTCATATTATGATTATTATATTTTTATCTAGTTTATTAGGTTAGCCTTGGGCTTATATAGGGTTATCTAGGTCAACCTAGGTGATATCATAGGCATAAATAGGTATATATAGGAGGTTGTGAGTCTTATTTCATCATCATATTGTGAATTGTGTTCTCATTGGAAATATTTAGAGGTTTCCCCCATCATAGTGGCTTGTTATTCTCAGTTATTATCAAATATTTGCAGAATATTTCATTACAAGTGGTATCAGAGCATGATCTTGACATCGTTACAACAAGGAATTTAAATACTTGATCTATAAGTTCAAAAATCAATAAGTTCAAAAATATTTAAATAAATAATAGAAGAGAGAATATTCTAGATCTTTCATTTGTATTTTTTAATAAATACTAACTCAAAACATCCTATGTTATTTTTGAGAGGAATAATTATTTTTTTGAACTACACTATATATATCTAATGCAACAATATCCTTGAACTCTAGTTTTTTATAAGTTTTTATTATATAATACGTTGGGTTTTTATATTATTTTCTTATAGATTATGGTCTTGATCCAAATAAGACAATGATAGGTTTTCTTATCTTCAAGTCCACAAAGAAAATCCTATTTTTATTGTGAAATATTTGTTGATGTCTTTATAAATAATAGATAAAACATTTCATGTGTAATAAATTTTGTAATTTCTAGTCCCCAATATATTGGAATGGTTCAATATTTTTATGGTTGTGTATACGGTATGGGGTGGTTTTATTATTACCATTATGGATTTGTATCCATTTCTAAAATGTATTTGCATAAAATTTATATATCAATAGAATTTTAACTCAAATATTCATAGTAATACTACTCATCAGTTGGTCACTTTACATTCAAAAACCTAGGTCTATGAAATTCCTTTGATGGATCTTTCAATGTTAAAATAGAGCTTAGTTTAGATTTTTAAACCTATAGTTTTTACTTAGCAATCAAGAAATTAAAAATAAAATGGTTAGAAAAAGGGAGTATGATAGTCTTGAGGTATTAGTAGACCTCTAAAATATCATCATCTTGAAATTATTCTCTTTATTTAGCATAAAGCTTTGTGATTCCATGTTTTGCATTCAAGGGATGCACATGTTTTTCTGGTTTAATTGTAAACTAAATCAAAAGTATAAATTTCTCTAATAGATAAAAATAATGATCAATATTTTGGTGTCATGGTGTCATGAAATTTTATTTGACATGGTTTGGATTAGAGTGCAACACAACATTATTGTGTGATAAGCTTTAGTCACATTATGTTCATAATTATTTTAAAATCACAATGCATTATTATTTTTATTATAGGATCAAATTTTCCTGTTTCACAAGCCAAATTAGTCAAATTCTTTAATTTTTTCTAAACCCATTGCACACAAATAAATATTTTCAGCCATATATTAGAATACAATAAAGTAATTATGATTTTTCTATTGTAAAGATTAAAATTTAGTTTTTGGTTAAATCACTTAGGTTAGATCTCAAATGGAGCAATATGTTTTATTGGTTATTTTTTGAGAACCAAAATTAATCTCACCAATTGCCTATGAATTTTCCATAATTCAATGATAAAAAAATGGTAAGGATTGGCCAACGAATAGGTAGAGGCTTACTAGGCTTCTACCTTTGCACTTTAGGCTCTGTGAGACCTAGGAGGGTAATCCTGACAATGTTTAGATGATACTCTTGTGACATTTTATCATGAACATTATGACAAATAGATACATTCCTATAAGCTAGGTATGTGTGGGATCATGATGGGCCAAAAAGTGGCAATATGTAAGTCATATGATGGCTCATGTGGCTGACAAATTTTTTTTTACCCAAAATTGATGAAACGAAAAGAGTTTTTAAAGGAGATTCTTAGATTTCCACCAATATAAATTATGGTTTACTTTGAATTTAATAAATTATTATTATTCATTTTCTATTTGAATTACGACTAAATTCCTAATTGATAGGTTGATTGAAAAACATCTATAGATTTGAAAGGGTACCACATTTTTTGAATCTGAAACATGTGTCACATTCTATGCTTCACATAATATAGGATTAAAAAAAAAAAATTGAATTTCATGAAGTTTTGATCAAGTTAAGGTGGTCAGACATATGAGTTTTTATATTTTTAAAAAGTTGTAATTAAAAAATCATAATTAATTATTTACTTGGAAAAAAATTACAAAAAAATATGCATCACATCGAGACATGAGTCTTCTACTTATATATAAAATATTATAAAAATATATTATCATTTTATTGTGGTTAGGGTGGTCAGACAGACACCTACTTCTTATTTTTTCCCTCAAATTTAAGTACTACTGCATTGAAATTTCAAAATTTCACCCAATAGATTTTTTAAAAATAAAAATTAACCTAGTAGTTTAGAAACTACATTCAGTTTTCAATAGATTCTATTCTTACATATTTTTGAAATAATAAAATTAACTTATTGAAATTTTTACGTCAAGTTACCTAACTCTGATTTTTTTGAATTTTATTGCCACTTAAGGGCCTATTTTTTCCATGATGATCCTGCACATGCCCAGCTACTAAATAGATAAAATCCTTTAAGGATTTGGCTGAATCTTTAGAAAATTATTATGTAAATTAAGGAATGGGTGGTACTTCATAACACTTTATTGCAATTAAAGATGTGTAAGTAATTGTTATTAAGATTTATGTTCTTTGATAGGTACGAGCTAAATCATTTACATCAAATTTGACCAAATTAAAAGAACGATGTCTTATCCATGGGTGAAATATTCACTTTGTAATAAACTATAATATATTAGCAATTAAACTCAATATTTATAGACTATTGTTATATTTATTTACAATACAAAACTCATAATATTTAGAAACAAAAACTACTTAGTAATTATTGAAATCCATCTTACAAACCTATGATCTTATTAAAGCATTTAATTAGTTCTTTGAACTAAAGTAGAAATAAAGCCATACATTCAACCAAAGTGATTGATGACAAATAAAAGATGCTTTATCATTTTATTCATGATTTGAAAAACACAATATACATGAGAGAAATTGTTCCAAAATTTGTAATTCTCATTCATATGACATTGCTACTGTAAAACTATAATACCTATTACAAACTAGAATGCATACCTAGGAATCAATACTATTATATTCATCTGTACTTGATTTACAAAATTTTCTATTACATGATTTCAAACTTTATCCAACCAAAGACCCATACAATTGGCCTTGAATTCCCATTTATAGAAACATGGAAGCAACAGCTTCAAGCCAAATTACACTTACAGTAACATTTTACATTTGACATACATTTTCATTTCAATTTCAAAACTTCTCCAAGTGGTAATATTTTCATCTTTGATGAGGGGGAAAACCAATAAGACAAAATTGGCTTCCATTCATTGAAGAATATTTACCCGCCTTCCAAAAGGAATCTTTCATCATTGTAACAACATTAAATCACCTTATTCATGAGCCAAAACTATTCTCCGCATGCACGTCCAGTCATAAAAACTTTGAAAGAAAGAAAATCAATTAAAAGAGAGTGGCAGACCCATCCATGTAAGCTCTTTTGTCATCAACATTCATGCTGGGGAGAAAACAATATTTTTGCAATACTTTAGAAAAAGACTAATCTATACTAATTCTAAGCTATGCATTGTTTTTCTTCCATATGTTATTCACCATGTTTGTTATCAATTTTGTAACATAGACTCAATCTGTAAAATTTTCTAGCCATGTGTTATATGCATCCTCATTTGGCCATTTCATGTCCAACAAGTTCTACACTTTTGTATTGTGCTAGTTATACCTTGCATCAATCAAAGCCCTGGCCTCCTTAACAAATGTATCCAATCTCATTTCAACCCCAGTCATATTATCAATATTTGGATTCAACATAGAGTAATCAGTAATAGTAAGCATCATCTTTGAATTTGGAAGTAAGTCACCCAAATCTTCCTTCCATTTAGAAAACTCCTTTAATTCACCTTTTTCATTAAATATTTTAGGCATACCATGCCCTTCCATTTCTCTAAACATTCTTAGTTTTGTTTGGAGTTGCATCCCTAACTTCCCATGAAATTTTTTTATTTTATTTACAAGATCAATTACCTTTAATAAGTTTGGAAGGTTGGTAGGAACTACAGTGCCTTCTTTCATTTGTGGCATCATCTCTTTTAAGGTTCCCACCCTTGTTCTCCACTTACTCCACTAAATCTAGAATTCCTTTTGGATTTGAAAGTATTTCATATTTTCTTCACGAATATTTGTATATGCATCCCATACATTATCAGAGTTATTTACCAATTTTTTTAATCTATGCTTTAATACATCATCAAAAATATCATTGGCCACTTTTACTATCTCCATTTTGGCCTTCTTGACTGCAATAATGGAAAAAGTAAGCCTTTTTCTGTACTTAGTTTGATAATTGACATTAAAACTGAATTAATGATGTCTTGGAGTGGTGTTTTAATATATTGTACACATTCACACTATTCTAGGACCTTTATTTCACTAAAACATGCCTTAATTTAGCCTTTGCAAAGGTGTTGTAAGGTGTTGTAAAGTGTTGTAACACACTTTCACACTTTTCTAGAATGTATTTGCTTAATTAAGCCTAATGGGCCCTTTTTCTAATAACATGTACATAATGTGTACCCTTTTTAAGTGTTGTAGAGTGTTATAAAACACTTTCACATTTATCTAGGTGGTCATTAATTAATTATGGGTAGTTTGAGTAATTAACCCCCTTTTAATTCAAATGTAAGCCTTAATTTTGACACCTCTCGAATATCTATCTGGACACTTATAATCTAATTAATAAAATATTTCATTGGACAAGCTTAGGTCCTAGAAAATGGAGCCAGGACCCATTTTCCCTAGGTGGCAAGTGGGTCCTCCCTTAATAGGGCCCCTCTTTTTCAGTTGATCTGGAATGGGTTTTTAGCCCTCTTTCAATCCCCTGAGGTTAGGTTCTGGTAAACTGAGCTAGGACCCATTCTCCATAGGTGGTGAATGGGTCCTCCCTTAATGAGACCCCACTTTTTTAATTTCATTATGGTGGGAATTTAATAATGTTTCTTTCCAGATCTGCTAACAACTTTAATTGTTTGAATTTTAGGGTTAATCTCCTAATTTAGTATAAATAAGTGGTTAATTGACATTTTTTCTCCTAACAAGACCTAGAAAGTTAATGAGACATCATATAAATTTCAAGAGAACATTAGAGAGAATTTCAAGAGAATTCATAAGGCATTTCAAAGCATATTTCAAGATTTTATTGCATAAATTCAAAGTCATATCATTAGGTCAAGGGTTTGATGCATTCATTCATGTTGTTGAGCTAAAGAAGTTGATGTAGAATTGAAGATCCATCTTGCAAGCATTATTTGAGACAAAGATTTGCATTCTTAATGGCCACAACATGTTAGATTTAAAATTTGTTTCACAAGACATCATCCAAGGTGATATCTATTGCATATTTCATATTTCATGCTTCATTTCATTATTTGGTTTAATTACCTACAAGGGGTTTTCCTGTGTGAGGAAAAACCCCGTTCACTAACAAACAACAAGATTTTCTGCCCTTGAGTGTGTGATTTCAGATTTATAGGTTGAAGATCAAATTGAGCAAGTTTGGAGCAAAATTGTCAAATTTGACAGGTTGCAAAAGTTGTCATTCAAAGTGCAAAATCAAGGAATCAAAGCTACAAAATTGCATATAGACTTTCAAAATTTGATCATAGGGAATTTGAGAGTGTAGAAATCAAGGGACATGAAACTCAAATCAATTTTTCAAAACCCTAAGGACCCATTCACCACTAAAGGTGAATGAGTCATTTGTAGCTCAAAAAGATAACTTTTTAACCAAGTACATAGTTTTTCCTACTCTAAAAACTTCCCCCATAGTTTCTAAAATAGTTAGGTAGAATTTTTTATCGTTATTTGCATCTTTTGGCTCTCATAATTACATATTTTTGTAGTGATTTAGTGTGAAAATTTTTAGTGGTATATCCTCTTTCTCATGCATTTGGGTCTACCCTATTTTTCACCCAATCATTGACATTGTCCTTTTCAGTTTCCAAATCACTCTTCAAGCTTTGAATTCTTAGTGACAAGGTTTCCTTGTCTTGAGTTTTACATATCTAAAGAAGAAGAGGATGGTGAAGAAAATGCTCTTATAGACCGAGTTTCTTTTGTTTTGGCTCTCATATTATTAATTTGATCCAACAAAATATTATTCTCCTTCAATAATGCATCATATTTCTTTTGAGAAATTTGTGTTGTGTCAACACTGGGCATTGCAACATACATAGTCAATTTTTTTCTTTAATAGGAGTTATATTTTCAGCTCTTTTTACAACCATTGATCCATTGAATTCCTCCATATCCATAGTAACCTCATGCTTCCTAGTCTTAGGTTCCATAAACCAAATTGCAAGAGTTTGCAATTTAGGACTATAACTAGATCCAAACACCTAGCTGTCAAAATTCTCCTATGATATAGAGGCCTATGGATCTCTCCTTATTGTGTCAAGTGAAATGGCTGATGTGAGAGTGCATCCTAGAAGCAACATAATTCCACTCTCTACAAAAAAATATTCTAACTTCATCAGGAACAATGGTTGCTATCTCATCCATGATATTTTCTTCTTCTGCTTTTTCTACCTCCTCTTGCTGAGAGGGGTCTAAACTAGCTTTAAATTGTTCAATCCTATATTTTATTTCTTTTCTTCTTTTTAGAATAATGAATTATTTAAATTATTTTGTTTGCACGAATGCATCATCTACAAGGAACTCATCATAGGCCTTGATCCTTGGATCATCATTGACCTTCTCATCATATTGCCATTTGACAACTCTATCCTAAGGAACATCTGAAATATCTTATTCACTTCCTCATCACTAGGCACATGCTTTTCCATTTTCTCTTCCTTAATCACTTCCACATCCCCTCCCTCAATCTCTAAAGGTTTCTCTAGAACATTTATGTCTTGGGTTTGTTGCTCTAGGATAGCTTGTGCTCTCTCAGCGGATTATTTAACTTTGATCTTAAATTCCCCACTCTGATAATCTTTCAATTTTGTAAAATCCCTTTCTTAAGGGCTCTCAATTTCATCATATGGACTCACATAGAAAGAATTTATTTTCATGATGTCCTCCTCAATGTCACATATAGATTTTCATTCCTTTTTTGTTGATCTGACTACCCCATCACTTCTTAAATTTCTTAACACATCATCAGTATGTAAAAAATGATGGTAAACTCTAGATAGACCCTTCTTCCTCCTCATAGCATTCCAAAATCCTTGAGGATCAAAAATCCTAACCTCATCAAGAGGAATCCTAAGGTTATTCACCATTATCCCAAATTTTTCATAAGATTCCTTAGTAGTTGCTTTGAAGTAAGCAAAATAAAATTGTGGTACTATTACTGAGCCCTTTCTTAGAGTTCTAGATTTCTCCTTGTCCATGAAATTGAGCTGCCACATCAACTCCATGAATTCTAATCTTTCAGAGACATACAATGGTAGGAAATGAGGTGCCACCTTAGCTCCATACACCCTGATTAGAGTATAATCAGAATGTAAAAACCAATCAACCTAGTTGTGCTTATGTGTTGAGATTTAAACTAGCTCTTGTGCACACATAATCTTGAGTTGATCAACTTTGAAAGTCTATAGATGGGTGACACACCCAAGCTCTCCAAAATACCAAATCTGAAGACATTGAAAAACAACAAATAGTTTGAATGGGTAAAATTTTGGTCCCAAATATGCATCCACATTTGGACAGGTAAATTATTATTTTCCTCATCCTTTTGCCTTAATTTCAAGTTATTTTTCCATTTCTCTTGTCCCAAAAATAGAAACATGTGCATTAGTAGAGAATAATGTGGGAAAACAAATGGGACATTTCCTTCCTTCAAACTGATCAAAACCTTATGCATTTATTCTGCAATATAAGCAGCATAATGAAATCCCTTGTTTGAATTCCAATTTTGTATATCTATCTCCATTGATTGGAACAAACATCTTCTACTTTTCCATTTGGATTTTGATTGATAAATATATTTTATAGAAAAAAATTGTGAAATAGGTCAAATTGTTGAGAAGGGAAGCTTTTTATTTATTTATTACAATACAACCATACTTTGCAAATGCTTCCATAATACTTTGCAAAATTATTTTGGAAGCATATGAAAAGTATTTTACAATGTCATTATCTTACAAAATTATTTTGGGACAATTTACAAAGTATTTTACAATCTCATTATCCTAAAAAAATTAGATCGTAAAATACTTTACAAAACTATTTTGGAATAATTTGCAAAGTATTCTACAAATGGCTACAACAATGTTTTGGTGCCAATATAATTTGAATTTTCACAATTGACGTGCACAGAGAAACATGGAGATTTTTTTCGAGGTTGTGTATGGTATAAATAAATGATGAATTCATGGAGAATGGGTGAATTATTTTTGTGATGCAAAGTGAAAAGTTGTAAAGTGTGAAAGAGTGAAATGTAATGTGAGGTTTAATGTGTTAGACTAATAGAAGTAGTGAGTAGAAGGTGTATACATTCTTAAAAGAGGCTATAAATATACTTCTAGAGTTGTTGTGGATCTTTCTTGTTGCTTTGAGATGGATTTATCATTGTTACAATATTATTTCTTATTTTATGTAATCTATTAGTGAGCCCTTCTTCCTTTTGATCAGTGAGCCCTCCCATAGTGAGACTATTATTTTTGGTATTGTAATTACTTTGTATTGTGAGATAATCCTCACTGTGGTTTTTTCCTTCTTGAGTTTTCCATTTAAATTTGGTGTTCTACTATGCATGGTGTTGTTTTATTCTAGTTTCTATTATTTTCTTTCATGCTAAATAAATTCAATAGATTAAAGTTTGTAGTAATGGAAAAAGTATCCCTCTACATTTTCACACTTGTTTGGGCCCTCCCTATTAAATTTAACTTAATGTTGCCTTGATTTAGTTTTGTAAGGTGTTTTAACACATTAAAATTAGGTCTTGGGCCCTTGTAAACTAAATGGACTCATTTTTGCCTTATATAAGGTGTTGTAAAGTGTATCCTAACACTTTCACACAAATCTAGGGTTTTCATTATTAATTGAGCTTCTTTGTGCCTTATTTGGCCTTATTTTGCATTAACAAGCCTTAATTAATGCATCTTTTCAAGAATAATCCTGACATAAACCATCCAATCATAATTCAAGTGATTTTTGGATTTATGACCCCAATTTAGTGAGCTAGGACTCATACAACACCTTGGGTGTATGGGTCCCACCTAAGTTTCAGGGCCTCGATCTAGATTTCATATGAATCTAAGCCTTTGTTGAAAAATGTGTCCCAAGATTATCCTAATGGGAATCATACACCAATTTTGGCATATGAATCTCACTTAGCTTAGACCTAATTTAAATTCAAATTCTTGGTGGGATTTTACTCTCCTAGATCTGATGTCAACTTGTACTATTGTAATTTTGGGAAATTTGGCATAAACACGTATAAATACAAGGTTATTTCACATATTTTCTCCTATAAATTTTCATGAGCAAGTGTGACCTAAGAATTTAATAATTATAGTATTCAAGAGCATTCAAGAGCTGATTATTAAGCATTTTGGAGTATTATTCAAGTATTAAGCATCATGTCAAAGTCACCATGCATCATGTTCAAGTTCTTGAGCTAAACATTGTGATGTAGGGTTTTATAATTCAAGAAAACATTCAATTCAAGATCTTAAATATTCAAGCAAGAGTTAAGATCTATATTCATGCTAGCCATCTCATACATATTTGTAGCACTTTATTCCTAGGGTTTGGTGAGTTTCAACATATCATTTGGTTCATTCATCATTAATCATTTCTACTTCATTTCATTTCAAGGTTTGATTACCAAAACAAAGTTTGACCAACGAAAACCCCTTTCTACTAACAAAACAACATTTTCCCCTCTCTTTAGTGTGTGATTTGTAGGTCTAGGTTGATAAAATATTGAAGAGAAATATTGGAAAGAAGTTTTCAAGCATGCAAAGTTGTCAAATTTGTCACCCTGATTAGAAGATCACTAAAAGACATCTACTGAGAAAAATTTGGCATTTTAGATCTGAAAATCAAGTTGAGAAGATACACCAGAGATTGAAGACCAGATTAAGATCTTGATCCTTTAAAAAATCCAAGCATGACTAATACACCACTTCTGGTGTATGATTCCTAGTACATTCAATTTCTAGATTTTAGGAGTTCCAAACTTGTCACTGCTAGATTTCTTTTCCTACCCAGAAACCCTAATCTAGGACTAAATCACCTAGCCTAGTGTATGAGTCCCAGTGTGAAATAAATTTAGTATTTTTAGCATTTCATATCTTCATCCAAGCTTCTACAAGTTTCCAAGTGCATATCTCTGATTTCCCAGTTTTCTATTCTATTTTGAAATTTCTAGGTCATTTATTGCAGTCTTGCATATCATTAAGTTTCATAATTAGATCTTGCAGGTTATTAGTATTTCTAAGCCTTAGCTTGGTGGTGAACCCACTTTTAGTTTCTAGACATACCCTATGACAACCTTTAGCAAATCTCCTTCTTTCATTATATCATTGGATTGAGATCTCTAGGGTTTCCTTGAGTGATTTCATATGAATCTTAGCATTTTTTGAAAAATGTGTCCCAAGCTTAGCCTAATGGGAATCATACACCACTTCTATCGTATGAGTCCCACTTAGCTTAGACCTAATTCAAATTCAAATTCTTTTTGGTATTTTATTCTCTTAGATATGATGTTAGCTTGTAGTTTTGTAATTTCAAGAAATTTGGCATAAACAAGTATAAATACAAGGTTATTTCACATATTTTCTCCTAGGAATTTTCATGAGCAAGTGTAACCTAAGAATTCTAGTATTCTAGCATTCAAGAGCATTCAAGAGTTTATTATCAATCATTTTTTAGCATTATTCAAGTATCAAGCATCATGTCAAAGTCATCATGTGTCATGTTTTTTTTTTGAGCTAACATTTGTGATGTAGGGTTTTATGATTCAATAAAACATTCAATTCAAGATCTTCAACAATCAATCTGAGAATCAAGATCCATATTCATTCTAGCCATCTCATACATGTTTTTAGCACTTTGTTCCTAGGGTTTGGTGAGTTGAAATATTTGATTTGGTTCATTCATAATTCCTCCTTTCTACTTCATTTCATTTCAAGGTTTAATTACCAAAATGGGGTTTGACCAAGGTAAACCCATTTCTACTAACAAAACAACATTTTTTGTGTGATTTGAAAGTCTATGTTGAGGACACATTGAAGAGAAATATTGGAAACAAGTTGTCAAGTGTGAAAAGTTTTCAAAGTTGTTACCTTGTTTACAATATCAGTAACAGACATATACACAACATAATTTGACATTTCAAATTTAGAAATCAAGTTGAGAAGATAGAGCGGATATTGAAGAGTGGATTCAAATCCCGATCCTCTAAAAAATCCAAGCAGGACTGATATGCCACTTCTATAATATGAAAACTAATACAGTTAAATTTATAGATTTTAGGATCTCCAAACTTATCACTACCAAATTGTTGTTCTTGCCCATAAACCCTAATCTAGGGAAAAATCACCTAGCCTACTGTATGAGTCCCAATGTGCATTAAATTCAATATTTTCAACATTTCCAATCTTCATCCAAGCTTCTATAAGTTTTTAGGTGAACATATTTGATTTCCTAGTTTTCTATTATGTTTTGCATTAATTTATAGGTTGTTTACTATAGTCTTTCATATCATTAAGTTTCATAATAATATCTTGCATGTTACTAGTCTTTCCAAGCCCTAGCTTGGTTGTGAACCCCTTTCAGTTTCTAGACATAAACTAAGACAACCTTTAGTAGATCCCCTTCTTTAATTTTATCATTATATTGAGATCTCTAGGGTTTCCTTGAGTGAAATTAGAGTGAAAGAGGAGGAACCCTATCCTCGTGATCCATCTCCTAAAATTTGGAGCACACTATTTCTATTATTTCAAAGGCTAATAAGGTTAAGTTTTAGTGATGGTTTTGATGTTTTAATAAAAAAATGATTTATCCCCTTCTTAGTTGCCTTGTGTATTCAACAATTGGTATCAAATAATGGTGCACAAGAAGGAGGATCCTCTGTTTGATTGATTAGACTATGCATTCTAGAATACCAAGATTGAATTTTTTCTTGTCTCCCTAGGATTTGGAGTTTGGAAGTCTATTAAAACTAGATATACTATGCCTATAAATGGTTCAATTACTAACTAGGAGATCAAGGCTTGTGAGAAAAATGGTAAAGAAAGGTATGCTCTTTTAAGTGCTCTCTCTAATACTTAACTTTTGAAAGTTATGAATCTTAAAACTACTAATTAGATCTAGAAAAATGTAGAAAGTATTTATGAAGGAGATGATAAAGTCAAGTAGTCAAAGATGTACAATCTAAATATCAAATTCAAAAACATGCGAATATTAGAGGATGCATAAAGTGGATGAAGTTGTCAATTCCATCAAAGGTCTTCATGGAAAACTTGATGAAGATGAAGTGGTAAAGAAGGTATTGAGAAATCTTCCTAAAACCTAGAGTCATAAAGTTTTTGCTATTGAGGAAGCTCGAGATTTAAGAAAATATTCTAGAGATCAATTATATAGTGCTTTATTTAATTTTTAATTAAGAGAGTTTGGTCCAAGTCATGCAAAGAATGATCCTTCTTTTAAAGATATAAAACTAGAGAAGAATGAGGAATTGGATCAGCACTATCTTGATGATCCAGAAGAAAACTTTATGAGGAGACTAAAAAAGGGCACTAGAAAATACAAAGGTAATTTACCTTTCAAATTTTCAATTGTGGAAAGATAGGTCAGTATGCTTCAATATGTCATGTCAAAGCTTCAAATCATGAAAATAAGGAGAATATAGGTAAATTAATTAAGACAAGTTATTAAGTCAAATAAGATGCCAGTATATCTGATGATGAATCTAATTATCCAAATGATGAAGATAGTGAATTCTTATTCATGGTTCTAAATGATGGAATTGATTCTACTAACTCTAAGAGATGTATGAAGGAATGTTCTTCGAAAGTAGGCCATAATTTTGAAGGAACTATGGTGACTACTTTACATGCTAGAGAGGAGAAGAACTTTTGGATCATTGATAGTGAATTCTCAAATCATATGACTAGTGAGAAGAGTAATTTCTTAAACTTGAGAAATATGAAGGATGTCTTGTTAAGTTTGGAGATGAGAAATCTACTAAGATATGTGGAAAAGGTAAATCAGTTTTGGTGGTAATCATAATATAGATGATGTTCTTTGTGTTAAGGGTCATAAGAATAAGCTCTTAAGTGTAGGAAAAATGTTTAGCAAAGGATATAACCTTGTGGTTATGACATAAGAAAAAGCTCCAAAACTATGGTTGCTACTAGAAGAATGACACATGGAAATTTTTATCATCTAAAAGGTGTTGATAGTCATTTCTTTATGAATAAAATAAGTGAAAGTTAGCTATGAAATAGAAGAATGTGTCACATCAATTTTGATAGCTTGGTGAGGATAAATTTTATTCAAGCTGTGAGAGATATGTCAAAGATTACAAAGCTTATCAATGTTTTATGTAAGGAATTGTAGATTGGGAAGCAAGCTAGAAAGAGTTTCAAGGTCAAAGAAAAATCTACTATCAATCCATTGGAGTTGGTGCAATAGATCTTTGTAGACCTACTAAAATAAGATATTTTCAAGGTGGCAACAATTTCCTTCTATTAATTGATGATTATTCTAGAATGACTTGGGTTACTTTTCTCAAAGAACAATAAAAATATCTAGATAAGTTTAAGGAATTTAAAGCTACAGTTGATAATGAGATGGATATGAAAATAAAATGTTTAAGATTTGATAGAGATGGAGAGTTTACCTTTAATGAGTTTAATAGATTTTGTGAAGTGCAAGGAATAAAGAGGCATTTTTTAGCCCCTGGGACTCCTCAACAAAATGGAGTGGTTGAAAGGAAGAATAGGACTATTCGGGAAGCAACAAGAAAAATTATGAAGGAAGAAAACCTACCAAAAGTCTATTGGAGAGAAGAAATTCATACTGTAATCAACATACTTAACAGAGAATAAGCAAAGAAAAATAGTTCAAATATTCCCTATGAGTTGTGGTATGAAAGGAATCCTACTGTCAAATATTTTAGAGTATTTGGAAGAAAATTTTATATCAAAAGATTGAAGAAAACTTAGGAAAATTGAATGCAAGTTCTAATGAAGGTATCTGAGATATTCTACAAAAAAAAAAGCTTACTAGTGCTGCAAAAATAGGGTGAAAAGGATTGTTGAGAGTGCAATTGTAAATTTGGATGAATACTTACATAAAAATTTAGTGATGATAGATGGATATGAATCAAATGAATCCTCTTGCAGAGAAAATTAAAGAGATGAAGGTAAGGAAAAAGAAGTTCAGATTGAAGAGGAAGAAGCTATGGAAAGGATCTCTAAGACTCTTAAGTATGTGCAAAAGAATGATTCTAAAGACTAGATTATTGGTGACAAGATTAGAGGTGTGTTGACACGAAGAAAGGTTATTATGGTAGAATAAGAGGTAGATATATGTTTACTTTCCAAAGTTTAACCTAAAATAGTGATTGAAGCATGCAAAGATGAGTATTGGATCAATGCTATGGAAGAAGAATTAATGCATATTGAGAAGAATTAGACTTGGGAAATTTTCTGAGGACTAGAAAACAAGAATCTGATTGGAACTAAGTGGGTGTTATAGAAAAAAATAAATGAGAATGGAGAAATGGTGAGAAGAAAAGAATATATTATGTGTAAGGGCTACTCACAAGTGGAAGGAATAAATTTTGAGGAGAAATTTACTCTGGTGGAAATAATGGAAGCTATTACGATGTTTTTGGCCTTTGCAACAAAATAAGGATTTAAATTTTTATCAAATGGATGTGAAGTCTACATTCTTGAATGGTGAGTTGGAAGAAGATGTGAACATTGAACAACTGAAAGGATTTCAATTATTAGATAAACTAGATACGGTCTGTAGATTGAAGAAGGAATTGTATGGACTCAAGCAAGCTCTCAGAACTTGGTGTGCAAGATTGGATAGGTACTTGTTGTAGCAAGGATTCAATAAAGGTATCAAAAATTGTAATCTTTATTTTAAAGTTGATATGGATAGAATCTTGATTGTATTTTTGTATGTGTATGATATAATCTTTGGAGGGAATGGAGTTATATGCAAGATATTTTTAGAAAAAATGTATAATGAGTTTGAAATGTCAATGTTTGGGGAGATGAATTTCTTCCTTGGACCACAAATTAGTTAGACAAAAAAAGGTATTTTCATTTCACTATCAAAATATGTCAAGGAAAAATTGAATAAGTTGGAATTGAAGACTCTAAACCAATATACTCTCAAGGTTACTAGTTGAAAGATGAGCAAGAATGATGAATCTCCTAACTACTGATAAAAGAAAGTATAGATCAATCATTGGAGGACTGCTATACCTAACTGCTACTAGATTGGATATTGTTGATCATCAAATATTGTGCTCATTTGATAGCCTTATGGGAAATTCAGCGAGTTAGGTACCAATTTGTGCCTCATCGAATGACCTCCAGGATTTTTATAGAACTTTGACTCTTATTTGTGTTTCGGGGAGAGTATGTGCAGGATCATGATGGGCCAAAAAGTGGAGATATGTAAGTGATACGATGGCCCATGTGGCTGACATTTTTGTTTTACCCAAAATTGATGAAACGAAAAGGGTTTTTAAAGGAGATTCTCAGCTTTCCACCAATATAAATTATGCTTTACTTTGAATTTAATAAATAATTATTATTCATTTTCTATTTGAATTACGACTAAAGTCCTGATTGATAAGGTGATTGAAAATCATCTATAGCTTTCAAACCATATCACATTTTTTGAATTCAAAAAATGTGTCACATTATATGCTTCACATACTATAGGATAAAAAAAAAATGAATTTCATGAATTTTTTACCAAGTTAAGGTGGTAAGGCATACAATTTTTTATATTTTTTAAAAGTTGTAATAAAAAATTCATAATTAATTATTTACTTGGAAACAAATTACAAAAAAATATGCATCACATTGAGACATGATTCCTCTAATTATATCTAAAATATTATAAAAAATATTATCATTTTATTGTTGTTAGGGTGGTTAGAAAGACACCTCTTCTTATTTTTTCCCTGAAATTTAAGTACTACTGCATTGAAATTTCAAATTTTCACCAAATAGATTTTTTTTTAAAATAAACCTAGTTGTTGAGAAACTAAATTCAATTTGCTACAGATTATATTCTTACATATTTTTGAATTAATATAGATAAATTATTCTAATTTTTACATCAAGTTGCCTAACTCTGATTTTCTGAATTTTTATTACCACTTAAGGGCCTATTTTTTCAATGGTGATCCTACACATACCTGAGAAAAAGGTAGAAAAAAATGTGAATAAAACATAAAAATGGTGATGTGTCAAAGCTTTTACAACATTTCAAACCTTAACTATTCCTTATAACTGATATGATAGACACAAAATATTGTAGACCCTTCATTGTTGGGAAGAGAATGAGCAACAAAGGCTAGAGAAAGTGTAGTGTAGTCTTTCAAATCTCCTCATGGGAAGCACCCATTAAGGTCCAATCAGATATAAGAAAATTCTCAAGACTAATAGAAATATTTAGAAATTTATAGAATTCTTCTTCCTTTACAAAATAATATGGAAAATGGCAAACCTTTTACAAAAAATGGAAAATTTCAATAGACATAATCCAATTTTCAAAATCTAGCATTTAACATAGAAGCTTAACAACATGTAAATTTGTTATCTGAACTATCAATGCAAAATTTTAACACAATGTTTTAATATGAATGAAATATGAAAATAAAATTTGACAAAGGCCATAGCATGCACAATTTCAAAGATTTATCCCAAATAGATTGAACTTCTATGATATATGAACTGAAAAATAAAGGTTGGATACCAATTTGATGATAGTTTGAATTAAATACAACATGCTAGAGAGAATAGTAGTATTTTGTAAAGACCCTTCTACTCCTGAGAAAATAGAAACTCCCTAATAGATCTTTATCCTTCAAAAATATTTTTGAAGAAATTTTTCTAGCTTTTTTACTCGATGTTGCCAGCCCCTATTTATAACCAAAAGAAGAGAACACTATCACAAACATTCCAAAATAGAAATTTCTAGATGCCTAGTCCTAATAGCTCACAATCCGATCTTAAATCTTGATTATATCACGAAAATACTCACTCATTATGTCTCAACTACTTCAATAATGGCTTCATATATCTTAGCAAAGATAGCTATCAAAAACTAATTCAATTTTAACACAACCAAGAAAAAATATGATCAATCAACCATAGAGGTTGATGATGCTGACTAGAAGGTTCCACCCCAAAAGTAAGACACCCATTGTGCTTCTCGAAAAACTCCACTCAAATAGATCAATCCAGAAAAATACAAATTACTCGACGCAAATAGATGTCGTGTCAAGCGAGTGGGCGATCTCAGATTTGTGAGAGCAGCTTTGAAGAAAATCCCTGCCAAGTTGACACGTACCTTGGTTCTTTCTTGAAAGGAAAACGATATATAAATAAAGCCATGTAGCCACCATGTGGTGCATTACATGCCTTTATGCAGGAGAAATCTTCATCCTTTGGGTGTGGCTTCATCTCGAAGTGGAAAAGAGTAAGGGCTAAAAACCAAATAAAAGTTTAAAGGAAAAATTGGTTTATAGTTTTGGTGACTCACAGGGAGCCTTTGCTTGTGGAGGCACAAACCTAGACCTTTGGTAATTCTTGGAGTTTGAGAAAGGATTAGTGTTGGACTTCCCAAGCCAAATCAGTGGGTTAGATGAGGGTGTGTAGAATCTCATATTCTTTATCCAGATCGAGGACTTCCTTAAAAGAAACTCCTTTGCACCTTGATGAAACAACTCCAATATGGTAAGAAAGTCAAGAAAGGGGAATGATTTACCTATTGATTTCTTAAATAGTGGGCGATGGGCTTAGACCTGGGAGTATTGTGGAAGTATGTACTTTGAGTTTGATTGCATCCACAATCTACTCAACTGATAACACTCCTCCATCTAGTGAGAAAAGAGCGGGTAATCCAGATTAAAGAATAATTTTGAACTCCTCCTTGATCTCATTGACCTTCTTATTCAATACTTCCTAGAAATCTTTTCTTTTGCGATGTGATTTTGTGGTAATTAATTAATTTTCTTGCTTTCCTTGAAGCTTCCCTTCAATCAGGAATTCTAGTGTTTCTTAAAGTTTCTTTGGTGGCCTTACATACCTTGGAGATCAGGCTCTCTGATTCTGCAACCCGAGGATCATACATATAAATAATTTGGTTGACTGTCAGGCCAACCTTCTCATTTAATTCTTGAGCATCCCTCAGAAACTACAAGACTGGTTTCAAGGTAGAAACTACAACTATGATTCTTTCCCAATGCATGGATATTTGTATTTTTAGTATCGAGAGGATCTCAAATCCTTGTGCTACAGTTAAGTCCTGTTGGAAATGAGACTCACTTATTTTTATGCTCTCTTCCAATTGGCTCCTCTTTTGGAGGGGGTTCATAAGCTCGGATCTCAACTTCCTAATTTCTTCGATGTGAATCTACAAAATAAACTCGCCCTCCTACTTTTCTTGTTTCACCCTTTCTATTTTTTCTCGGGCCTTTTAAATATCATCAAAGGCTTGAGATCAAATGCTATCCAATTCTTTCTGCATGTACTTTTACTGATCCAATATCTATATCTCCTTTAGTAGCACATCAAATACACCATTTACACTGGTTATACCTCTATCCATATTCTTTTTTTTGTGTTGAAATTTTTCATTCATCTCACATTCAGTAGAAACCAAACCCTTAAATTTCTCTATCTCGACATGAAGTTGATCCTACTCATTTTGGGCCTCTTCAAGCAACTTAGTTGCTTCCCCCTGCCAACTCTGTAACTACCTTAGGCATTCCATTTCCACATCCTTGCCCTTGATTTCTACCTATATCCTATCCATCGTATCTTTTACATTTTCTAACTCTACCTCATGCTTCTTCAATTTTATTTCTAGCTTCTCATAGTTGGTGTACACCACCTTCTGAGTGGTTTTAGCCAAAAACACTTTGTCGCACGAGATACTCTCACTTAAATCAAGGCCTAAAGCTCAGATTCCATAATATTCCAACTACATTTCTACTTTTGGCTTGGATTCTAGTGGCCTCATGGTAGCACTTAGTAGGGAATTCTAATCCTCATCAAAATGAGCCTCAATCTTCCAAGTAGTTGGTTTCACTATGAGCTTTATCTACATTTTGTTTTCTAGCTTGTCGAGCCTATTTTGTTGCATCCAAGTGGCTTTGGAGGCTCTTTGGGGTGTCAATACTTTGTGCAACAATAGAAGCACCTAGAGGGAGACTCAAAAGGGTTATAGAAGGAGAAGCCTTGGGTATATGAGATTGTAGAGAGGTGAAGAGGAGTTTTATCATGGAAAAAGGTGGGATGCCATATGTAGATTGAGAAGGAGGGGCACCTATCAGAGTGAAAGGGGAAGTGTTTGGAAATAGAGACATTTTCCTAGAAGCATATGGGTTTGGTGAAATTGATAGCATGGATGCTTTAGTGTTTTCAATGGGGGTGCTTGATAGGGTGATTAAAGAATCAATTATGATCAACATGATGATGCTCAATCAACGTATAAGGTTTCTTCATGGGGTTCATTGGTGAATACAACTGGGGTTGCATTCAAAATGAGGACATCAGAATTCATAGACAAAGGACTCTTTTTAGCAGATGAGGGTGGAGGAACAACTAAAGACATGAAAGTAGAAAGAAGAGTGGCAGAAAAACTTACCTGGGTTGTTGAAGCTGAATATCCTAGCGGAGAAGACTCCAACTCTTCCTCTCCTCTTCTTGATTCACTTGGTTTGCCTAGCTCCTAGACTCGTCTCCTCCTTTTATGGGTCGAAATGATAGATTCACATTCCTTGATAGTCGATCCCATCAAAACTTTTTCTTTGGCATCCATAGTAGACCTCTTTGGGGACCATTGATTCATTTTTCCTTTCAATCAGGAATCGATGGAAGTTGTGATCTATGATCCCTTCCATTTCAACCCTTTTCCTTTCCCTTTTCCTATGTCGAGCTCTTGAGGCTTGAAAGTGTAGAGTGGAAGCTCCTCTAGTTCAATCTCCTTATCAAACTGAAGATTACTATCATCTGTGTTGGCATCCTTGTTATAGATTTGGTCGACCTTCTCGTTGTGTGGCTTAACATCTCCATACATGGCACTGAGAATTTTTTTTTTTATCAATTGGTACCTCTATAAATCTGCCTTCTTTCTTTCTAACCATCCCAGGTGGTTTAGTTGTGTATTGAGGGACTTTCTTATCAAGATTCTCTACTGGTACTTCACCACCTAGACATACAAGTCAAGCCATGGTGATCATTTGAATGGTATGAATGCTAAGTCAATGTAAAAATCTTGCCTCTCCTCAGTCGGGTTCATTCTTTATTCAAAGTACTCCTACCTCTCATGCCTTACAATTGGGAGATTCCTTATTGGGTTGTAGCTCCATACATAACAAATGAGGACTAGGCCTAGGAAATCCAATTTGTTGGTAAGAACATCTTTCTCCTTCCTTTTCACAAGTGTTACCTAGCTATTGGAAATGGTGAGGGGAATTGGGTGAAGCACTACCCTGTGCCTTCCAACACCATAGGATTTGTTGGAAATAGTTTCTTGATGGAATTCCTCCAAAGTGAAAGTCCTATCTGTTACAAATTTAGGGAGCCTAAAAAGCTCCTCAACAAAAACATGGAATTTGATAAGGGAAAACTAAGCTCCCAAAAAATAATCCACCAAGGTTTGTGAGATTTTCATCCATTGTAATACTTCAAGGGAAAAATGAAAAATCTACGAGAACTAGTATCAAGATGTTATCCACAAACGAGTAATAATTCTATGTCTTTGAAAGCACATGGGTCCAGAACAAAATCAGTTGGTACAGCCCCTTTACATAAAACTTAAATAGTGACAAATTCCTTTCAAAAAACTTGAGGTTTTGATGCAAGATCAAATGTGTCAGAAAAGAAGAATACATGAATTTAGAAGCAGTTCCATAATTTCTCAATTGTTCCAGCACCCTTTTAGCTATTACCTTAGTAAAATCAAAATATTTCTAGCTTTTCTCCCTCCTGAGCATGAAAGCCAAGCCCATATTGAAAGCATAAACTCTTCCATAATCGTCATAGCCATAGATACAAGCCAACATTGAAAAAATGACTTCTACATCTGGTTTGAATTTTTTACGTACCGGAGGGAAGAGGAGCTAGTTTCCTTCTAGCTTCTCTTATATTTCATTACAATAATTCAACTGTCTCGTTTTGGTCCTCCATAACTCTTCCATTATTTTGTGCTCGAATCTTTTGAAATCCTAGTTTTCATGGATACATAACATATCTAAGATAGTCGTTGTGTTGATTATAACTCTTAGCCTACTACAGATTATAAATTTTACTTCTTTGTCTAGCCTCTTAGCACATGCATCCACTAGCTCTGGACATAGGTGTACAACAGGAAACATAAATTCTGGAAAACCACTATACTAGAGCCATAATGAAAATCCTTCGGTTCCCCCATACTTTATCATTCTTTGCATTACCCCTTCCCTACATTTTTAGGGTTCATATGCAACTTTGGGTCAAAATTATTTTGCGAAGTCGATGACCACTTCTTTTTTAACGAGGTTACTTGCTAGTACAGTTTTAGTATGGGTAAAATGCCACTCTTCTAGCACAGAGGCATTAGAAAATGAATACCTTCCAAATTTTTTGGCATAACCTAGTTTGTTAGATGAAAATCCACCCTATCAGCTAGAAGATGATGCTTCTACCATTGTTGTGTTGAAAAATTTGTAGAGAGCTTCTTAAAAGAAATGACTGTTTATTGTTTTCATTACTTAGCAAAAAAAATATTTTTGGTTGCATTTAATTTTATTGCACATACATGTAGTAAGCCACTGCCATTACCACAAGCCTACTAAATGCTACCAATTAGGACATACATGAGGATTAGGGATTTTTATTCCTTAAGAATGCCAACTTCTTTGTAAGAATGTAATTAGTGCATTCCCCTCGCCACCTTTTTCACATATAAGATCTATGTGTTGGGAAGCATGCTTTTAGCCTTGGGAAGCATGCTTTAAGTAATACAAGGTACTCCAAAAGACATGCATATTTAATTTGTTAGAGCTTAGTGCTTTAATCAATGTCTTTTCATATAAGCAAGCAAGGTGGAGTTGATGATGGAAATGGACAGATGGTGAAAATTGGTACACGCGAGCATTTACTCCCAATGCCCGAATTTGTTTCTCAAGGCTTGGTGCTATATTTTTCACACGATTCATATCTCACCCTCTTTTTGTTTTGATATTTTATCTATTTTTTTCCAATAGAAGATGGATTTTTCATTTGTTGAACTCATTGGCACACCTTTTCTATAAATAGCCATGCTACCTTAGCAAAAAAAACACTTGAATTATCTCTTAAGTTAGTAAGCTTTCCCTATTGTATCCTCCATTTTGCTAGCCTTAGCTTGTTTTCTACTATTATGTTTGGCCTAGGTACCCTTGTTTAGATCTTACCATAAAGGCCGCAATATTCCTTCATGGGTGAAGTTAGGAGTGATAGAATTAAGCTCCTAGTAAAGAAGAATTACCACCTTATCATTGTGGCATTTAAATGGGTGCTCAAAAAAGATTACATGAAGGATGAAAACTAGCTGTGATGCAAATCCAATGTTATCTCCTGCTTCATGGCCTCCCTATTTGATTTGGACATCTCCAAGCCTTGGATAATCAGATTGTGCCACACTATGTTCGATTTTGCATATTTTGATGGGCTCGATGAGATTGTGCAAATGGCTATCCCTGGTGGTAGTATTCCAAGTGCCATGGACCTTCACAGGCACATTGATTATGGGGAGGAGGTGCCCTAGATACCCCTTCTTACTAACTTTCACACTATGGACCTTGAGAGGCATTTCTCATCGTCTTGACCTACGACCTCCTTCCTATTGAGGGAGTATGGCATGGAGCACATTCCCAAGCTTGACTAGAAAAATCACTTTGAATTTTAGGTATATGATCATGGTACCGAGGACTAAGGTTCGTGTCATTTTGATCCTATGTGTGCTATGTGTTATCCCCTCTTACCACCATTTTGAAGAAAAACTTGATGAAATACCATTTTGACTACTTAGCAATGGATGAAGGCTTCAAATTTTCTGCTCATTTTGTGTGTCACCTCCCTTTTTCCTTTTTCTCTATAATTCTTTTTTGGTTTGCATGGGAAGGCTTGAAGATTCTCTTGGGCCTTCAGGTTTGTATTATAGTGTAAATATTTTCAATGAGTATAAAATAATACTTTTCTTCTTATCCTTGCGCTATTATTATGGCCTATTCACAAAAAATATCCTATTCTACAATTTTTTTACATATGGTACATAAGTATGAAAATTTTAAAAGGATTTGTGTGTTTCAATAGAAAAATTTAGATGAATACCATTTATCGGTATATCCAAAAAATTTCCATCCATGTCTTCTAGCTCATACATGTTCTTTTCTTTACACATGTGAATGCGGAAGCAACCCTTCCATAGTGCTCCAAACTTTGCATGTTGTCTTGGTTTTGTAGCATGCTCATCATACTTTAGCACCAGGCTTCCCTCCCAAAAATCTGGGTTGGAGAAATTTTTATCAAACTATCATTTGACTATCTACTAGCACTCGATCATGGCATCATACATGCTTTACCTTTTTTCTTCAAGACTTGAGAGTTATGCCAATATTACTTCCATTCTGTTACTTTATTCGACTTCCAAGGATTTTAATAGTTGCAATGTCAAAATTTCTATGGAAACTAGTAAAACCACCTCCTTCCCATACACTAATTTGTAAAGAGAGGCCTTCAAAATATTTTTGGCATAATTTTGTCTGCCCATAGAGTGGCCCAGTGGTACTTGTGGCATTCCTTTTGGCATTCCAACCCAATGAACTTAATTAGCCTAATCAGGTTCTTGTTGGTTGAATTTGCTAACCCATTTCCTTGCAGGTAGTAATTTGATGAAGTCTTGAGGTAGACCCCATTGTTAAGAGTGAAGTTCAACATCCCAAAGCCCACAAAATATCATGCGTTATTGTTTATGATAGTTTTTGGTGAACCAAACCTTGCCACCAACTCCTCAAGAAAATTAACAATTTTAATTTCTATGGCAGTTTTTAGAGAAACGACCTCCATCCACCTTGTGAAATAATCAGTTGCCACAAGTATCCACATATGGCCAGCATTGGAGATAGGATTTATCATCCCGAAAAAATCCAAAACCCATTGTGCAAAGGGTTCCTCAGTCACGATCAGACTTAGTGGCATGACAAAGTTCTTCTGCTTGCCAATGAAATATTGGCACTGAGTATATTTTTGCATCATGTGGTGCACCTTGAATAAAATGGAAGGCAAATAATATCTTGCCCACATTATCTTTAGAGTAGTAGTTTTGGCAAAGAAGTGTTTTCCCTTATGATTGTTATGGAATTCATTTGAAACTCTTTCCATTTGTGACTTATCTAAGCAACAGAGCATGACACCATCATAATTTATTTTAAACAAAATCCCCTCAATTAGTACATACTTGGTGCCTTTTAGTCGATAGTAGTGTCTTTTGTGAGGTGGAATACTAGTCGAGCATTACCCCTTTTGCATATATCATGTTCGATCCACCACCCACAACTCATTAGACTGAAACTGATTTGTATAGGCCTAATTGGTCCCTTCCTCTGCTAGGGAGATTAATTCCTGTGTAGGATATTCACAAATATCTCTTCCCTGAACTAGCTTAGTTAGTCAAATTTCTACATCGTATTCTAGGATCTTGGTGATCCAATTGGCCCTATTTTCAGTTATTTCTCCTTCGGTGATATACTCCCAAACACTAGGATGGGTGACAAGGATGGTGATTCTTTTTGTTAATACCAGGGGTTGGAATTTCTTGAGGCTTTAACAATAGAAAAGGTTTGTTTCTCAACAAAATTGTTCCTAGTTTCATATCCTTTGAGAGTCTTAGAGTGGAATGTGATGGGATTCTCTCCACTATTGTCTTCATCTTTATGAGTAAGAACTGAAGCTATGTTGTGTTGGCCATTATAGACATATAGTGGGAAATCCTTGGATAAGTCTAGGTTTGCTAACACTAGGGTTTACAGAGATGGCTACGTTTTTTTCTCAAAAGCCATCTTTCCTTCTGGAGTCCATTTGAACACTAGATTCTTCTTTAACATTAGTGTGATAGGTCTTGTGATGCTTGTGAAATCTAAAATGAAACAACTAAAAAAATTAATCTTCCCCAAAAAGGATTGTACCCCCTTCTAGTTGACTAGAAGTGCTAGCTCCATTATAGCCTTCACCCTTTCGAGATCTATACCTATTCCTTCTTTTGATACCACAAAACCAAGTAGCTTGACTTGGGGAACTCTGAAAACACATTTCTTTGGATTTAAGGAAATCTTGAACTATTGGCATTTATTCAAGACCTTTTCTAGATGATCAAAATTATCATGATTTGATTTTGAAAAACCACTAGGTCTTCTAAATATATTAAGATAATATGATTAATCAACCCCTTAAAGGTGATATCCATTGCTCACTGAAAGGTCACACCAACATTAGAGAGTTTGAAGGGTATTTTTGAGTATGCGAACATTCCCCACTTGGTAGTGAACATCATTTTATGCTAGTATTCTTCCTTTACATAGACCTAGTTATAACCTAAAAAACCATCGAGCAATAAGAACATCTATGATCTAGCCACAGTCTATAGAATCTTCTCCAGTAAGGGAAAAGGGTAATGATCTTTAAGTGAAGTTTTTTTCAAATCCCTAAAATCCATGTAGTGTTGAATATCACCATCCTTTTTCTACATTGGTACAAGATTGGATACCCAAGTGGAATGTTTGATCAGGTATATGATCCCTGATTCAATTAATTTGGTGAGCTCTTGTACCATCAATTCTTTGACTTTTGGATTGACCGAGCTTTGTTTCTATTGGACAGGCTTTGATCCTTTGGCCAAGTTGATAGTATGTTGAATTATTCCTGAATCATATCTCTAAGATCTTCATTGGTCCAAGCCATGACCCTATCATATATATAACATAGCCCTTTCATTCTCTCTTTATCCTTCTCTAGAATGTCTCTTTTGACTTTTAACTTTTTTCCATTTTCGACATTGATATCTTCATAGTCTTTTGCATCAACGATGAATCTTTTTTTCTATTCCTTGTATCCTTGTTGTTGAAAATATTTTTGAGAGAAATCAAACCTCGCGAGAGCTTATTGCCTTTCAATTGGATCACTTTCCCTTTCATAGCTCTTCTAGGTTTGTTTTTTGTAAAAAAATAGCAATCTGAATGTCATCCTCAAAAACTTGCCAGTTCTAATCATTATCGGGAATTGATAGTTGGAAGATGATTTTTACTACATTCTATTTCATTGCTGACTCAAAAATTGGCTCATACTATGAACCAATCAAATCCATCCAATCAACAACATTATTTTGGGACCACGAGATAATATGTGTTAAAAGCTTCAAAGCTCTCAATCAGATCCTATACTCTATGCCTATAAGACTTCATTCTTATATTTTTGGTAGCCACTTGTCCATGAACTTGGCTTATGACCAACTTAGAGTATCTAAAATCTTGTACTCTCTTCATGCCCATCTATTCAATAAGAAACAAACCATGGACCAAGGCCTCATACTCAACATCATTATTCAAGCATGGGAACTAGAAACAAAAAGTTTGAGGTATTTTTATCTAGTCGGGGATACCAATCAGACACCTACTCCATAACTGACCTTGTATTTGGTTTCATCAAAATATAATGTCCATAGACTTTTGTTTCCTAGTCCACTAGGCTCTTCCTATTCTTTTACCAATTTTGGGAAGACTTGGTCATCATCGAAGATCACATAGGTTCCTAATTCGGTACCATGAAAGTTCTCAAACAGGTCGGAGTTAATAAATTGGTTGAGGAGGAACTCCTCTTTGGGGATTCGATCACTTGTGTCCTCATCTTCTAACATTTATACACAATATGTCTCCCTTTTTGAAAAGGAGATATGGGTTGCTTCAAAGAATAGGACCACATTGTCTACTATACTTTCTAGGTGTAAGGATTTAGATAGGATCTTCATCTTTTTCCACATGCTTGGTCCATAATATCATATGAGACCAATTGAGTGCTAAATATCCACCAAGCTTCATTGTAAAGTCCCTTGAAAGGCACATCCCAAATAGTGGGGGGATTTCTATCACAACTATTTCTTGCATGAATGTTTGGCTCAAACATGAAAAGAGGGTCAAAGATAGATCCTTGATGTGATCAAAATTTGGGACCTTCTTCCCATCTAATTGCATGATCCCTTTCTCGAGAGGCTTGTACATGAGTTTTAGGGCATTAGCCACTTGTTTAAGCATGACTGCAATACTAGCTCCCAAATCAATCATGTTATTATGTAAAATCTTATCTCCCATAATAAGTGTTAAAAAGAAAGGTGTGGGCTTTGGTTTGCTTAGCTCTTTCACATTTTCATTTTCTATGATGTTCACGTATACCATGACTCTTGAAGATTGGGGGTCTAACATGGGCTCTTTGTCTCTAACTTGATCATGTGGTGGAATCACATTTGTCTACTGTATTTTTTCTTCTTTATTTAATCCTTCCTAGAGAAACATATTTTGTTCTGGAATCGATATAACATCCCAAAAAGATACATTAGTAAGTGCCTTCTTTAATTGTTCAACCACATTGAGCATTTTGACTAACGAAACCTTAGGTTTGAATGATGGTATCTCTTTTGTCTTTGGGAAAAGGCCAATCTGACATGGGTGGTCTCAATGCTTTATCTATCTCCTTCTATGTGAACCACCAAAAACATATACTAACAAGGGAAAGAGGATTCCCTTACTAGGATCTTAGGGTTTTTCACCCTATAGGCACTTGGTTAGGAATGACACTCTTTCCTCTATGTTGATATGGTTAAGGGTAGGTTCATTCAAAGGAAGGGCTGATATGATGAAGGATGTGAGATGTGTGTGTAGTGTGGATGAAACTAAAAGAAAAATTATGCTAATCTAAATGTATGGAAATGTAAATAAAACTAAACTTAACTAATGCAAATCTACTCTAAAATGACCTAAATGTGTATTTTCTAGAAAATAAAAAAGGACAAAAGGGGTGTACCTAGAAAAGTGATGTTACAGATGAATGCTCTCGAGAACCTTTAGAAAATGTCTAAAAATAGGACACTTACACCAAGTGGGGTGACCTAGTCCTCCAACCGAGAAACTTTGCCAAGATAGGTTTTGGGGAAATGGGTGCCCAAAAATGTAGAAACCCTTTTCCAAGCCTAGCATAGGGACAAGGTCGCCAATAGGAGTGACCTAGTCCTCTTGTATCTTTTCGAGGAATTAGGGCTTGATTTTGTGGGTATCGGTTGATTTTTTCCTTTTCTATAGCGACCCGTGTCTAGAACTGCCAAAAGTGACCTGCAACTTATCTTTTTGTCCTTCCTAGGGTTTGATGCTTGGATGTGACTTAAGGATAATGTTGGTACTTCTTGCAACACTTTTTACTTCACCAAACCTATATAAAAACTTGCAATCACATGCAAAGACCAAGAGATTGATGGGGTTAGGAAATAGGGGTTTGCCTAAGTCAAACCCCTTTGTAGGTGATTAAACCCAAATAAGATGAAAGCAAATGAATGTAAGATTGAAAGATAAACTTAATGGAAATTCTTACCAAACCTTTTATGTTAATGTTCTGCAACATGCAAGAGCAGCTCTAATGGAGATAGCTTGTAAAACCCTAATTCTTGTTTCCTTTCTTGTGATGTCTTGGATGCTTGAGTACTTGTGGAGAGATGTAAGAATGAGAGCAAGACAGTAAAAATGAGCTAAGGAGAGAGAAAAATGAAGGGGAAAACCCTTATTTGTACATGTGAAACCCTAATTTTCTCGAAATGAAACCTAATAGGTTGACCCTAGGGTTTGGGAGGCAAGATTCCCATTGATTTTTATTTAAAATTTAAAATTTATGCCGAAAGGGACTAGGTCTCCCAAAGTGGTGACCTAGTCCACTTGGGCAATTTCAAGTGGTGGTCGACAATTAATTTGTGTTTAATGAAGTTAATCAGTTTTTCCTCCTAAAACACACTGAGTTTGGGACTAAAGATACATTAAAGGGGAAAATTAGTATAGAAAAAGGGTTAATTTAGGGGTGATAAGCCTAGATAAGTGTGAAAATGCATCACAACACTTGACAACACTTTGTATTAAGGCTTAGGAAGGTTTAAGAACATTTTATTTATGTAAATTATATTGAAAGGGTCTTAGAAAAGTGAGGAAATTTATTACAACACTTCACAACACCTTAGTAAAACACCGTTAGGTTATTTTTGAGTAATGAGCTTACAAGGCTGAATCAAGATAAACAAGGCCAAAATCTAATGGAAAGGCCAAAATGAGTGAAAACTGCCAAGGTATACACTTTTTGGCAACACACTATGGTAGCAATAGAGCTTGTGACTCCTGAGGGAATCGGGCCTACACAACTTACTTTTCTTGTGGTTGTGGTCGATGTGGATGTGGACACTATGGAGCTTGTTGAACGTATTCTCTAGTGAACCTTCTTTTGGACCTTGTATTGTAGTTCAACTATACATATTGGGTACTAGTTGTTGGAGCATCATTTGAAAATATTGCATCTTCTTCTTCCATCCAAGATAAGAGCACTTGGTCTCGCACGATATCCAACTCTTTTTCTAAGGAAATTCCTTGCATTTGCACTGTAAAGTGGGCATTCTCCATCTTGGGAGACTAATATTCCTTTGTGTTTGAGAACAAACCCTGGCTTCTTTGCTCTACTATCATCTACTAGAGATTTCCCCTTGAACAATTTCAAGGCATATGGTTGTCATTACATAGGAAGCACCATGCGTTCTCATCCTCCACTAGGTTATTCTGGCTTTGGACCAAATATTTTATTGGACTATTCCTGATGGTCTAAAGCAACATGATAATCAAGACTATCTGGTTTGTGAGTGCTATTTGATGACTTCCTCCTTTTAGAGCTCCTTGATATGCATTATATTGATATGATGGCCTTCCTCTTTGATAGGTCTATGTGGGTGGCTTCAAAGGTGTTTCTTGTTGTCGTTCAAATGAGGACTAGCTCATTCACAAAGGACTGCATGAGATTCTTCATTTCATCAACATTTGTTCCTAATGAAGAGGAGCTCAATGTGTGTGGTTGTGCACCATTATATATGTACATGGATGGTGGTATGGTCGATGTGGTCACCTGTGGAGCAGAGGTGCTCAGAGTTGCTTCTTCTTGAGGGCCACCAAATATTTCCACAAACATGGTCATCGACAGACATGGTGGAAGAGTCCTAGCATCGATTACACTATTGTTTGTGTGCATAGCCAAATCATATGCGTTGGGTAGAATATCTCCTCCCATAGACTACACCATGATTTCTATATCTGAATTGAAATCCTTTAGATAAAATATGAACGCCATAGTGGCCAGAGGCTTGGCATTCATAGGAATCCTTTGTTAGGTTTTGTAAAACCTGGTGTTAAATTCGCTCATGGCCTCTTGTAGGGCCCTTTTGATGGTGATTAATTGTTGCAACAAAGAGGAGTGATCTCCCTTTTTCGAGAAGTTCTCAAACAACTTCTCATTGAGTTAGTCCCAAGAGTGGATAGAACTAAGAGCCAAAGACCTATACCAATGTTGGGATTTTCCTTTGAAATACATGGCTAGTAACCCAAGAGAAACATTCTCTTGGATGTTATGTACTCTACATACCTTCATTATATCTTGGAGATATTATGAGGGGGTCTTGAAATCCTCCCTGAAAAACATTGGGATAGCCTTGAAAGTATTCATGGTTATAGCCGGCCATATATCTAGGGGTGTAGGTGGTTGTAGCGAGCTACCGCTATCCTAGGTTAAAAAAAATATAGGAGTGGGGGCACCTATATGAACCATTATAAACAAATTCCTATGGATAGGATAACGGGTATTATGATTTGGAAGGTTCAGCCTCCTAGTGGAGTAGATAAATCTCTAGATTTTGGGCTAACACTTCTTACCCTATTGTTTCTTATAAGTGATATGTAATGTGTAAGTCTTCTCCTCCTTTATATCAAGGCAAGTAATTGGGAGTACTAGAAATGGCCTCCTAAAGATGCCCTTGTTTGGAATTTGGGAATGAAATTTCTAGCCTCTTTCCTTGGTCTGATTTAAGAAATATTTGACTTCTAATCAGGCATTCAAAAAACTTCAGTCCCACTGTGCATGCTAGAAAAAGAACTATTGAACATCAAATCTTGTGCTTCTCTGACAACCTTATTGAAAATTTAGCAAGTGGGGGACCAATTTGTGCCTCACTGAATGACCTCCAGGTTTTTTATAGGAAGTAGACTCTTCTTTGTGTTTGGGGGAAAAAGGTAGAAAGACATGCAAATAAAACATAAATATGGTGATGCGCTAAAGATTTTACAACATTTCAAAACTTAACTATTCCTAATAACTGATATGATAAACACATAATGTTGCAGACCCTTCATTGTTGGGAAGAGAATGCATAAGAAAGGATAGAGAAAGCACAATGAATTCTTTCAAATCTCCCTATCACTCATTAAGGTCCAATCAGATATAAGAAAACTCTAAAGATTAAAAAAAAATATTAAAATTTTTATAGAATCCTTCCTTTACAAAATAATATGGAAAATGGAAAACCTTTTACATAAAATGGAAAAGTTCAATAGAAATAATCCAATTTCCAAAAGCTAGCATTTAGCACAGAAGCTTAACAACATTTAAATTTGTTATTCGAACTACCAACACAAAATTTAACACAATGTTTTAACATGAACAAAATATGAAAAATAAATTTGACAAAGGCCATAGCATGCACAATTTCAAATATTTCTCCCAAATAGATCAAACTTATTTGATATATGAACTGAAAAACAAAGGTTGGATACCAATCCAATGATAGTTTGAATTAAATATAATATTCCAAAGAGAATAGCAATATTCTATAAAGATCCTTCTACTCCTAAGAAAATAGAAACTCCCTAATAGATCTATATCCTTCAAAAAGATTTTCAAAGAAAATTTTCTAACTTTTTTACTCAATGTTGCCAATGCCTATTTATAACAAGAAGAAGAGAACACCCCCGCAAACATTCTAAAAACAAAAACTGCCAGAGTCCTGATCATGGTAGCTCACAATCTAATCTTAGATCTTGATTAGATCATGCCAATATTTTCTCATTAAGTATCAACTGCTTCATTAATGGCTTCAAATATTTTAAAAAAGATAGCTATCAAAAAATTATCAAATTTTAGCACAGCCTGGAAAAAACCTGATCAATCAACCATAAAGGTTGATGATGCTAACTAGAAGGTTCCACCCTGAAAGTAAGAGGCCCACCATAATTATCGACAAAATTCACCTAAAGAGATCACTTCACAAAAATACAAACTACTCAACATAAATAGATGATGTGTCAAGTGAGTGGGTGATCTTAGATTTTTTAGAGCAGCTTTGAAGAAAATCCCTGCCAAGCTGACACGTACCCTAATTCTTGCCTGAAAGGAAAATGATAAGTAAATAAAGCCACGTAGCCACAACATGGTGCATTGTGCACCTTTATGAAAGAGCATTATTAGTCCTTTGGGCATGAATTCATCCTAAAGTATAAAAGAGTAGGGCCAAAAACCAAAGAAAATTTTAAAGGAAAAATTGCTTTATAGATATCATGCATGCATTTTATCTTGTGGCTATATTTCAAGAAGATCCCAAAGAGTCACATGTGGTAGAAATGAAGAAAATATTTAAATACTTGGAGGCCACTCTCGAACATGGTTTGTGATATCCAAAGGATATTTATTTCTCTCTGAGTGCCTATACAAATGAAAATTGAGCAGGTTGTGTAGATGATAGGAAAATTACAAGTGGTGATGCTTTCTTTCTTATAATTAGATTGGTGTCTTGGTTTAGAAAAAATTAATTTTCGGTGTCATTATCTATTGCAGAGGAAAAGTACATTACAAGAAAATCATTCTACACATGGGTGTTGTGGATGAAGAAAACTTTGAATGATACTAGAATAGTGTAGTAGATAGATTTTTTCCTTTGTTAGCAGTGTCAAATGACATGTGCAACAGCTACTGATTAGTGGAAAATTTTGAGTACTCCTAAGGGGGAGTGTGCAAAGAAGAAAAATGTAAAGGTGTGTAGAGAAGGTGTGAAGAAAAATGAGTCCAGTGAAAGAAAAGGAAGTTATAGATTTGTAAGAAGTGAGAATAATGGAAGAACATATATATGTATGATTCATGTCAAAGGCAAGAAAATAAAAGAAGACATGTGTTTCCCTTTGCCATTGATTTAAAAGGGGGAGATAATTATCTAAAAAGAGGGAGAGATTTGACTGAAAAACCTTATGAAGCAAGTGAGAGAAAGAGAAATTGTTAGAAAGATAAATTATTGTGTAAGTGTAGCAACATGCATTGATAAGAAAAATGTGTGTTGGTGATCAGAGTTGTTGTTTTCGTTGTTAATGGTTGTTCACTTCATGTGTTTCTATTAATGAAAAAAGGGGATATTCTTGGAAGTTTGTGTATTTTGTGTTGTCATTGATGTCAACTGTTCTATGGGGATATTGTTGGAATTTTGTGTTGTTGCATTGATGTCAACCTTAGAGATGCTTTGATTAGTTACATTATGTTTTCATTAATAGTTTCATTGGTTTCAACCTTTAATGTTCCTTTCATAAGCATATATTTGGTTGAGTTGTTGTACTATAGCTAGTTTGGTCATGATGACAAAGTGTTGTAGATAATGAGAATGTGTTTGTGGTACATGGTTTACAAGTGATTTTGAGAGAATTTGAATAAAAGAGGAAATAGTGTGTTAGTGAAGTGTTCTACCATATAGTGTAGTGTTTTGGTTTTTCTTTGTATTTATTTTATATTAAAATTATGCTTTTGTCATTTGGATATGTTAATCAAAAGTGTTCATAGGTATTATATCCAAAGTTTCTTTTTTTTTTATCATTGTGCAGAGAAAGTTGTGTTCACTAGTATGTTAATTGTGTATACATTGTTGTCTACGAGAAATGGTTTTGCTCTACATTTCTTCGCAATATGGTTTCTAGTCTTGCAGATCTAAGAGTGTGCTTATATTTATTGTATCTATCTACACTCTATTTTTTTGTTATTTGGTGATCTACAAGGGTGGATTCATGAGTTACAATGTGTGGAAGTTTAATTGGTTGTACAAGATGAATATATTCATCAAGTGAAAGTTGTTGTGAAGGAATTTTTTGTATTTTAGGGTGTTTATAGAATATTCTAGATTGTGTTTAAGTGATGTATGAAATTTTCATGTTGTCTCTAGATAAAAGGAAGCATGCACTTAAATTTTTAATTGTGTTTACACAAGTTCGTATGACCTTGGGTGTTTACACTAATTGTAGTTTTTCTTTAGTGTTTGTGGAAGCATGGGATGTATGTGTGGATTTAGGTCTATGTTAAAGTATGATGTGATCCACCTTCATTCCTTTTCACTGTGAGAATATTTTGGTGCCAACATAATTTGAATTTTCATAGTTGAGATGCATAGCCGACCTTGGAGATTGTTCTCAAGGTTGTGGATGGTATAAATAAATGATGATTTTATTGAGAATGGGTGGCATGATGTGTGTGATGTGAAGAATTGAGAAGTAAAGTGTGAAAATGAGAACTTCAGTGTGAGCTTTAATGTGCTAAAATATTGGAAGTAGTGAGAAAAATGTGTCCACATTCTTTAGAGAATCTACGAATGTACAGGTGGTGTTGTGGTGGATCGTTTTTGTTTCTCTAAGATGGATTTATCATTTTAATAATATTCTTCTTTTTTGTAATCTATTAGTGATCTCTTGTTTCTTTTGTGTAGTGATCCCCCCGACAATGAGATTATTGTATTTGATATTGCAATTACTTTATATTGTGAGCTAATCCTCACCATGGTTTCTCTCTTCTTAGATTTTCCAAGTAAATTTGGTGTGCAACTATGTATGGTGTTGTTGTGTTCTAGTTTCTATTATTTTATTTAATGTTAAATTAATTTAATGGATTAAAGGCTAATAAGGTAAATATGGATCTAAGTGTTAATGAGATTTCTGATGTTTTAATGAATAATTGCTTCACCCCCTCTCATTTGTCTTATGCATTCAACATATTTCAATGGTGAAACTCCCTTTAGATATTCATTCCAATCATTATGCTAAAGTTATGGTGGCCTAAAATGGTCTTAAGTTAGCATATTCCATGGGTTATAAAAAATTCTTGCTTGAAGGGGATTCTCTCAACATAATCCAATGTCTTAAGAAAGAACAAAGCCCTAGTTAGTCGATTAAAACTTTCATTAGAGATTTTGTAATCATTGTCCTCATTGCTTGAGAGACCTATGATACATGTATCCTTATCACTTTAGAGACCTATTGAAACTTTCTCACACACTTTTCAAGTGATCTCATAAGTGTCCCATCTTTGGAGGGGTAATCAGTCATTGTCTCCTACCTTCTCAACTCCTAATCCTTTCCTATATATGCAAGGTTGATCATTGTACATTTACACTCTTCATTTTGTATATTGGTAGATATACTATTGTGCTTATTTTCACTTGTAGAAGTTTTTTCATGCTCTTTATCTTTTCATTCTCCAACACGATCTAATTCAACAACAACATCATCTTCAAGGGGGAATCTTAGTCCTCTTATCTTTATTTTATTTCTTTTGGCTGAAGCTTCTTTCCATCATATCTTCTCCCTTTCTTCACTTTATGAGATATTCATTGTACTTAGGTACCTCATCAAGCCTAGTTTTAAGGACCTACTTTTTCTATTATTGCCTAATTTATGCTTAAAGTGGGTGTTAGTGTATATATTATTTCAGTCATTATCCACATGGATATTTACACATGTTGTTAAACCTAGTTTGGATGCCTAGTTAGTGATTTAGATTGCCACCTCTTGTGAGTCTTGAGAGTGTTAAATTTTTAGTTATTTTAGTAACTAGGATTCAACTAGTTAGTTAACTCCACTATTCAAGGTGGAATCTTCCCACATCTCTCCTATTTATACATATCTTTCATTGTTAATCTACATGTTAACTTATCCATTTTAATGTCTATTATTTTTTTTCTTTGTTTTTAGTTTTTTAGGTAGGAGCATGTGATTTCTTGATTCATGGCTTGATTTGGTACTATAATTTTAGTTAGAGATATGGGAAAATTTTACACAAAAAGCCATAGATTGTGGAGGAAAAAATAAAGTATGAAGGAACTATACTAGGAGGTATATTGTAATATGATAAGCTAGATAGTGAGCTTCACCAAGGTGAAAAATAGATAAAAGGGATTATAAGAGAAATTTTTTTATGGATGAAACATCTATAGTAGATGCACCCAAATGATAAGTAGTAGTTACTCTCATTCACCTATAATAATTTGTCCCATGGAGAACATAAATAATTTATTTCTTTATGTAAATAGATATAACCTATGGTTAACTTAGAACATACTTTTCTCACCTCCACATTATTGAGGCCTCAAGTTTATTTAACACTAATCTCACCAATTAAATAGTTTGAAATGAGAGATATCCTATAGAGTAGTGTTAGGGAAATAATTTTGACACCATATCTGATTATAAATAAGACTTCAAAGAAAATAATGCCAAAAATTCAATCACAACTACTATAATTCATTATAGAATTCACATTAAACTTGGAGAAATAATTAAGGATAGTGATAAATGGGTTACTCCAAGAAATGTAGAGTTGGGATATACAAAAGTATAAAATCAAGGAGGAGATTCTAAATAATATGAAAAAAATAAATTGGATGACATCTATGTCAAATGTGTCATGTCACATATAGAGTAGAATACTACAATTGATAACATAAAGTAAACATGAAATAGTATCAATATACACTATATCGATACTATATAATTTGGTCTAATTCAGAAAAATATTTAAAATTCTACATTGATAACTTAGAGACACAAATAAGGTATGGATCAAACTCATAAGATACCATGAGAAACTTAGATTGAGATATAAGAATAAAATTTGAGAATCTACACAATTAATTCTAGCACTTGCAAGAGTACAAAAATAAAATTATATTTTAGATGAAATTATTAAAGGAAGTGGTGAGTTTGCAACTAGATCCACTGGTGTGCCTACTAATAGATTACAATAATGAAGATATACCTTATTTTGTCAATGATAAGAGGTTTTGTTAACTAATATTTATAGGCAAGTCCACTAGATATAATGAGATATATGTAGTTGAATAATATATACCTCTTTAAAAAAAATTACAATATTATCCTACAATAATAGGGATTTTGGTAAAATTTTAAGCCAAAGTCTTTTAGAAAAAAACATAATTTGGTCTAAAATAGCTTGATATTGTATTTTTGGTAGTCTTGAGGATAAGATATGGTTGAGGAAAAGAGATGATATTGGTAAGACATATCAAAGCCATTGGTATTAGGTATAAAACCCTAAGGGGAAACCTAATGGAGACTAAATTTGAAACCTTGCAAGTGAATCAAGGATGATAGCATGATAACACATCCTTGTGTAGAAAAAATGAGTTAGAGATCCAAAAAACATTAAAATAGAAATGGAACACATGCATTAGGCTAACAAAAACTCTAGGACATAAGAATTGAGAAATATCGATAGGAAAATGTTTGTATATGAAATGGATAACATACATGTGCTACATCTAGATATGGATAAACACAATAATTTAGGGAGAGAATACATGCAGATGCAAGAGACATATAAAACAAGTGTAATAGGTATATTTTAATTATAAGAGGTTAAGAGAGATAATTGTATGAATGTTAAAGCATGCATTGAAGGATAGATAAAGGATGTATGATGTACTTGTAGAGAAGGGGGATTCACTGCATGAGTCTCTTCATTCTCAGCAAAATCCTAGGGAGTGAATTGCCTTAAACTACCTCAAGCTTAGGAAACTGGATGAAGAAATTGAAAAGGGTGGAATATTAGGAATAACTTCCAAATAGACTGCTTTAGAGGTTGAGAGAGAAGACATAGAAGATCTCTATCATATAAGGAATAACTCTCAACCAAAGGATGGCAATGTTTGATTAAGACACTAGCATAGCATGTTGCAGTTCTAGAGGCGTGTTGGCATCCTATATAGACAAAGAGCTAAACCTTAGGACAAAAATACATCTAATCCACTAACACACTTAGTTTTGAGGTTTTTTTGATCAAATAGAATAATATAAAGCAATAAATACTAGAAAACACAAAGAGGAATGAAGGATAAAATCACTAAGGGTCTTATGTATGAGATCTTCCCCCAAGCTCCTCTTGAACAACGTCCACACAAGATGAAAAAGGAAAAATTTTGGGGTTGTTTTGGGGCTTTCCATAGGCAAACCCTCACTTTGGTGTTCCCACCTCTATGAACAACTAGATAGATAGAAGAGTGAACAAAGTAAACAAGTACAAAATGATAAAATCAATCCCTACTTGAGGAGGAGAACCAATATCACCAAATAATAAATGGAAAAATTATCTACCTGTGAGTACATAAGGAGTAAGAAAGTGTTACCAATAGTCCTCATCCCCCTCTTGAATGCGCGTACGCATCCTTGAATTCTTTCAAAGAGAGATTTGGCTATTGGAGGGACCTCGATCCAACAAAGCTTCATTATATAAACAAGATTGAAATAGAAAGAGAAGTAGAGAATAGACTAAGATTGAGAGGTTAGAGTCCCAAGATGAAAAATCCCCCTCCTAATGAAAATAAAGGAGATTTTTATTTGTGCAAGAGATAGGAGTTGTTACACTTATAAATCTAACTATAGGTACATGTGTTGTGAGTCATGATTCCAAATTCCTCATTTCAAACTCAAAAAAGTAGGAGGATGCTAGCATGTCATAGGGACGTCTATGTGTTGTGCAAGTGTCCAACTCATAATTTTTTCAGAAATGAGATGGAAGACTCATGTTGCTTCATCATTGGTCCTCATGGAGTTAGAATCATGGAATTCTAACCCATGAGGTTCTTATCATAAATGTGAGTAGGAATAATAAATGCAAGCCCAAATGCTTAAATATGAAATTTCCCTAGGTGCGATTTGTGACATTACATTTTTCCCCCACTTTAAAGGGCTATATTTTAGGAAAAATCAACCAAACTAAAGTAGAAAAGGAAGAAAACATGAAAAAGTTGAAAATTTTAAAGATTTACATGCCAAAAAGGATATTTTAGAGGTCGTAGAGGTCGAGTAGGCAAGTATCGAAGATTCCCCCAAGGATCGAACCTAGTGAAAAATATAGCATCTATTGTGAAAGTTCGTACAAATTTTGATTCTACAAAACTCAAATTTTAGGTCATCTCATAAATCAGAAGAAGTTACCATGGAAAAAAAATGATCAAGATAAAATTCAATGGTTTGTAAGAATAATATGGTAAAGAGGTGACTATTTGCTCCCTATTAAGTTTTCCCTCAACTAGGTGGGGTAAAATCAGGAAAAATGAATGGACCAAAACATCCAAGAAAAATGTTCCTTAGGGGGCCTATATATACCCAAGTGGGCCCCTAGAAGGCTCATTCTCATTATTCATCGCAAGGGTTTTGTTGAATTTTGTGAGAGAAAAACTAGAAAAATTCCATGTAGATGAGAGTATGAGGAGCCCAAACTAGACCAACTATGACAGGATGTCACCAAGGGTCTCAAGTGGATGAGGTGAGTCCTCAAACCATGTTTTTGATGCATTTTTAAAGATTTTAGCTAGTTATAGGACTAAATCATTACGCACGCATCCAAGCTACAAAAATTCATCCTCATCGCATTCTAGCAAAATTTTCATGTGTTCAAAATGTTTTCACACATTGGAGTCTACCAAGTGTGGTGGCATCCATCAAGCCAACAATGGTGGACCTTGAATGGGTACATGACACACTGACATTTGTGTGGGATTCCCATGTCCTAGATATGAAAATTAGAGTCTTTTGACACTTGATATATAATTTTTTACACCTAGTGTTCAAATTGGAGTCTATTTCCACTTTTTGTAGGATTACCCAAAGATCAAAGAGCATGCCAGTCGGTGGGTTCTACATCTTGTCTAGGACTAGGTTTGATGCTTATCAAATGATGAGGAGAGTTTTCTACAACGAGTCAAGTTGAGGTATGTCTACACCATGCCTGAGATTCTTTATCATGATTAAATGCACATGAAATTGATGGAGCAATGGGATTCCACCACCTCAACATTCCACTTATCGATAGGCGAGATGATTGTCAATTTAGAGAAAATGTAAAGCAATCTTAGGTCTCCCCATTTATAGGTGGTGGATGATGATAGAAGAGGTGTGTTCTACTCGGGAGTGGTAAGAGGGAGTCTAGTATTGCTCAGGACCAAGTAGAAGGAGTCTAGTACTTCTTGGGTCATGACAATGGAAACAACAAGATCAATCACATCTACATATGCTGGTTCAATTTGGGTAGTACGATGGTCTCCCTATTACAATAGGTGATGGTCATCACTGTGGACATGCAGGTCGCCATGGATGCACAAGGCTCTCACCTTCATGGGAGCCATATGCACACCATTAGATTGATGGAGCAACACAATACAATCCTCACATGGGGCTACAATATGCTTTCACACATGTACCATGAGTTGGGTAAGTATGTGCACTATGCGTTTTAGAGCCTTACCATATGCACCTTGCTACAAGTGTGGGAATTTTTGCACATAACATGCAAGAAGCCAATCAGGTATCCCTAGGTGAAGGATTATATAGTTTCTATAGCCTAGTGGTACAAGCTTATTAGGTAATGGATGCATAGAGATCTATAGGTTTGGAGCTTTCAATTCGATACCTTTAGGTTCGACCAGATCTAGTGGCAACCTTATAAGTGGTTTCAATTCGTAGATGATGGTAGGTAACTTAGGAACCTACAACATGATTGATCTTTATTAGGTCACACTAGTTTTTCATTATGCCCTCCTATTAGTGGAGGTTACATGGTAGTATGACATTATCCAGACTATTTCTCCCATGGTCCCCTCCTACACACAAGCCATGAGGAGTGCTACGTGCTAGGGTGACCATTTACGACCATCCATCACTGACATTATCCCTTCTAACAATGATGTGGATGAAACAGGTGTAGCTTGAGGCTTCTGGAGTTGGTGGATGACACATCATTATGCACTAGTTTTTTATAGTGGATTCCCCTAGATGGGATCCTGACATACAAGGTGACGCACTGCCAGTGTAGAGGTGGAGGTGAACATATAGAGGTAGAGAGCAACAAAAGTGGAATGAGGAGGCTAGTGTAGCAAAGGTGAGATAAAGGTGGCAACAGAGGATATCCTCTCCTCCACCCATCATCCCAATCTCAATAGTGATGCCAGCATCATCCGTCAATCCAAAGGAAGCTCCGACAACATCAAGAGTAGATCTCAACATGGGTGGTCTAGGGCCTAGCATCACCCCACCTCCTAATCTACATTGGCAACTAGGGGACCTAGGTATAGGATTTTTTTATGCCATTTCATTCTAGTACTTTCATCTTTCATCTCATGTATATGTATATGTTTTGATTTTATGGATATGTATCATGCAATACTGATGATTCCATAATTTCTATGGTTGTAGTGCACACACAAAGATGGACTAGGCCTATAGCTTAGTGCATATGAAAGGTGTTCAATGTCATGTTGATCTAGTGGTCTATTCTCAAGGAATGCTAGCCAGTGTTAGCCAGGTGACATGCCCACCTTTTCAAGTTGGTAGCACATATGAGGATGGCATATGAGGAGGGGAAAGTCCATATTGTTTAGAAGATAGTTGATGTTATTGTCATTGTGGGATAGAGGGATCAACTACAAAAATAGCTATAGACTGCACTCTCTGAGAGAGATACATTTGTGACAAAAGAAGATAGTGTCGAGGTGACACATGACACTCTTTAGAGATAGTTCGATGACCTCATATGGAAGGCACTAGTTATGATGTCGGTAGGAGATCAACAGTTCTAGGATGCATTCAATAGAGTAGATTTCTAGATAGCCTTATTATAAGGGGAGATTAGAGGACTAAAAGTAGCAGTTTTTGGCTCCCTGTCTCATTGGTCCCACTCTATTTCTACATTCACTTGAGATCACTGCCATAGCCAAGACTAGAGGTCTCAAGCAACCATGCTCCCAGTGCCTAGATACCATATTTTGTATAACATTTTTGTAGATCATTTTTATGTATAGATATTCATACACATATATAGTTTCCACATATATTTTGATGATAGTGGCATGATACAGGTACATGACATTCGGTACACACACACACACACACACACACACACACACACACACACACACACACACATATATATATATATATATATATATATATATATATATATATATATATATATATATATATATAAGATGTTTATTCCACCATTATGGTGCTTCTTGTTTCATGTGTATGTTCCTTTACTTCCATGTATGATTATGCAAGAGATGTTATACTTATGGATGTATGCTTAGATTAGATGCTACCATGATTTAGTAAAGAAACATGGATGTGTGTTAATTAAATACATTGATGATCTAATTTCCTAACCAAAATATGTAAGGTAATGCATGGACACATAGCATAATATAACACATGTATATGTGTAGACACTAAAAATTGTATTTTTCCTGCAAACACTATTTTTCTTCTTCAATCCCCTTTCTTCCTTAAATAATTAAATAGTTTTAATTATTTTGATTATTTCCTAAAGCCATATTCTTCTATTAATTAAAAAATATATATTTAATTCATTCATTCCTTTCCTTTATTTCTTCCTTGATTAATTAAATAAATTATATTTATTAAATTACATCACTAATGTTCATTTTCCTCTATAATTAAATAAATTTTCATTTATTTAATTATTATCATTTTCTACTATAATTAAATAATTTATCTTTGTCGCACACTTTTGAATTAAATCATTATTTAATTCAAAAGTCAACTTTCCTTCTTCTTCTATAATTATTTTTTTTTTTAATTATTTAATTATTCACTATACCTCCTAGATCTAATAATTTTATAATTATTTAAATTCATCTAGCCACCTCTTTTTCTATACCAAATCGTATCTCTTGTCTCATTTAATTTCTACCCTTGATTGAATTAAATTATAATTTAATCTCCATTGTCCATCCTTATCTAAGTCCTATCATTTCCCTAATTTACCCCTAACCCTATTTCATACTACATCTTTCATTCTTGGCCATTGATTGTCATGTCATATTGGCTTTTAATCCTATCCCTTCATTCACATTTGGTTTTCTATAAAAGAGGTATATCATTGTCATTTCAACACTACATAGACCATTTAATGAGACAAGTACAATCTTTAATATTTTTCTATCATTATCAATAGGTTTATTATTGCATACTCAAATATGAGGGAAATCAAGCATATAATGCAAGATGGATAAGGACAATGGAGATGAATCAACCATGCCATATGAAATTTGGTAATATTGATTTATATTTTATTGTTTGTATGTTCATTTGTGCTTCATTGTTGGTTTAGGGATTTAGGGTTTGAGTTTTATTGATTCATTCCTTTAACCCTGATTTTACCCTATCCTATATTGTTGAACCTGATGTGAACTAACTGGATTTGAAAGAATTTTGGAGAAATTGTGAGTTTCAAATCTGTGACACAATTGTAAGCTCGAATGACACATTTGAGAGATAGTGTGTCATAATTGCAGTATGTCATGCCACATTCACCAGATCATGTGACACATTTGTGAAAAATAGAAAGATGCATTCATCCTCTTGAAAGATACATTTGTTTGAACTATATGGCTAATCATTTCATTAATCTATTTTTTAGGATTTTCTGTTATTTCTCAACTTTCTTGTTTTTATCCTAACATCTTAACATAATAATTGCATCACTTCTATTTCATATTTGTAAACCTTTTCCAGACTTATGTGTTTTATTTCTTTCAACTTTTAGTGTCGCATTTGTTTGGGTGGTTACCACAATTTCTTTTGACTGTGAGAAGTAGTCACCATCTAGAATGCCACAGTCATAGCTCGATTCACCACATCTACTCCAAAATAGTGAGCCGCATTTTTTATAATTTGAGTTGCATTTGCCTATTTTCCTTAATTAGGGTTCTAATTAGGATTTTTTTATTTTATTCTTTTTCATTTGGTAGATTAGAGATTTTTTGGTTTACTAATTTCTGGTTGGCAATGTGTTGCTTACATTGGGAGACAATATTTTCTTTTGGATTTTCTAACCCATCTTTTGCAGAATTATTGTTTATTCTTGTTTAAGATAGGAGCATATTTTATTTTGCAATATATTCTGGTTATTCACACTCATTGGGCTAAAAAGAAGCACAACTTTCATTTCACACTCATTGGGCTAAAAACAACAACAATCTTACATTCTTCACTCATTAGGCTATAAAGGACAACAATCTTGCATTTTTCACTCATTGGTCTAAAAGGAACAAAAAACTTGCATTGTCACTCATTTTGGTTTAAAAAGAACAATTGTTGGTGTAAATGGGGTTATTTACCTATTCACATTATAATAAGATTCTTCTAGAAGTCTTATCTTAATTATGCATAATTTCCTAGGTAGTTAGTTAGTTGTCATATGTGATAGGATTAAGACACTTGTCATGATCTTGTCTAATCCTATCTCACTCCTTACCTATATAAGAAAGGCTTCATGTGTACATTTGCATCAAGAAAGCTCAAATTCTTGCATACTCTCTTGTAGATTTAATATTTTTTTTGCAAGTGGTCTTCAGTATTGAGCTAATCTTCAACTCTTGTATGGTGTCAGAGCTATATCTCAACTCCTACATGGTTTCAGAGCTTCAGTGTTACAAACTTCTTCCCAAAACTGAGGGACCAATCTTGGCATGAAATTTTTTTTGGGTACATTTTAGGATCTTGAGAGAATTTCCATTGAATCCAGAGCATTAGAGAAAGTCAAGATTAACTTTCATTTCATCAAAATGTGACATATTTTTTCAGATCTGCAAGGGTTTGAAGAAAACTATTTTTATTGGAGTCATTTTCATTTTTGCTTCAAAAATCCTACTTCCACTCAATTTTAGGAAACATGATTTCTAGATTTTGTAGCTAGGGTCGAAATCTTATCTGGGTATCTACTATATTTTGCAGATAGTGAGCAACTTTTGAAGAAAAGACTATCAAATAGCCCATCACAATTATTTTCCCTATAGGTGAAGTTTACCTTTTTTTACCAAATTGCATGTTCTATTTTTTGGATTCAAAAATGATTTTTGGGTTTTGTTGGTAGCACCAAAATATTATCTAGGTATCCATTAGATTTTGCATGCAATAATTAAGTTTTCCAAATATCAAATTAGAAGGGTCATGTCTACATTTTCATTTGACACAATTTATCCCTTTTTTAAAAAAAATCATAACTTGAGCATACGATGTCCATTTTTTGAAAACTTTATATTGTAAGAAATATGATTCCATCCTCTACACAAATTTTAGGTTATTTTTAATCATGGAGGTAGATGTGAAAATTCATAAGTGCATGCACTATTTCCTTTTTTGTGTGCATTAGGTTTGCATTTTTGTTGCACTTCATTATGTTCTAGATCTTTTTTCAATCAACTGTTGCTTCATAGATTCTAGAGTTGTGCTAGTTTGAGATTTTTCTAGTGTTCCTTGGCATCAGGTCTACTATTGCTTTATCATGATTTTAAATTGAGTCTTTGAGTGACTTTAATATGGTTTCTAGAAAACAAAATTATCTTTCCTTTGCTTTCTGAATTAAGGATTCTAGTGTTACTCCATAGTGTACTTCCAATGCTTCTCTTTATAGTAGATTATCTCATTATGGGGGGATTGTATGATCTCTCTTTTGGGGAGGATTTATTTCCCACTAGGTTTTCTCCTTTTCTCTGGTTGTGAGAGATTTCTTTGCATTGCATTTGTACATGGGTACCTAACATGTCCTCATAGTTAGTACCCATATTTGTGTCATTTTCATAATAAATATACTCCCTAAGTTTCACTTATGGGGGGTGTTGATGTAAATTAGGTTATTTACCAATTCAAATTATTATGTTTACTTAGGAGTTAAGTTTCCTAGTTTTCTTTTCTAGAAGTCTTATCTTATCTATGAATCATTTCTGAGGTAGTTAGTTAGTTGTCACATGTGATAGGATTAAGAGACTTTTCATAACCTTGTCTAATCCTTTCTCAATCCTTTCCTATATAAGAAAGTATTCATGTGTGCATTTGCATCAAGCAAGCTCAAATTTTTGCATACTCTCTTGTAGAAGGATTTCTATGTTTTTGTAGGTGGTCTTGGGTATTGAGATAATATTTAGTTCTTCTAAAAATATGCACCAAGTGTATTTTCAACTATCACAGTTTTATTTTGGGGACTAAAATGAACCATTATTTCCTTGTCTTTTGATCTTGTTTTTTTTTTGAGGTATGTATGCCCTTTCCTTACAATTTGAATGATCTTGGGAATCAAAAACACTTCTTAACATTTCCATTGCCACAACACACATTTGGTTCTCTAAAGTTTAATGAAATCTTGCTAGTGTGAGAAAGTACATGTGTATGCTCTCTCCTCACATCTTTGTATGACCTTGGAGATCAAAGAAATGTCACTTGTCTCACTTTTATTATAACCCCTTTATATAGGGCTTTCCCTTGAGACACATCTATACAGAGAACTCATTGGCGACCTAGAGCGATTTTACCCTCAAGATGCTATATAAAAGGATAAGATGAAATTAAAGCCTAAAATACCATTAACCTTCACCATATAGTACTTTTTTGAAAGTGAAAGCTACCCATGTTTATGTGAGGTATTTTTAGTACCACTAGTAGGATTGGTTAAAGCCTTAATTGGCTTGTTGATGCTCACGAGTTGGTAATTCCTCGATGAGTGACTAAAAGAAAAACTAGTTAGAGGCCCACCCTTATTGCTTGAGTTTCTTGGTATCATTCTTAGTGCAGGGGATGCACATCATGCCCCAAATATATTTACTCACCATATGGATCCCTTAAGAGATGAGATGGAAATCCTTGGTGTTTCTTAGGTTACTTTTTTTACTTGTAGCTTTCCAGGGAGAGGGTGATTGCGATATCCTTTGGTCCCTATCCATCCTCTCTCATAAGACAAGAGTGCATACACCCCCTAAAGGTGTGCCTCCACTTAGGTAAAAGGATATTCTAAGTTGTGGAGTGCTGCCATTAGCCATTGACCTTAGATTAGGAAGTGTTTTATGTATTTAAATTATCTTTGAATCCTGTTTAGACCCATGGAAATTGGGATGAATAACCCTATAACATACACATTACACTCACAAAATTTAGAAATTCAAATAGCCAATCCATTGTTTTTAGATTGCTTTTTGTGTTTTCCATCACATTTTACAAAAAATAAATTTAAAAATTCAAACTAGGGCAAAACACACTATTCACCACATCTATAGATTGTAAACTGCTATTGCTTCACAAAATTTTACATCTATTGAACACAATGCACCACATTTTCTTCTCAGAAAACACATTTGATGGGCCATGCACCACAAATTTTAGTGTAGTCCTATTTTGCATCAATTCCTAATTGTTATCTTCTCATCAGACCATGAAATTGCTCATTTTAGATCAGTCATTTTAACTCCATTCATTAGCTTACCATTTCATTAGTTTCATACATCTTAGGTCAAACTTTAGGTCTCTCATTAGTTGCATACACTTTTCTAGACTTAGATTAGCAAACTTATCAGACTTTTGATCAAAACATAGTCACAAATTTAGATTGTGTTGGCCTTGTGTTTTCATCAATCAAGTTTTTGTCCTTTAAATTTGGTCCTTTAAACTCATAAGTCTATTTTGAGGCTTTTTTGTCAATTATCATCAATTTAGTCTTTTTTTGTTTTATGGTCTTGAGAATTAGGTTTACTGCTTTGGAGTATCTTAGTTTGGTTCATAACCTCTTTTTAGGTTCACAAAAGTGCTTAGTCTTCACATCATAAATTTGGTCATACCATACCCTTCATCTTTTATAACATTTTGCATGCTTTAGTCTTAAACATACCATATATTTTTGGATCATACTGACATTATCAAATCTCAATTTTGACTATTGTCACTTGGTACCTTAATCTTAGTCTTAGTTGCATCATCATTTGGCATTCCTATATATTGAAAAATCCAAAAAAAAACCAAAGCATAGTTGCATACCTTATTCTTAGTATCACTTTTGCATTATCATTCCTTAGGCTTCATATCCATTCATCACATTTTCAAGTCTTTTATGGTCCAAAGAATATTACAAAGTAAGAGAAAAGAAATGGATTACACTAATAAAGATGACTTTTTCAATCCCACTAGCAACATGAAATTTGGATCCTCTTCTAATGAGATACCAAATACACAACCATCATTTTCAAATCCTTTTACAAGGCTCATAATCAAGGATGTCCATAAACCTCTAACTAAAGAAGAAGTTGAGGAAACTACCCAAGACCCGAATGTGGCCTGGTTTGTAGATGAAATGGTAGGGCAGGACCCACAACTATTCCTACAAAAAATGTAATAAAGTGTGGCCAAAATTCCTCATGGTTTTGATGTTAACTCTCTTTAAGCAACACCTATCAATGAGACTACACAAAACCAAGAAAATAATACTCCTAACCACACTATCCCACAAATACATGCTACAATGCTACTAGCAGGAACAAAGCAAAATACCACAACAATCAATGCAACACCTTTATTTGGGACACATAAATCACAAGAAATGCAAAACCCCCCTAGAAATATATTTAATTCATTTGGATCGTCATCTAATTCTATGGGTGCATAATTGTCCAACCCCTTTTCAATAGGTAAAAACAAGTAAAGAATAAATATATGAAAAAGTATACAGTAGTGGACCCAAGCCACAAACAAGTACCACACCAAAGACCAATTTGAACACCAAGACATTGTCACAAGGTACTAGCACAAGCATTCACCTACAAAACAACACACAAGGGCCTTTCCAACATGGCAACCAAAACACACATGGTAAAACTAGCTCTATCCCATTTTAAATGCAATTGAATATGAACACCTCACACATACATCATATTTCAACTTTCACTCCACATATCCAAACTAAAATTCCAACTTTCACACCCCACATCCAAACAAAAATTTCAACTTTGACTCATAACATTCCAAATAAAAATACATTATACACATCTAGAATTAACACTAATTCATCCACCCAAAATATTTGATTATAAACCTCAAACATAGGCCCATATCATAATGCACTTGCAAATGTAGTGGAAATATCCCTCACTCAAGTTGATGTCTTCACAAACCGGATTCTTGCATGACAAAAAAAAGTGGACAAAATGAAAATATCAATGAAGAAAACTTATTCAACACATTAGTTATGTCCATTACCCCTTTGATAGGAGGATATACATTCCTCCATTTCCTCAAAACTATTTTATGCCAAAGTTGACCAATATTAGAGGAAAGGGGAATCTTATTGAACATGTAAGATAATTTCACATTGCTTTAATAGACATCACATCCAAACATACATATCTCATGAGATTATTCCCTATGACTCTTGCTGGACAAAACTTGAATGGTTTTCCCATTTACCTACAAGCATAAGAATGTGGGAAGAACTAGCCGATCAATTCCTAACACACTTTTCTTATAACATCAAAAATAACATTACTATGCCAACATTATTTCATAAAAAATAAGAATAAGACGAATCATTTATAGCATTCTTCCAAATATGGATGATCTTGGCTAGTCGGTGTTGTTGGTGTGATTAATTATTTAATTACACTTACGTAAGTTTACTTAGGAATTTAATTATGTTCCTAGGTACCATTTACTAAGTGATAGGTTATAATGGAGCCTTGACACTTATTCACATATATTCTTAGGATATATGATTCCCTCTAGAAGTCTTATCTAGACTTCACATTATCCTAGGTAGGTAGTTAGTTAGTTGTCACACATCATCAGATAATGACACATGTCAACGTCATGTTCAATCCTACATCTCAAACTTGCCTATATAAGGAAGGTCATTGTACTCATTTGAATCATACTTCATACCTCATCATTTTGATAGGTCTTAATATCAAGAAAGCTCATATTCTTGCATACTCTATTGTAGAAGTTTTTGATTATTTTTGCAATTGGTCTTTTGTATTGAGCTAATCTTCAACTCTTACATGGTATTAGAGCCAAGCCTTGCAAAACCTTCTCAAATATGAGGGTTGAGCTATATCTTGTGATATCTTGGTGATATTCTGAGGTAGTCTCTATATGAGGGTTTTCATAGAAGTGTTGGAATCAAGGAACAATGAGAGGGGTGGGGGGTGAATCAATGTTCTACAATTTTTAACTTTATTTATCTGATCCTTAAAGCACTTATAGCATTCAACCAAAAGAAATATGCATGAACATAATACAAAAAACAACAACACCATAACACAAGGATTTTATGTGGAAACCCTGTTAGGGGAAAAAAAACATAGTGGAAGGCCAGTCCACAATATGAGTATACTCAAAAATAAGTGTTTACAATATGAGAATGCACTTGCATTCAGGCGCACTGCCTAGAGCTCACTACTTAGAGATGAAGCCTCACTATCTTACAAAATATTTAGATTAAATCCATTTGAGAGATTTGTACTGAGATAATAGCATCTACTAATGCCTAATTACAATTCGAGTTAAGCACATCGATTGAATTATTCACCTTCTGTTTGATTTTTCTTTTATGCTCTACTTTGCTTTAATTCGCTTCACAAATCCTTTTACGGACAAGCGAGAATGTGCATAATCACTCTTCAATCCTTCTAATATTTGCAACTCACATCAACACACTTCACATATATATCAAAATGATATAATCAATTACTTATATATATCCGTGACTAAAGATTTAATCGCTATTTTGATTGAGGATTTTTCTGCAAGATTAGATTGTTAGCAACACATATATGCATATCAATTAAATCCACAATGAACAATAGAATGCATAGGAATAAAATAAAAGGAATGAATTGAAACAAGATCACCTAGTCCTTCCTCCTCCATGGATGACTTCCATTGCACCTTCTAGCTTGTTGAAATGATGAGTGTGCCCTTAGATTGTAATGAACAACTCTACTATATGGCCTAGCCCTAAGCAAAGATTTGAAGGATTTCCCTAAATGCTTATGCAAAATAAATTAAATCCTATGTGCAAATAGATAAAATGACAACTCTAGAGTTTAAGAGATGCCTATGAGATTGTGAGATGCAAGATTAAGAGATTCTGGAAATTCAAGATTAAGAGATTATGGAAATTCAAGATTAAGAGATTATGGAAATTCAAGATGTCAAAAATGAGGACAAAATTGACATTTTATAGAAAAGGCAATTTTGGATGGATGAATGAGATTAGAGATTGAGAAATGCCCTAGAATCAAGGGTCAAAATTCAAAATGACAACTCTCAATTAGGGTTAGGGTAAGATTCCCAAATGAGTGGACAAGATTTAATTTAAGAAATTAAATCAAGGATGGAGAATAAATGTGATAGTGAGATGAAAATTAGTTAAAAAACAAGAGATAAAAATTGAAAAAGAAGATGAGATTTAAAAAATCAATCATTTTAGCAATTACTTGATTTGTAGAAGAATATTACCATTTTGAATTAAAATTAATTCAAAATATGGATTTAGTGAGATAGTAAATAATTGATTTTAAGATTATTTACTAAAATAAGTGGCAGTTAATCATGTGAGGCCAATTTTAAATAAATTGTTTTATTTAAAATGAGGAAATGTCAAATAAGGCAACTAAATAATTAAAGATAATTATTTAATTTAGAGAAGGTGGTTGATTAATTAAATAAATTAAATCTATTTAATTATAAGAAGACTTGAGGATTCGTGGCATATTAAATAAATAAATAAAATATATTTATTTAATAATTAAGAAGAAATAAGTGGCAAAGATTAATTAAATAAATTGAGACATTTATTTAATTATGAAAACACATTAGATAAGTAGTGACACATTAAATAAATAAATAAATAAGATCTATTTATTTAATAATCATGAAGAATAAAAGAAAATTAATTAATTAAATAATTATGAATTATTTAATTAATAGTCGAAGGTGGACAAAAGACATAATTAAAATGTCATAATTATGCTAGGACGAAAGTGGTAAAATAGAGTTTGTAGGCCTAGGTCATTTTATGTGTCTACATTTGCCCCTCTTTGTCATAATGTAGTTTATCATGTTATGGGAAAGAAAAAAAGTCAAGAATATGCCCCAACAAAGGTACCAAGTGTCTATGCCCGCTCAGGAAAGAAATTGAATTTTGGCCGAGGGTCAAAATTTTTTGGAAAGTCTCTCGATTAGTCAATTTGATGATAAAAAAAACAATGGCACGATCGCTTTCGGAAATGGAGGATATTGAGCCAGTGAAAATGCAAATCAAAGGCAGTCAAATGAGCCTCCAGTAGAAACCTATCAGGTCAAACCCTAATTTTCAACATATAAATAAGTTGAAAAAGCCAAACCAAGTGTCATTTTCACATTTTCTATTCAAAAATTTGGAGATCATAGCTCTAGGAGAATATGGTTATTCCCATAAGAGACCATTGTGGCTACCACATGTGGACATTTCGATGACCTGAGGGTGTAGAGGTACCAGTAAGTACCCTATCCAACTTTTATTTTTTTTATTTGCATGCATTTATTAGGGTTTTGGGGGGAAAAACAAATGTGTTGTGACGCAAATGTCTCTACATAAACCGTAATCTCCTTCATGTTCGATGCATTTGATTGTGTCGTGATGCAAGTGCAATGGGTAGGTAAGTTTTAGTTTAAAAGCACCCAATTGATAGGGGGAACAACACAAGTGTCAAAATTCAATGCACATGCGGTTTTCCGTGACACAAATGACATGTTGTGATGCATATGATAGACAAAATGGCACAATTGTTATCAAATGATGCAATCACCCTATGGAGAGTCGTGGTCACTTTAAATATTCACAATTGCTAGATGAAATGATGAAATCGTGAACGTGCGATGCAACTGCAAGATGCAGAGCTACATGTGACATAGCACAACACAATTATAGTTGACCAAGGTTGACTAGCATTGACTTTGTGTAGACTCTTTTTTCAGATCCATTTTTGGTTCCGAGATATTAGCAATGTGCTAATTTGTTGACTGAAGTGTGCTAACCCTGGTTTTTGCATGTGCAAAGATGATTAGCTCCCATTTATACATGAGATTTGAGGCTTGCTACCTATGCTTTCAGAGACTAACGAAGTGATAGGGAGAGACGCTGGCTGATGAGACTGGGATTATATTATGTCACCTATATGCCCATTATTTGAGCAAACAAGGGATTACTGATGACACTATGTGAGAGGTGGCACTCAAAGGCATGTTCGTTTCAGTTACCTATAGGATAGGCTACCATTACATTGGAGGATGCTATTTTATTTTGTGCATCCCTATCAGTGGGGAGTGAGTGGTATATGATCCCCATAGAGGGAGACATGCCCTAGGAGAGATGTATGATGATGCAAGTGGTGGCGGTCTAGGCATCCATGGGTATGAGATAGGGTGGGACTTTGTGGCCAACCACTATCCACATTGGGATGCCATGCTGATGACTTTGATTACCTGAGTATTGATTCAACATCACCGCGGACATGAGTTTCTGATTGGATGGGGGGATGTACTAGTTCGTATACAAGCGTAGAGGACAATATTTTCTTGGGGGCCATGGCTATTAGCTATGTTGTATCATCAGCTTCATGAGGTTGTCTACCAGGAGGGAGAGAGTGTCAATTGTGGGACCACCCTACTCATGATCTGGGCATGGGAGCACATTCCCATTTTTTGACCACAAGTACAAATACAACAACTGGGTGTTGGGATGCCCTATGTTTAGGTATATGTTGGTTTAGTTAGCTAGACCCACGTAGGAGATACCAGATACTAGCAACATCAGATCAACACATTGGTTAGCTTTGTCTGGAGGCCCTACAGAGATTACGCCCAATGGCTAGATGAGGATGGCCATTTGTCATTATCTAGATAGTTTAGACACCTAATCGGATGTACAATATAGAGTCAACATATTATTTAGATGTACCTACCCCAATGGGTATTACGAAAGTTTGGTGAGTAGTAGGTTGTGCTAGTTGGTATAGTGGAGTATGCATGATCATCCAGGGAGACTGTATGGGGGCCACCGATAGAAGTGGTAGTGGCAGAGCAATAGATAAATGACTTGGTCGCATAGCAATGGTTATGGAGAGGAGGTTCAGTTGATGTAGGGACATCTATTGAGTTTGACGCCTCATGGAAGATTCATAGGCCTATTCCATTGATAGATGCAGATGGTCTTCCTCCTATAGATCGTAGATTAGTTATCTCATGAGTACAGAGGGGAGGGAGAGATGGAGGCAGAGATGAAAGGGGAGCTAGAGGGAGAGATGGAGGCAAATATGGCAAGGGAACTAGAGGAAGAGATGGAGGATATGATGGGGGTGGTGGGGGAGGAGGTGATGGCAGATATGGGAGGGGTGTGAGGAGGAGGGGTGATGGAGGCTAGAGGTAGCCCAGGAGAGTGAGATAGAGAGTGGGTGGCAAACCATTTTCACCCATCTAGAAGGAGGGTGAGGAGGGAGAGCAGCCAATTGGGTAGCAAGCAGAGGGGGAGAGGAGGTGGAGGTGAAAGTAGAGGAAGAGGTGGAGGTCTGAGCAGAGGGAGAGATGCCGACAGAGGAGGATCCACTTGCAATGCACCATCCACTTGAAATTGATGTGGAGAAGGTATGAGGATAGGAGAGGAAGGATGAGAGGGAGAAGGATGATGAGGAGGGGGAGGATGAGGCCAAGCGGAGGCTATGAGAGCGGATGATTGATGGGGATGAGGAGGGGGACAAGCCACCCATTTTGTTGGCGGATGCCACCATGGATCAGAGGGTTACTGACCTACATAGCAGATTAGATGCAACCTTGTCTCAACACAAGGCCCTAGCAATGGAGTTGGAGGTTACTAGAGTTGAGAGAGATCAGGTCGTTATTTGATGGCAAGAGTCAGACCGATGGGTTACTGAGTTTGCAGAGTTATACATAGGGCCGATAGGGGATATGGCCAGGGAGCTGGCTAGGATGGCCAAGAGTAGGGGTCGATACAGATTGCTATATGAGTAGGTTGTTCCACTAGAGAGATGGGACCGATGATTGCCTCGATCATACAGTAGGACTAGTAGTGGCACTCGGACCCACAACAGGAGTAGATAACATAGTAGTAGTCATACTAGTGTTGGGGGGTCTATTTCATCAAGGTAGTCATTGGGCCATAGGTTACACAATTCACACAAGAATTTATCAAGCCACAACCACAAGTCAAAGCATGGTCTAAGATCAGTTTCATCATGACACCAAGCAGAGCAGAGCCAGCCTCCTGTTACTGAGCCCTCAGGATCCTAGAGTCAGACTCCGGATACAATGCCTATCCAGGTCACTTTTCATGTGATGAGTCAACCACAGTCGCCTCATTATTCACCTCCACGAGATGGAGGGAGAATAGCATAGGACTTGCATTTTGATATTTGTATTAGACATTTGTATATATTGACACTCGAGCCTACGAACTCTATTTTTGGGATACCTCATGACTCTATCCTATTAAATGATTTTTTTTTTGAGATTATATATATATGCAATGCAGTTTTGATGTGGCCTATATGATTTTATGTGTTATGATGTTTTATGCTTTATCGGATGCTATGTGATGTGATGCATTTATGATGTTATGAGATGTATGGATATCATGTTTTATGTTTATGAATACAATTATGGATATGGTTATGTATGTATGCATTGTGCCATTTATGATGATATGATTCTTATATGTTAATGAAAATGATGTTTATGATGCAAGATGGATGGATGATAATGTTATGCAATATGAATTATGGTATTTGATTTATGCAAATGTGAAATATGAATATGTAATTCTCTGATGATCATGTATGCAACTCTATTTTTTGTATGTCACAGGATATCATCAAAGGATGAGAGAAGAGAAGGTGAAGACAGATGGTAGTGCGGAGAAAGATATGCCTGTTAGTGTGGAGAAGATATGCATGTTAGTGCAGAACAAAAATCCTTCAACATTTTCCATAGTGCTATCCTAGTTGTTGCTCTTTAATCATCATTGGGAGAAAATGTCATGATGGCCTACAAACACTATGATATGATATAGATCAATAGAGTGCAAGTTCAAACCATCACATAGATCAACAATCACAGACAAGGATGATCATGACTCATACAAGGAATGCACTTGCCCCTAGTCATTTTTTCATAACCAGCAACAGACAGATAAGACTAGTCATGGGACGTCGCTGCTTCTCTAAATCTTGATGTTAGGACATCCTCGAGAAACTAGCCTCGTGATAGTCAAATAAAAGACAAGACGATCATCGTACTATGTCATTGCTCCTCTAAATGTTGAAGTCAGGACATCCTCGAGAAACTAGCAGTGAGATGATCAAAAAGGACAAAGATGATCATCATGATATTTCGTGGTTCTTCTGATGTAAAGAACTAATATCATGATAATCATCAAAAAGAAATAATAGTGTTTGCCAAGCATTTGCCAAGTGTTTTAATGTTGGAGTGCCAAGGTTGACGAGGTCACTTTTGTGAAATGTCGAGTGATACCAGATTCAAAAAGGACACATCCTGAATAATGTTGACATCAAAAGGATCGATTCTTGGAGTTAGGATAATCCATCAAAATTCCAAATGATGATGATGACGGTGCTTAGGAAGGGCACATCCAAAAGCATAAAGAAATGATAAGAGTTGTTTTTCAAAAGGACACATCTGAAGAAGAACCCAAATTTTGACAAGTTGATTTTCCTTGATAGAATTTGACTGAATGATAGAGATTATGACATGCCATCACTTGACATGCAAACTTGATTGAAATGTTGATGAAACAGATTTTGCTAGTAGATTGCTTGCTTAGGATTGAGAGACAATTTGATTTGAATAATTTTGATGTGTATGAAAGTGTAGTGCCATGAACCTTAATGGGCTAACCTAGTGTGGCCTCAAGGGCTCATTGGTTGATGGTCTTGCCTATGTCGTGAACTCAGAGACCTCGTAGTTCAACACGACCAATGACTTTATCCAAAGGACAAAAGTTTAAATCATGATTTTATTTTGAGAAACCTAGAAGGACTGACCTAATGTCTTAGGGATTCAAAGATGAATCTTACCTACATAGCAAATGCGCAGAGACAACATAGTTTGGACTAGGACAACAGATTGATTGACGTGGCTGATTGGATTGAAGGGACAAGCATTGAATTTGACTCTGTTTTTGGGATTTTGACATTGATTTGAATGTTTATGTGTTTTCTCAGGACAATTTTCAAATTTTTAGGTGTTTTGTTTCAGGACTTTTATGACTTTTTCAGATTTTTAGGACTTTTTTCAAGACTTTTTTAGATTTTTATGACTTTTTTTCAAGACTTTTTCAGATTTTTAGGACTTTTTCTAGGAATTTTTTAGATTTTTATGACTATTTTCATGACTTTTTCAGATTTTTATGACTTTTTTCAAGACTTTTAACAAATGCAGGATCATGTGCGACACCCACTACAGTTACATGATAATGTTTTTTCCCCCAAATAGGTCGAGGATTATTGGAGCCGAATGATATGGAAATAGGCAGACATGGGACAAAAGCCAAGGATATGCAAGGGATGATGTCAACCGATGCAAGCCATGGACGAAATTGACATGACTTATGAAGAAGGTCGTGAATGTGTTAGGTTGTCATGATTATGCAAAGTGAATAAAGGCTGATTAGAGTAACATTAGATGGCAGAGAAATGATCAACCATGCATGGCACCCATTTTCCAAGTTTTCACCATGGTACCTATCTAAAGTGCCTATTTGCCAAGTTTTCACTATTAGACGAATTCATTTCTTTTTACTATTTTTGCCATTTTTTTATTTTTTTGGTGTCACCAAGATGCTTGTTTGCCAGGTTTTCATCAAGGGATGATTTTTTTTGTATATTTAGGTTTTTAGCCAAGTTCTCTGATGCTATGTGTAAAAATTTCATAGATGTAGGTTGTTGATGGGTTCTGTCAACTATTCTCCATCAGGTGTGGCCATCTGATAAGCTCTAGAACCGAATGTTGAGGTAATAATATAAGGATCGAGCCAATTAGGCTCAAAATTTCTATACTTTTCATGGTCAGCCTAATTTCTTGGATTCTGCATGAGGATCAAGTCACCGATTTCAAATTTTCTCACCATCACTCTTTTATTATAGCTTCTTTAGAGATGATTTTGATATGCCTATAAGTGATTCAAGGCATTTTGTCATCTTTCTTGTAACATTTCTAGCTCATGCAAGTGAGACTCTATGTACTCTTCGTCATCGATCATTCCCTTCAAGGAGACTCAGAGAGAAGGAATTTTGACCTCGATGGGCAATATGGCCTCAGATACGTAGATAAGGGAAAATGGAGTGGCTCTAGTGGGTGTACGAATGCTACTTCGGTAGGCCCATTAGGTGGATTGAGTTGTAAATTCCAATCTCGGCTAGCGTCATTGACGGTCTTCTTAAGAATTTGAAGAATTATTTTATTTGATGCCTCAGCTTGATCGTTGCCCTGTGGATAATATGGGGTGGAGAAATGATGTTGGATGTGGAATTGCTCATAGAGTTCACGAACGTCTTGATTTTTGAATGGACAATTGTTATCTGAGATGATGGACTATGGAACACCATACCAAAAGATGATGTAATTTAGGATAAAATTAGATATCTTCTTATTGGTGATATAAGTGAGGGGGACGACTTCAATCCACTTAGTAAATTACTCAATGGAAATGATTATAAATTTATGGCCATTAGAGGAGGATGGATGGATCTTTCCCAAGAGGTTGAGTCCCCATTGTGCAAATGGCCATGGATAAGTGATCAGTCTCAGCTCCTGTGTAGGTACATGGATTAGGTTACTATGCACCTGACATTTCTGACATGTTCCGACAAATTGAAGAGCATATTTTCATAGTGTCGACCAATAGTATTCAAGTCTAGTGAGTTTCCTAGCTAAAGTTGGACCACTCGAATGAGATCCGCATATACCCTAATGTACTTCTCGTAAATTTGTTTGGGCGTCATCAATTTCAAGAAAATGAAGAAGGGTGTTATCAAAGCCATGATGGTATAGGGTGTCACTGATGATGGTGTGTCGGGTGGCTTTTTGTATAAAGGACTTTCTTTGATTATTGGAAAGGTTGGGTGGTAGGGTTCGAGAATTAAGATAATCGTAGATGTCTTGGTACCAAGGTGAATTGGGACCAACAATCTCACAAACCATTTTTGACTTTGGGATGTCATATGCAGGCATCAACAGTTTTTCCACCAAGAACTCAAATTATGACACATTTATGGGATATCTAAGAGAGATCCAATAGTAGCCATTGCATCGACTGCCTTATTTTGTGTCCTTGCCTTATTCTGTGTCCTTGGGATTTTTTCAAAAGTAATCATTTTGAAATATGTTAGGAAGTTATCTACCATTCGCTTGTAGGGGAGAAAATTTTCATCTTTTGTTTCATAATCATCATTCACTTGGTTGATAACTAACTGAGAATCCCCAAATACTAGCAATGTCTAAATTTTCCATTTGATTGTAATTTTGAGTCCTGTGACCAGTTCTTCGTATTCTGTAATGTTATTAGTACAAGGTAAGGTGATTCTGAATGCCTTAGGAATGTAATCCTCTTGTGGTGTGATGAACAAGATGTCAGCCCCTAAGCCATGACTAGTGTGGGACCCATCAAAATATAGTTTCCAAGGTGATATAGGTTATGCATGAAAGATAGACTCATCGGGAAAATCAATTATCAGTGGATGAGTGCCTTAGATGGGTGCATCTGCAAGTTGATCCACTATTACCTATCCTTTTATTGCCTTGCACTCAACATATTGTATGTCATATTCACTTAAAATCATGAGCCACTTTGCTAATCGACCTGTCAATGTTGCCTGACTGAGATGGTACTTTAGTGGATCAATCTTAGCTACCAGGTGTGTTTGGTGATTCAACATGTAATGTCTTAGTTTTTGTGCTGCAAAGACAATTGAAAAGCATGCACGTCCAATGGTTTTATAGTTCAACTCATATCCTATCAGTGTGCAACTGATATAGTATATGGATCTTTGTTTTTCCCCATAGTCATTTTGTGCTAATAATGCCCCCAGTGCATTTGTAGTTGCAGAGACATACAAGATCAACAAATTTCCTTCAATGGGCGGCATCAAGACTAGTGGTGTCAATAGATATTCTTTGATTTGTTCGAAGGCAATGTGGAACTTGTTTTTCCATACAAAGGGGATACTTTTGCGTAACAAATATTGAAATGGTTGACACTTGTCTACCAACTATGCAATGAAGCGTCAGATGGACTACAGTTTTCCCTGAAGTATTCTCAACTCACTGATTCCTTTTGGTGGAGGCATGTCTAGAATTTCTTTCACTTTAGCAGGCTCAACTTCTATGCCTCTTCGTGAAACTATGTAGCCCAATAGTTTTCCCGAAGTAACGCCAAAGACAGTTTTTTGGGTTCAAACGAACCTTGAAATCTTCTAGCCATCTAAAAGTTTTGTCTAGGACCCTGAGATGGTCTTTCCATGTCAAAGATTTGGCCAAAAGGTCATCCACATAATCTTCCATTAGGATATGCATCATGTCATGAAATATTGTTGTCATAGCTTTTTGGTATGTGGCGCTTGCATTCTTTAAGCCAAAAGGCATGACATTCCAACAGTATGTTCCCCATGGGCTTGTGAATGTCATTTTGTGTTGATCCTTAGGTGCAATGCATATTTAGTTATAGCCCGAGAAACCATCCATGAGAGACAATATCTCATACCCTACTATGAGATCAACAATCATGTCTATATTCGGCAATGGGAAATCATCTTTTGGATAGGCCTTATTTAAATCTCTGAAATCTGTACAGATGCGGATTTTTCCATTTGGCTTTGTGACAGGGACAATGTTGGATATCCAGTTGGAATAGTCTATTGATCTTATGAATCCAACATCTAGTAACTTCTTTAGTTCAACCTTTACAAGTAGTGCAATCTATGGATGCATTTTCCATAATTTTTTTTTGACTAACTTGATTTCTGGGATTAGAGGAAGATGATACAATACTAATTTTGGTTCAAGGCTTGGCATGTCAGCATATGACCATGCAAAGTTAACTTTCCTGCCTATGAAGAATTGTTGAAATTCAGGTTTTTCTTCTTCTGACAATGATGCGGCCAAGCGAACCATTTTGGGATTCTCTGGTGTAGCTATGTTAACTTATATTGTGTCTTCGATAACCATAGCTAATTTTTCCTATGTGATGAGAATAAATTCCAATCCTCCATCCTTAGGTGCCTCAAAGAGGTTTTCACCTTCGAATATGTCCTTTTTGTTTACTATTTTGTTGTCAAAAGGTGCCTTGCGGTTTTCACCTAGAGACATTTATTTTTTTATTTTATTCTTTGTATTTTTGCATCTAGATGATTGCACAATCTCCTTGAAGTAAGCTACACAATCTAGGTCAATAGAGAATCCCACTTTGTGATCACCCTACGGTATGCCTTCTTGGAGTCCCATGAACTCTGCAATGGCCTCATCATTCTGAAATATGTCCATAACAGGTGGCTTTTGTTGGTCCCAGTCAATCAGATGTGGGTAAACAAGGGAAATTCCATCATCAGTGCTGGTAAAAGATGGGGAAGATGTGGAAAGCATGCAAATTGAAGCCTCAAGTGTGAAGGAAAAGTTGTCAATTTCAACTTCCATGTCAGATGTAATGGATGGACCATATTTAGTTTTAGATGAGTTGTGTTCATAGTCATAATAAGGGATAAAAGTATCAGTGTCATGACTAGTGGTTGGCATTTCAGAGGCATGCACAATAGGTTCAGGCATGTCAGGCTCATGGGTGGGCTTGGGAATGGGGCAAGATGATTCAGATGTTGCTGAAAAAAAATTATGTTCTTTTGGATAACAAGGAATACTTACCCATTCCTTATCTTTAGAATGATGGTCAATAGGATCAATGTTGTATTTGCCAGAATCTTTCTTCAAAAGGAGGCTGGCCATGTTCCAGGAATAGTTTGTCAATATCATAGTTACTTAGGGTTCTCTCAAATCCCCATTCCCATTCATTAGAGTCAATTTCGGTAAGGGATTATTCACTTGTCTCGACACGTTTTGGAGTTGTTAAGTCCTCACTTGAAAGTTCATAGGTATGTTGATCGTCAATTCTGATTTTTTCAAAACCTAGCCCCATGTACCTTGGTCTTGCAGAAATAATAATTGGTTCTCTCCTTCCATTGTTGGCTTTTCCAAGGCCACTTGTGCCATCTTACCCTAGTGTCTTGCATATTTCATAGCCTTCTCCATAGAGATGCACTGGTAGTGGAGGTAATCCTTATGGGTCTTTGTAGATCCCGTTAGCTATGTCAATAATGACTTCATAACCCATATCTCCCCATAGTGTGAATACTATTTTTGGTGGAACATTGAAAGTTTTTTTAGGCTCGACTATGAAACACAGTCTACCATAGACTTTAGGGGGATTATATGGTGGTGATACAATAAGACATTCAATTTTAATTCTCCACAGCCAAGGTCCTGGATTTGAAGGTCATTACCTGGTATGGAGGCCGAGGAGGATGGTGTGGTGGAAGTCGATGGAATGGATATGGATGCTTTGGTGAGTGCAGATGGGTCAATATATTTTGAAGAGGTGGAAGTTGATGCTTCCCGATTAATGGGTACCTAGTGCTCAACAATGGCTCTCAGATTGGTATAGTATTGAAATGGATCAGGATCTCCTGGGATAGTAATTTCAGTACCATCAAAAGGGAATTTCAAGAATTGGTGGTATGTGGAAGGAATGGCCTTTAAGGTATGAATCCATGGGCGACCAAGTAAGATATTGTAATGTATGTCACGATCCAGAACTTGGCATGTTATATCTATAATAACTGGTCCCACATGAATTGGAATTATAATGATGCCTTTAGAAGTGAATTCTTCATCATCATATGCCTCGATTACAATGCTCTTGGTAGCATCCACACATGCACCAGATAAGCCAAGAGCTTTAACCAATTTTAAAGAGTAGATGTTTAATCCTGATCCGCCATCTACTAAGACTCGTCTAACCTTATGTTTATGGAAAAAAACCTCTATATGAAGGGCATCATTATGAGATGATTTGCATGAGGAATAGTCAATGTCTAAAAAGGTAATGTGGTGAGGCAAAGTCAAATAGCCAACCATAGTTTCCAAATGGTTGACAAAAATTTTAGTTGGGACATAAGACTCTTGCAGGACTTTATCCAAGATGGCCTTATGTGTGGGTGAGATGCAGAGCAATTCAAGGATGGATATTTGAGCAGGTGTTTTGTTCAATTGCTCAATAAGGTTGAACTCTAGCTTAAGTTTTGGTGGCTTGGTAGACAAACTAGGTATGGTAATTTTATGCTAACAGGCAGAGGGACTTGGGATGGTGACCTTTCCTTTATGCATGGTGACATTGCATTTCGGGGCCTTTTTTATGGTAATGGTATTGACACACTTATCTTCATCAGTAGTGTGAAGATTTTTAATGATGGTACGACCAGAATAATTGAAGAAAGTATGGATGTGATTGGCTTGATTATTGTTATGCTTCATGCCACATGAGGAGGGATTACCAGAACCATGATCCTACAGTGGATTCTTGTGGATCGTATGATTTGCATTAGACATGAATGGTTGACCTCCTAACTCAATGGTATGGTTTTCAATAAGGTCTTGCACAATATTTTGTAACTGACGGCAAGAAGAAGTTTTGTGCCCTTTGACACTGTGGTAATCACAAAATACATTATCATCCCACCATGACAGCTTCAACTGACTAGGGTCATACGGTTTAGGTTCTTCCAAAGTTATAACACCATTTTGGATAAGTTTCTTTAGGACAATTTTGATAGGCTCACCTAAGGGAGTGTATTTGAATTTTTGAAATTGTTGTGGTTGACGTGGCTGCCTTTGATTAGATTGAGCAGGATTATTTTGAATAGCATTGGCAGTTGGTGTGGGTGTGGTCATAGGTGCATTTTGATTTTGAACTCCTTTGATGTTGAGTACATGACCTGTTGCATTAATGATTCTTGCATCGACCACACCATCATTGGTGATGTGTTTATTCTGAACCCAGTATTTGGTTTTGTCATTGGAATTACTTGGGTTAGTGTTTGTGGTGGTGTTGATTGTTTTTCCACCATATTTTAATTTTCCTTTGGCAATCAAGGATTTTTCAAGTTGAACACCTTTTTCAACAAGGTCAACAAAGGTGGTACAACAATGGACTTGTAAGCCATATTTTTAGCAGTCCTAGGAGATTTTGTACAAACATGGTAACTTTCTCCTTTTCAGGTATTTCTACCGGACATCTGCTTGCTAAGGTTCTCCATCTTTGAAAGAATGGGATAAAAGTCTCTCCTGCATCCTCTTGGGTAAGTCCGCATAAGGAAGCAATGTCAATATTCGTGTCAATTTTATAGTCGTAGTTTTCAACAAACTCGTTTTCCAATTCATCCCATGTTTTGATTCCTTTAGGCAATAACGAGAACCACTCTAGTGCATGGACTATGAGACTTCTAGAGAAGAGTTTCATGAGATAGGTTTGTTCATATGCAATGTCCATGCAACTACTGGTGAATTCTCTTATGTGTTCAATGGGGTTCTTCTTGCCTTTGTATTTAGGGAAATGTGGCACCACATATCCATGAGGAAACGGTGGCATATACAAGGTTGTGTCAAATGGATATGGGCATAAGTCATGTGACATGTAAGACTATTTGTTTTACTATTGCAAGGTTTCTACTTGCGTTTGAAGAGTAGCAAGTTGGAGTGTGAGTGCCTCCACAATTGGGTTGTTGGTAGCATCACACATGCTGATGATAGGTATGGATTGGTTGCCCACCTATTGTGATGAGATGTGTTGGTTTGGGATGTGTTGTTGGGGAGAAAAATGAGTGTTTTGATTTGGTTGTTGTTGGAAATGAGTGTTTTGATGAGGGATGTTTTGTTGTGTATGGACTTGAGAAGCATAAGTGGGGATGTGGGATCCCACCATGTTCGACTAAATTTGGGGGCCTTGTTGGCCTTGAGCATGTTGATGCCTAAATGGAATGGAAGATCGGGTGCCTTGATTGCCTTGCCCAAATAGGTAATTATGGCCTTGAGGAATGTGGGTATTTTGCCTCAAAGGAATGTTGGTATTTACGTGTGAGGAATAAGGTTGGGTTCCTTGAATGCCAAATCTTCATTTATTCCTCCCAAAAGGGTTTGATGAGTTGGTTTCCATAGCATTTAAGGAACCTAATAATAGGTTTGCTGATGTACCCATTGAACTAGACGAAGTTCCAAAGAGGTTTGAGGTGGTTGCACCTATTGTTGATCCAAACGTTTGTGAAGGAATAGTGATTGTTTGTTGGGGAATGGATTGTGATGTAATATTGGTTTGGTCAAATGATCCCCTAATAGATGTGTTGAATGTGGTGGATGAATTGGTTGTGTTGGTAGAATGACCAAGGGAGGTAGCATTAATTGTGTTAATGACATTTTGTGAAGTGGATCCCACAGAAGTATTGTGTGATTAGGGATCAGGAGATGATGTTCTAATAGATTTGAGGTCAAATCCTTTTGGTAACCTAGCCCCTTGGTCAAGGAGCATGGCTAGATATCAAGCTGAGTCATTTAGAATGAATTCTTCCACAAAAAAGGCCACTTCTGGGTTTTGGGAAGTAGCTTGTATATCTTCCTCAAAGATTTCCCCATTTTGGTCTCTCCTGACAAATTGTTTAAAAGGATTGCATGAAGAGGATGGAATGGACATCTCACTAAAAGGATTAATGAACGAATTCCCCATGTTGGTATTTGTATTCATGTCATTCATATTATTGGGGAAATTTTTGGTATTGATATTCATGTCATCTGAAAAGTTACAAAGGTTGGTGTCTTGACCAAAAGAACCCATGAGTCTTCTTTTTCTCTATAATCTAGTTTCAACCATAAAAAGTTTTTCTCAACTTTGGAAAATGGTGGAGGATGATCTAAATATGAAAATTCTATGACACTATGTTTTTTTTTTTTTGGGTTTTTTGGAATTAAGGAATGTTATGAAATACCAATGAGATCAAAAGGAGACTAAAGGTTTGTAAATACAAATGGTATGACACTAAAATGAGGATACTAATGGTATGAAAACTAAAAGGAGCCTAAGATTCACTCACTATTGGTAAATCTAAGGAGATGTATACTTGACCACACAAATTTTTAGCAATGATTCAAATTTGGACTATCAATGGACTATAAAAAGGACTGAAAGTGGACAAAGTGAAATTTCCACAGTAGACTATTGAGTGGGAAATAATTCATAAAAGATATTGACTAAATAAAAAAGGATAATTGAGTCCAATGATAACCTAATTTTGAATGCAATTGTTGGACAAAGGATGGTAAGAAATCTACTCCTAAAATCTACAAAAACGAGTGTCCAAGGGGGTGGTAAAGTTTAACAATGCAAGTAATGACATGCAATAGAATCCTATGGTGACGTAAGAATGCTACCTATAATGCAATAATGAGGGAAGTTGAGAAATTCAATATCTGGTTTCACAAAGATAGTAGAGAAAGATGTGTTGGAGTCTAGTAAAGACAAAATTGAGTCTCAGTTTTGATAGTGAAAAGCAATTTTTAGAGACTGGAAAATGCATCGCAGGAAATGTGTTGCGACAGAGAAAATGCATCACAGGAAAGGCAACTGTGGTGCTGAAGATGATAAATACGGTTCAAAATGTTGATTGCAACATTTGGTATAGCAAGTGTGGTGAATGAGAGTCAGTTGCAATGTTTTAAGCTGTAAATTCATTTCAGCAAAGCGAATGTGGCTCATAATTTATCAGTTGCGGTTTAAAATTATAGTTGCATTGTTGAAAGTGGCTTTGGAAAAAAGTTTAGCAGATTGCAAAGATTTGTTTCAATTTTGCAAATTTGTTTCAGATTTTGGGATTGATGTTCATTTTTTCAAGTTGTCTGAAAACATTTGGCAAACACATGATGTTGTAAAAAATGAAAAACAACTCCATAGAAAACATTTAAAAAATCCTATGGCTACAAGGACAATATTCTTATGGATCCCACGTGGATTTTACTCCAACTGCATATTCTTAGCGGATGAATTCAGAAGCTTGGCCCCATAGGCTCCTTAAAGTGTACTCACTTCTCAAGGAAACCAATCTTCCAACCTCCATGAAACTCCCATGGAAGATTGATCATCTCTACTAAAAACTATGTAGGTGTGGGTGCCTTGACAATGACCGTTGCTGCACCAAAGAATATAAGGTTTTTGGTCACTAAAAAAAAGGTTTTAATTCAAGAAACCATTTAGAAGGCCATGCGAGAGGAAATATCATCCCAGTCTACAGAGGGTACACTCTACAGGTTTCGACACACCACAAGGGTACTGGGGAATCAATTTTTGGTCCATAGGAAGTTTTGTAATGATAAGCTTTCCTTAACATTAAAATTTGTATACCGGTTGAACATCATTTGGCTTTAGTGCATTAGTGGTTTGAGTCGCTTTGGGGTGAGTATTTTTTCCCACCAAAGCAAACCCAATTTCTAAGGCTAACAAAAGCGAACAAACATATTCATAGTTCAATCAATCTTTGTTTGAATAAAAAAGAGAGAGCACATGAATATATTTAGCTCACAATCACATATTGTTCTTTGTAAGCCCAAATTGAAATGTGAAATTGTGATATCTAACTAAATCACAAAACATAACAAACATTGGTTCATTTTAACTAATGGTAGTGTTAGCAAACAAAGGGTTCATTTTCACCGTTTGTAGTGTGAGTTAACTAATATTTTATTTTAAACTCATGAAAAATGTGAATGTTCTTTTCAACCTCATGCAATTGCATGATTGTTCTTTTTAACTATGAGTGAAATGCATGATTGATTATTGCAAAAAAAAATGAATAGCCTTGGTTAGCCTCTAGCTTGACACACACTGCAACAAACAAATTAGTACAAAAATTCCTTGTTCTAAAAAAAAAATGAAAAAAATAAATTTGGATAACTAAATTAAAACAAATCCTTTTACTGGTCACTTGCATCGCAGCAGAGTGAATGCGTCATTCGAGATTTCCAATGTGGCACGATATGTCAAATGTGGTTTTCTATTTTTTAGATGCGGGCTCGGGTTGTCATTTGTGTCACTTGAAGTGTCAGTTGTGTCATGACAGAGCACATGTGTCATGTGAGGTATCAAATGTGGTGCAACAAATTGCTTGCATCACAGGATCTATCAAATATGTCATTTTATACCTGTACCTGTAAAAACGTTTCAAAAAACAATCAGGTTCACCAATACGATTGAGGATTTTTCTGCAAGATTAGATTGTTAGCAACACATATATGCATATCAATTAAATCCATAATGAACAATAGAATGCATAGGAATAAAATAAAAGGAATGAATTGAAACAAGCTCACCTAGTCCTTCCTCCTCCATGGTTGACTTCCATTGCACCTTCTAACTTGTTGAAATGATGAGTGTGCCCTGAGATTGTGATGAACAACTCTACTATATGGCCTAGCCCTAAGCAAAGTTTTGAAGGATTTTCCTTAATGCTTATGTAAAAGATATTAAATCCTATGTGCAAATAGCTAAAATGACAACTCTAGAGTTTAAGATATTCCTATGAGATTATGAGATGCAAGATTAAGAGATTATGGAGATTCAAGATTAAGAGATTATGGAAATTCAAGATGTCGAAAATGAGGACAAAATTGACATTTTATAGAAAATGCAATTTTGGATGGATGGATGAGGTTAGAGATTGAGAAATGCCCTAGAATCAAGGGTCAAGAGTCAAAATGACAACTCTCAATTAGGGTTAGGGTAAGATTCCCAAATGAGTGGACAAGATTTAATTTAAGAAATTAAATCAAGGATGGAGAATAAGTGTGACAGTGAGATGAAAATTAGTAAAAAAAACAAGAGATAAAGATTGAACAAGAAGATGAGATTTAGAAAATCAATAATTTTAGCAATTACTTGATTTGTAGAAGAATATTACGATTTTGAATTAAAATTAATTCAAAATATGGATTTAGTGAGATAGTAAATAATTGATTTTAAGATTATTTACTAAAAGAAGTGGTAGTTAATCATGTGAGGCCAATTTTAAATAAATTGTTTTATTTAAAATGAGGAAATGTCAAATAAGGCAACTAAATAATTAAATATAAGTATTTAATTTAGAGAAGGTGATTGATTAATTAAATAAATTAATAAATCTATTTAATTATAAGAAGACTTGAGAATTAGTGGCATATTAAATAAATAAATAAAATATATTTATTTAATAATTAAGAAGACATAAGTGGCAAAGATTAATTTAATAAATTGAGACATTTATTTAATTATGAGAAGACATTAGATAATTAGTGACACATTAAATAAATAAATAAGATCTATTTATTTAATAATCATGAAGAATAAAAGAAAATTAATTAATTAAATAATTATGAATTATTTAATTAATAGTCAAAGGTGGGCAAAAGACATAATTAAAATGTCATAATTATGCTAGGACGAAAGTGGTAAAATAGACTTGTAGGCCTAGGTCATTTTTATGTGTCTACAACTATATGTCAACTCCAAAAAAATATGAAAACATTTACAAATTTTTGGCTCAATTCATGATCACTTCTCAATGAACACCAACCAAAGTCATCCATAGCATATTAATGACCGAAATCAACATATTCGAACATGAAAACACTTAAAAAATTACTCCTCAAATACTCGCAACATATTATATCCACCAAGTCGACTTTTTGCACTGAAAAACAGGAAAATTAATCAACCGGATCTTCTAACTTGCACACTAATGAATGCACACCCTAATGATTTATGGATAAGATAGTACATACACCAAAATTATTTCCCTAAGATCCACAACTCAAAATAATAATAGAAAATCCGCATATGATTCGATGAACACAATTCTATCGAATGCTTTGTTCATGTTTGATAGTTAATTACAAAAATTCGATCTGACTTTCGGTATGATCAAATGATGTCATGTGGATCGAATCACTAACTAGTTTTTCCATCAATTACAACATCAAATGACATTTTTAGTGTCTCTTTCCAACAATCTCCCCCTTTGGTACTGATGGCAACACTTAGTGAAAAATGACTATCAGATCAGTACCAACATGAATTACACTACCACCCTTCAAAAATCCAAAACACAACTCCCCCTAAGATGATTAAGGAATTTTTCACTGTCCCATTTTGCCCCTTTGACATCAATGGCAAAGGCAAGAATCCACATACAAAAATCAAACAAAACTGCTATGAACAAACTGCATGTGTATAAACGGACTTCTACAACTTACATAAACTTGAATAGATCTACAAAATTGTTTTTCAAGAAGCTCAAACTCATGTCCAAAACTTTCTTGAGACTCTCTAAGATGACCACGTGACCACAAAATAGGTAAGATTGCATCTTTGTAGACTCAAGGTTCATCAGATCACTAACCGCCATAGCATCTTGTGCTTCTTTCAATGCACTCAACAATGTTTCCATCTTGGGACCAATTATTCCTCTAAGCTCACAAACCCTTTCAATCATTTTACCTTCTTCATGCTTCAAAATTTTGATCTTTTCAAGCAAGGATATGACTTGACCTTCTTGCTTTCCAATAGAGATAGTTAGAGGATCAAATGTATGAGCGATATCTGCTAACTATTTCTCACATTCTTTTATTTTCTTTTCAAAGTCCTTAGTGAAATTAGATAAAGATAGATATAACTTATAAATGTTACCACCTTTAGATAAAGAACTATGAATATTCTTTACAAATTAGCTACCAAATATTTATCATTATCTATCATCTCTTTCAACCTACTAAACCTTTTAACATTAAACTCCTTCTATACGTTATCCTCAACTAATTTCTCAAAGGACACAAAATGAGTACTTACATAATTAATGAGTTTCTTTAGCTCATCGAAGGGATAAATAGATGGATCCTTAACATATGTAGGCATGATATATTCTAGGAACACCGAATGCAAGATTCAACAGCTCACTATCATCAATATGTGATTTAAGAAATTATTTCCTTGCCTTGTTCTGAGTGAATGAAGCTACCTTCATCTTCTGAATATGGGATAAAGTGTCCAAGTTTATAGGACCTTTTAATAGTTCATAATCAAATTCTTCATGTTGTCCTTACAAAAAATCCTTCACTGCCTTAGCAGTGTCTCTTTCTTTCACAGGAACTTCCTTTACTTCAACTTTCTTTTCCTCAAACACTGTTTCCTCAACTATAGATTCCTACTTATCTTTAGGAATCTCAAATTATTCAACAACCTTAGGAGCTTTAGTCTCCATAGGAATTTCTATATCATGCACATCAAGAGGAATCTAAGTGTCCTCAACTATATCTTCTTTTCCTTCTTTTTCTACTAGACCAAGTGAAACATCTTCATCATGCACTTCTTCAGAAACAACATCAATTCTATTCCTTAACAAAACTTCCTTTAGAATTTTCTTAGTTTCTTTCTCAAATTCCTTAGTCTGACCAATCATGAGCTTATTTATTCTTGTTTTTCTCTTGAAATATTTCTTAGCACCATTCAAAATGGACTTCATTTCCTCAATAGACATCATCAAACATAAGTTTGCAATGCACTCTCTCAACTATTCATCTTCAGTTCTAGCATTCACTCTCCTTATTTCTAAAACTTCATATAGACTCTTGGGTAATGCATAAATTATTTCAATAAGAGCCTTATTGAAATTATTCAAGTAAATTTTTTGAAGCTTCCTCAAGAATTCTTTGACTGACACTGTCACAGGTGTCATACCATTCACGAAGAGGCTTAAGATTGCCATCCTTGATTATTCTTTTCTCAACTTCCTCTATAGAAATATCTGCTTTGTCTGTTTTCATATTCTTCTTTCCTTTCTCTTCACTAGAGGCCTTGTCCTTCGAGACTATTGTTTGCTTTGTGCCCTTTTTCTTAATTTCTCTTATTTTTGCATCAGATTCAGTCTCTTCATCTTTAGAAACAACAACATAAAATCTTGTTCTCTTATCCTTCTTCCTTTTTCCTTCTCTACCGAATGACTTGGCTTGAGCTTTCACAGGGCTTGACTTCTTTGTAGGACCAAAAGGAAGAGTAGAGCTTCTTGTAGTTCTAGTTTGGGTAGAGGATACTACTAGACTAGCAGATGTAGTTCTAGTTGGCTCTCCTTCTTCAGCTTTTTCTCTCCTTTTTATAGATTATCTTATAGATTTTGTAGATATACCCATGCTCTCTACAAATATTTCCACTTCTCTTCTTACTCTCCCGACTATCATAGGTTTCCTTAGCTGATTGTGCAATTGTATATCCTTCTCCAAAAAATTACTAGATCTTTCTTTAGACAAATCTTGATGTTTTCTCAGCAATTTTTCAACATACATTTCGAAAACATGTTCTTCAACCTCATAGCCCATTGGCATAATCCAAACTATTCTAGGATCTACAGCTTCCATCAAGTATTGATCAATGTCAACAATAAAACAAATAGCGTCCATGCACTTCTCCATAATAGATGTGGGAATTCTTTCTTTTACTTGGATCTCATTCTGAAAGTTTTTGAAATAACCCCAGATAGAAGTATTCCTTGTCTTTCTATCACCAAATTTGTGCAAGATATCTCTAATCTAAGTAGCTACAGGTTTATTACCTTGCCATTTTACTTTTCCAAATCCTAGAACTTTATTCATGAAGTAAAAGAACATGTACATAACATATTACCATATTTGAAGGAATTATTCTTATCTTTCTTGATTTTACCAAGATTCTCCATCAAATGGCTTATGAGAAAATCAAAAAGATCATACTCTACATTCTCCTTCACCATATAATATGTTGCATAGATAGTTATGTCAGATAAAAAATTATCTCGGCTGGAATGATAGATTTTGTAACCAATGATCATCAAGGAAAATTTGACATCCACATCAATAATATCATCAATTTTCATAGCTCTTTTATCATACACTGAACAAGTTGCATCAGTAACTATCTGATTCTTCATGGAATTCAAGATCGACAACCCACCAAAGGAATTTAAACTAGTAACAACGCTTATGGCTTCTTTTGTAATCTTAAAGGTTTGATTCAACCACATAAAATCGGCATGAAATCAGCTCAAAATATATCGAACCCACTCACTTTCTTCATGCATGGGAAATTTTACAATCTGCATGAATTTCTTCTCCTCTAGGGTTTTGAATTCAGGTTTAACACAAAAATCCTCTTCCATAATGCAATTTTTGTGCAAATTCAACAACTATGAGCTCCCTAACTCCTCAATAATTGCATGAATGTATGCCCTGATTTCTTCAATATGCAAGACATCATACGAAATAGACAAAAATGCACCTAAGGGATTTGTCTCAATAGATTTGAAAGGATGCCACTTGAATTTTGGATGGTGTCTATCCTTGATATCAACTACCAATGGAGTATCCATTTTCACAAATTCACAAGTTCACAAGTTTTCTCGATAAATACTTTTTCACCGGTTTGGGGTTTGATCACCAAATCACCTTCGCACTCGAGTCCTCACCAAATTTTTCCAAAGTTTTCTTTATAGCTCTCCAAAATTCTTCTTCTCAAAGTGCAAAGTGGCAAATGAAGAGTAAAAATGACCTTTTATCATTTGCACACCTAACTTTTTATCGCAATAAATGCTTTTTCCCTAACTCATCTATGTAATACCCCTCCATTTTGCTTCTCGTTCGGTTTACTTTATGCTATGTTTGGTTGCAGTTACTTTGATACCAGATATATTTTGTTATGATGTTTTGATCGCTACTATTGAGCTACAACTATTATTATGGGATGTAGTTATCTGATTATTATTTCACATGCATTATGGATTAATGATGTTGTAGAGTTAACATGAGATGTTATTATGAGATTACTGGATTATGATGGAAGTGTTAGTTTCGATGAGTGTATTGGTGAAGAAGACGAGTTCGCATCACTCGCTTGCGAGCGCCTTGCGAATCCGTAATTCCTTCACGGTGTGTATTATATGCTAGATATATTGTATGATATTGTTTACTTGGTTGCAGGTACATGACATCGACTCCACCTGGTTTCACAGGTTTGAGCGTGTCGATCCAACGGTTAAGTTGAATGGGAAATAGTAGCTAGGTAACATGTGTCAAGTCTACGTCCTAGCCTTAGTGTGTCATCAGTCATGTGTGTCGAGTCATTGTCTGTCTTGCTTTAATGTTATTTATTTTTGAAGGATTCTTGATTTGGAAATAGATATTTAGAATAATTGCATTTAAATCATGTTGATGGTTATTTAATTTAAATAATGCAATGTGGATAAAAGTTTATATTTAAATTAATTAATTATATTTAAATTATTTAATTAATTAAATTTAATCCAAGGGGGTTGAATTTAGTTATTAAATAATTAGATTAATTAATTAAACGTGATGCAAGAGAATGAAAGGAAATAAAAGAATTAAAATTAATTTTAGAATTTAATTTCAATGTGTGGAAATTAAATTAGAAATTGTAATTAAATGTTTATTTGAGAAATTAGTTGCAACTTTGGAAATTAATTTATTATTTGAAATTGCATTTTAAATTGAAAGTGGGTTTTCGAAAAGTGAAATTGAAATTGAAATTGAAATTGAAATATCTAATTTGCATGCAATGTGAATGAGGGTATTGAAATTGAAATTGAAATATCTAATTTGCATGTAATGTGAATTAGGTTTGAATTAGGCATTTTTGATTTATAAGGAATACATGTTTTAATTTTAGGGCAGAAAGTTTTTAGAAAAATATATTTTTACAGCAGAGAAGAAATTTTGGAAAATTTGCACAAGGGTTTGAAGAAAGTGTTGATTGTAGAATTGATTGAAGGAAAAATTGTTTGCATTTGTTGGGTTTTGGATTGGATTCATTGGAGGATTGAAGAAAATTTAGGAAATCTTTGGAGGAGGATTACATCAGAAATTCATCTCTTCATGTAGCTTCTTGTACCAGGTTTTACTCTGTGTTTTATTGTTCTTGATTATTTTTTTTTAAATAGTAGTGATTAAAGATTTGTTTGTTAAATCTGCTTTAGAAAATAAATTTGATATTAGAAGAAAAGAATTAAATAAATTTATAGCCTTTTCTTATGAAAATTCTTGAGTGAAAATTGTGAAAACCTCAATTGAATTTAAATTATTTGGGGAAATCGATTATGTTGTTATTGAAATCAAACATAGAGATTGAACAATATATTTAGAATGTTTTTATAAAATGAAACCCTCAGTTTATTATTAAAAATCGGATTTTAAAATCCGCAGGGTAGTTATATTTTTCATGGTAAAATGGTCTAGTTGTGTCACCTATAACTTCACTTACACGAACTGGGTTGTTAGAAAATTTAAAGGGTTTCTGCATCTTGAAGTTTTCTTAGTCCTCTCCAAAAATAGAAAATACCCAGTTTGTAGTTTTTGATTTATACTTGAAATATGAGACTACTGTTAAATTATTTTCTTATGGCTGCTGTGATAATAAAATAATAATAAATTGATATTTATAAATATTAATATTTTATGTATTGTTATTATAATATTAAAATATTATTTAATAATATTTTATATTATAATTTATAATATTTTTTTTTATTTTTTATTTTTAAAAGAGGGTAAAAACTTTATTGAAACAGAATCAGCAAAACAATACAAGGATCAGAGAAACAAACCCACCAGGGGCCAACAAAACAGGAATCAATTCACACCCAAGAAGCACCTCATATCCTCAGCAACCCACTCCTCAAGAACAGGGGCCATGTCATTAGGAAGATTGCCCCAGCCATCCACAAACCAAGAATCAGTCTTCTCCATCGCCCATCTAGCCAACCCATCAGCCACCCTATTCCACTCCCGCGGAATATGGCGGAAGACAATGGACTCAAGAGAAGCACACATAGATATAATCTGCTTGACGACCACAGCTAGCTGCCAATTCACATCCTCCAACTATCGCTTATGCAACAACTCAATAACCACCTGAGAATCAGACTCACAGACAATCCGTCGCCATCCAAGGCCAACCGCATGCTCAATCGCCATAAGAATAGCACTAGCCTCCATGAGATTATTAGTTTGCAAACCACGATACATAGAAAAGAAAAACACCACCACTCCAAGACTGTCACGACCAATGCCACCAACTCCAGCATGTCCAGGGTTACCCCTAGATGACCCATCCGTATTGATTTTTAGCTCCCCTAGAATAGGCGGACACCAAAAGCCATCACGAGCCACCCGCTCACACCCACACCTACGATGCACATTGCTCAAATTTCTCCTATCCCCAGCAACAAGACCTAGGGCATTAACAACACTGACGTCCCCAGGATCAATTGGTACAGACAAATCACACTTAGCAGACAAAGTCTCCTGCAGAGCCCCCAGAATACGCCTCCAAACTTGCTCCAAGATCAATTTTTGTCCAAGAAAATCCATCTATTACGCTCCAACCAAACATGCCAAACAATCAAGCTAGGGCCAATGCTCCAAGCAATTTTAAGAAAAGAGGTTTTGGTAGGAGATGGTCCCTGTCTCCTCCAAAAGTCATCCAAAGCAGAGACAGGGCAACACGGTAATCCCCAGAGATTCCACCAGTGATGCCAGATAGCCTTGACAAAGGAACACTAAAAAAAGAGGTGTGAGAAGCATTCATCATGCTGACCACACATAACACACATGGAGGGGCCTTAGAACCCCCGCTTCGAAAGATTATCCCAAGTAAGACACTTACCTTGGACAACAAGCCAAGAGAAAAAATTACACTTAGGCCAAGCAAATTTATTCCAGACATGCTTCCACCAAGAAACCTCAGAGCTCCCAAAGACCTGTTTATCCAAAGCCTGATAACCAGAGGCCACTGAAAACTTACCTCTCAAATCAGGACCCCAAGCAAGCACATCACTACCAAGAAGAGAATTGCAAGCACGATCCGATAGAATCTTAGCAAGCTCTTGGCGATCCTCCATCACACCCCCAGGAGGCCAAACCAAAGGGTCCTTCCACCTGGACACAGTAATCTGATTCAAAGATTGTTGAGATTTGAAGTCAGCCACATGACACCAACCTGCTTCTTCAAAAATTTGACACAAGTTTTGAAGGTGGGGATGAGAAGACAAAAGAGGGGGGTGACCACCCCAGGAGTCATGCCAGAAGAGGGCTTCCCGACCCCCATTACAAATCCAAAAAAGTCCTTGTTTAACAAGCTGAGCACCCCATTTAAGAGTACTCCAGATCATAGAACCTTTCCCTTCCATACTAAATCTAGCAACCTCCATGCTTTCCACCGCACCCAAGTATTTGAGGGTAAGAATTTTAGCCCACAACATATGTTGTTGTGAACACCAATGCCAATATAACTTGGCAGCCAGGGCCTGTCCATTCCAATCCGTCTGTCGTAGGCCTAGACCCCCCTCCTGCTTCGGCCTACAGACAACCTCCCAATTCACCAAGCTCCACTTTCTATGAAGAAGGTTGCCAGACCACAGAAACTAGCGAGACAATCTCTCAAAATATTTAATAAAACCTAAAGGAGCAGAAAGAACAAAGCACCTATAAAGAGGGAGAGCCTGGACCACTGACTTTAAAAGAGTCACTCTTCCAGCTATAGAAAGCCACCTGCAAGTCCAATGACTGACCAAACTTCGAAACTTGTCCAAAGTCTCTTGCCAAAACCTTTTAGGGATAGAACGAATGGAGAGCGGGATTCCAAGATAGAGAAAAGGAAGTGAACCAATCTGGAAACGAAGAATACCAGCTATTCTCCTTTGGATAACCTTAGGAGTATGGAAGAAGTAGATGCAAGACTTCCCCTCATTAATGCGTTGCCCAGAGGCAGCCAGGTAGCTGTCCAAAACATTACGCCAATTGAGAGCCTCCTCCACCTTCGCCTTACCCATCAAGGCAGTATCATCAACAAACTGAAGATGGGACTGGGGAGGAATATCATTTCCCCATCTCCAACCCTGAATCAAGCCGCCAGCAACCTGAACACGAATAAGCCTGCCCAATCCTTCAGCAAGAAGGATGAATAAGTAGGGGGACAATGGATCTCCTTGTCTAAGGCCTCTAGAAGCACCAAACAACTCAGTGGGCTCACCATTGATAAGCACGGAGAAGGAGGAGGAAGTAACACAACTCTTGACCCATTCAATCCAACCACTAGCAAAGCCAAAAGCTCCAAGAATCTTAAATAGAAAGTTCCATTTGACACAATCATAAGCCTTAGCCATATCCAACTTGATAAACATAGATTTTTCTTTTGAAGCTTCCATAGAATAGATTGTCTTAGCAGCAATCACAACACCATCCATGATCTGTCTACCAGCAATGAAACCCCCCTGTTCTTTAGGGATTAACCCACCAAGCCAAGGTTTCAACCTTTCTGCAATCAATTTAGTAATAATCTTATAAACCACATTGCATAATGCAATAGGCCTAAAAAGATCCAAAGAATTAGCCCCCACTTTCTTTGGAATGAGAGCTAAAAAATTTGCATTCAGGGACTTCAACATTTGTTTATTCATGAGAGATTCCTTAACAACCTCCAAGAGGTCTAACTTGACCACCTCCCAGAACTCCTAAAAGAATTCCACTGGGAATCCATCAGGTCCCAGTGCTTTACCTTTCCTCATTTGGAACACCACCTTCTCAAACTCCGACAAGGTAATAGGAGAGAGCAGCGATTCATTCATTTCATTAGACACAAGCTGAGGGATACAATTTAGAATCCTAGCTTCATCCTCCTCTGCAGGAGGGGAATCTTCAGAGAATAAAGAAGAGAAAAACCGGATGCATTCTGCAGAAATGGAAGCAGAAGAGGACAAAATTTCCCCATTAGGCAACAAGAGAGAAGAAATAACATTACCTTGCTTCCGGTCTTTAACAGAGTTGTGAAAAAAAGAAGTATTTCTATCACCAGCCTGAAGCCAGTCAATACGGGACTTCTGTTTCCAAAAGGTTTCTTCACGTAACTCCCATTCCTCAACCACCTTTGTTGCAACAACCTCTGACACCCTCAACTCTTCTGTTAGGCCTTGATCCCGAATCTGTCTGGTGATTAAGTCCAAGTTATCCTGCGCCTTCTGTTTTTCATGAAACAAATTACCAAAATGTTGCCTATTCCATCTTTTCAACCTGTATTTGACGTATTGTAACCTCTTAGAAAAAGAGTACATAGTCGTGCCATAAGATGGCTTCCCAAGATCCCACCATCTAGAAATCAAATCATGAAGAGAATCATCGCGGAGCCACATGAGTTGGAATTTGAAAGTCTGTCTAACACATCGTTGAGGCATTTCAACTACAAGCTTGATTGGCCAATGGTCAGAACCTCTTCCGTCCAATATTTCAGAGCCAATCACCCACCTGTCCCCCATCCAAAAACTGGACACCAAAAATCTGTCAAGTCTTTCTGAGATAGCAGCAACTCCAGTCCTCCTGTTATCCCAAGTGAAGACTCCATTAGTTGGCTTGATGTCAACTAACCTCAAAAGAGCCATATTATCTTGCAAGAGCCTAGAGGAAGGCTCCAAACAAGCACTACCTCCTCTCTTCTCCTCTAAAGAAGTGATAGCATTAAGATCCCCAGCTAGGATCCAAGGAAAGTAAGGATCCAGAGATCTCACATGTCTAACATGATCCCACAGCTGAGCTTTACCATGGAAATCAATCGGAGCATATAAATTAGAGAAAAGAACCCTCTCCCCTGACTCTAAGTGAGAAGCAACACAAGAAATTGAACTCCTGCAAGAGAACCACCAAATTGGACTAACCTTTCAAGGATCCCAAAAACAAGCCACTCCACCAGAATTACCAGAAGCACCCACACATTGACATTGGCCACGACCCCAAATCTTTGAAGCCACACTTAACATACTATCCACTGATAGCTTAGTTTCTTGCAAGAAAACCATATCAGGAGAATGAATACGAACTAGATCTCGAATAGCCTTTTGTCGAGGGATGCTATTCATACCCCTCACATTCCAAGATAGAACTATCATCGTTGGGGTTGGGAGAAGAGTGCATCAATAGTCTTCACTGAACCAGCCTCAACCAAATTCTCTCCAACCAGCTTCACCTTTTCTTGGTCCTTTTTACGACCAACCTTAACTTATTTCTCAAGAATTCCTTTCTTAAAAGATTTCTGCTGTACACCTAAAATAGAAGAAGAAGATTTAGTCTTTTCTAATTCAGGGCTACCCCGAACCTCTGAGCAAGCCTTTCCCCCACTAAAGGGACCACCAGAAGCAACAATCACCCCACTCTCCTCACCACAAGCCAGAGCGGAAGGAGACAGACCAGAAACCAATTGAGGATCTTGGTTGCCAGGCAAGTCTAATTTAGGGATCACCGAAAGGTTGAGCTTCCACCAACTCTTTAGAGACATCCACCTCCTGCAAGTCAGCTGTAAAACCTTCCTCTTGAACTAACTCATCTAAAGCCTCAAATTTATTGAATATCTCCCCTTCCTGCCTTTGCTTAAAAGGTCTCTTTTGACCCCGTCCACGATTGCGAGGTTTAACAGGAACAAAACCATCTTTGTCCTCTGCCATTCCCTGCACAGGATCCTTACCTTTATCCACCCTTGGATTGGATTGGGTACCTACATTATTTGCTCCTGCACCAGAAGCCCAAGGACACCTCCGTAGTAGATGCCCATATTCATGACATAACCGGCACCGAAACGGCAACATTTCATAATCCAATGGCTGAGTCCAGGAATTAGAGCCAATGGTCAACTCAATAGAATCAGGCAAAGGCTGACTTAGATCAATCTCAACACAAACCCTCGCATAAGAGAATATCCTTTTATCCAAAGTATGTTGAGAAGGACCAATAGGCTTACCCAGCAATAAAGCAATCGATTGTAATATATCAGTCCTCCAACATTCAAGCGGCAGCCGAGGAAGGCAAACCCAAACCGGGACCCTAGAAGGAAACTCTTCCGCTGAATTAAAGCCTGCATGCCATGGTTTTATGAAGAGACCTACTTGGTTATAAAAATAAGGCCCCCCTTCAAATGCCCTATTTCGATCTGAAATACACAAGAAATCTACCAGAAAGAAATTGTTTGCAGCCAATAGAACATCAAAGTCACCCTCCGGAGACCATGTCTTGTGGATCCAAGTGTCCAAGAAAGAAAGAGAGACCCTCATCCCCATAAACTTACATATCAAAACATGCTTACTGTAGTACTCAAGATCTTCAGCTACCGCCTCTGATTGAATCACCAACACAGGACGAACTTGAGCTCTTTCCAGGCAGCCATTTATCTTATGCATTTTAAAGGTACTGGATTTTGTCAAACCCGCTCCAGACGAAGCCCCAACACCAACCTCCATCAAGGCATCATCCCCCTGCACCTCACCAAAAGATGCAAGCCTTGCCATTCAAACCCTACACTGAAGAAACTCCAGCCAAGAGGCCCCAAGCAAAAACCAGTCTGCCTCTCCGCCGCCCACAAAGCAAGCAAGAAAAGAGACAAACAAAGACAATACTCAACACCAGCAATACGGCAAAGGCCCCACCCAGCCAGCAAAGAAAACAAAAACAGCAGCCCAAGGAGAAAGGAAACACAGACAAAGGCAAGGGCGGTGCCCGCACCAAACCCCAACGGATGCAGCAAAATGCACACAAGAAACAGCACCCCCGCACAGGAAAGAAGGCAAAAACTGAGCCACCCCTAGCCCTACCCCGCACCACACAAACGCCCCACCCACGCAGCCATGAGACACAGGAAACACCAGGCTAGGGCGCGGATGCCCTAGCGCGTCCACAGACAGCCCACACGCGCCATCCAAATTCTCCCTTCAAATTTATAATATTAAAGTATTATATTTATTTATATTATTTTAAATAAAATTTGTATATTAGATTAGTGAAATTAAAATTATAAACGTATGGAAAATTATTGTTTATTTTAAAATGGCATGTTAAAGTTTAATTGAAGGAGTTAAATATTTGATTTAAAGAATGCATAATTTAAAATTTAATTGTGGAATTTAAATTCATGTGTAAAAGGTCCAATTATTAATTTGATTTAATTGGAAAAATATATATATATTTTGGAAAATTGATGATAAGGGATATTTTATTTTGAATTAAATAATTTGATATTCTGTAAAGAATAGAAGCTATGTTAATGATTAAATATATTTAAATATATTAATTTATATTTGGTATATATATATATTGAAGGTATATATCCATTTGAGAGAATAAATAATATTTTATCTTATTTTATTCTGTTGTTTGCAAATTGGGTATTATTAGTGTTCTAAAAGAAATGATTAGTATGTGTAGAAAATGTATAGAGAAGGATATTTTTTTTAATAGAAGTAATTACTTGATTTAAAAGGAAATATTTATTTTGTTAATATAATTGAAAAAAATATATTGAGATGTATATATATATCCATGAGTATTTTCAATCAGTATTACCTTGTTTTATTTAAGTGCATGCAATTTAGCTTTGCATGGAGAATTTAAAAAATAAGTTTTGAATGTATGGTCAAAATTGATAAAGAAAAAATATATATATATATTTAAATATATTGAAGAATTAAAGAAATATTTATATTTAAATGTTTATTTTAATTAATGAGATTTAATTATAAACAATATGAATGCGTGGTAAAATAGATAAGCCAAAAGATATTTTTATATATTGATGAAATTGCATGTTTTTAAATGGATAGTTGAAGAGACATAGACTCCGGATAGAAAATTGAAAAGATTGTTTGCAATAGTGCTAGGTTGCATTCGAAGTAAATTTAGGAACTAACTATATTGAAAAAAGCAAATAGTTATTATGTTTTATTTAGTTTCGTAGAGTAATCTAGTCATTGTGAATGGAATATTAAAGAATATATGTAATTAAAATTGTTAATATATATATTTGGTGTCTATATAATATGAAGCATATATATATATATATATATATATATATATATATATATTAAGTGTAAAATTCATTATCGTATTTTATTTTAATGAGATGCATGCAATATATTATCGAATAGAGATTTAAAAATAGATTGATTAGTGTATATGGAAAATGGATAGAGAAACAATATATTTTTATATTAAAATGATTGCATGTTCTAAATAGGAAATTGAATGAAATGTAAGATTTGGTTAAGAAATGGAAAGAGTTTACTTGCATTGATTTGTGTCGATTTAAAAGTAAATTAAGAAGTTGCTTTATTGATGAGGCAATCAATTATGTTATTTATTAATTTCTATTTAGATTAATTGAATCATTGTGATTGGATTATGAAAAAGATATGGATTTAGTATATCCAAAAGTAGTATTTTCCTCATGATTATCTTAAAGGATTTAATTCTCTATATTCAGTAAAGGGAAGTAAGTTTAATTGTTTTAGATTTCCAATAATGAAAGGGGAAATAGGAGTTATGATTATTTTAGATGATCTAGTTATCATGTCTTTGACTTTGTCAACACTACCTATTGAATGAGTATGGATTTAGGAAATCCAAATATTAGATTTGATTAATGACTTGAATGCTTTTGTTGCTATGTCATCAAGTTGCATCATTGGTTTTGAGATTTAGTGTTAGTCTTAAATTATAAGTCTTCCAGAAGAAATTAGAGGATAAGGGTTGTTGAATCTTTATGCCATCCAGTTGTTTTCCCTTGGGCAATGCGTGGCTTCCTTTCAGTTTTACCCGATTTTCATGAACGGGGATGGTTGCACCTCTTTGGTTTAGGAGTGGATTATGGGATCCGTGTCTCCTTGTATGGAGTGACCTTGTTATGTGGTTTCATCTTGTTGCCTCCTGTGAAAGGAGTGGACTATGTGTTTGTTGCCTCTAAGATATTTGGAGTGAGTTCTATTATTTGTATCCTCCTTGTGTTGGAGTGGATTATGATGCCTAGTTGGTATGCACTTGTATTTCCCTTGGTGGATTATTTGGGTGTGTGTTATCAAATAGAAGAGTGGCTTTTGTTAGGGGTCGGAGCCCAAAGTGGTAAATCGGGTAACCTTCAGAAGTGAGTTAATCAAGTGATAACTAAATTAATGTACTTATATGATTAGGATGCATTCACATTAATCAAGACAAATTAACCTCACTTACAAACGCAAGGGCTTGTTTAGACTTGGGGTGAGTGAGAAGGCCTGGAATGGCAAGATCAACTATCTTGTCCTTATGAGAGGTAGTTGATTCCGCATGAGTGAGTATGAGTGCCGGGATTCGGTTGAGGCCACCAAGATTACTTGTACTGGAGCCTATGAAGAATGCCCAAAGGAGATCTCATGACAAACCTTACGATGACACTCTCTCTAGGACAACTGTTGTTAATTGTTTTATGTGTATGGTTCTCTGAGCATACTTGATCTATTTTATGTCTGGAAGCAATGTGACCTATGTCAGTGATGTTGAAGTTGTACTTGATTTGTACTTGTATGGTAATTGAGTTGTACTTGTTAGTTCATTTGTTTGGTTATATCAGTATGATTCTGTCTTTGGTTAGAGGTAGTAGAATCTTTGTCCATTTTACTTTTTTACTATCTCCTAGCATGGGGGGTGGGCCTTCGAGTACCACATTGGTTGGGTGGAACATGCACCAAAACCGTTGGGTCCCCATCTATCTTCAGTACTTGGTAGCGAGATATCCAGATGGACAGCTCGCGGTTCTTGTTGTATTATCTTGCTTTGTAATATTTCTTTTTGTATAAGTTATCTACCCCTCTTTTGTAATGAGGTGGAGTTCTCTAATTATAACCTTATGTACTATTGCCTCATTTTGGGAATGAGTGATGTAACTATTGGATTAAGATAATGTTTATGAGATTGTATCTTGGTTGATTATCCTATTAGGTTATGTGGTATTCTTATGATGTATGATGTTTATTTCATAAAGTTCATAATGCTATGGTTATATGTAATATGTTTGTGTGGGTTTAAGTAATCCTAACCTTGTAGCCTTAGAAGTTGTTGTTGAGTAGTAAGCGAATGTGTATGTTAAATGCACTTTATAAAAAAAAAAAGTTGGTTCACTTAAGACATTAATTGCAACTTCCTTTAAGGTTACTTGGTGGGGCATTACAATCTGGATACTCTATTTCCATACACTGTGGAAGATAAATCTTCTGTGGACCTTCAACTCTGCACAAATACTCTTTCCAACAGTTTCAGAAGAATTTGTGAATCATCAATTCAATCACTGTAGTCATCCATATCCCAGTACCAACTATTGATAATATTTTGAAGGATTTTCTTGAAAACTCCCCCTAGGCCATAGGCCATGAACTAATTCCTAGATGAATTACTAGAACTAGATTCTAGTGTTGGCTCATTTTCTACAACAGAGGGACTCTTGTTTACCCGTGTCTTGTTAATTTGATTCCTAATCTCACATGTAGTGACTTTCTCTTTTCCCTTTCCATTATTCTACATTTTTCCCCTTTGATTTACTAGACCCTTTCCGCTTCTACAGAATCTAGCAATGTGATCAGATTTGTTGCAGTTGTAGCACACCACATTTCTTTGTCCAAATGAGTTGTTCCACTGATTTTATCTTGATTTGCATTGGTTAGCAATATGGCCAAATCTAGTGCATGTATAACATCTGACATCTCTATAAAATTTGTTCATCATATTTCTACATTTGTTTGACTTATGACCATACTTATTGCAATTGAAGCACTGACTATAAAATGATGCACCACTTGAATTCATTCTACTTCTACATTGAGTAGACATATGACCAATTTTTTTGCAACTAGAACAATAACCATTAAACCTTTGAGCATTATGTTGTCTTACCAGATACCTTCTAGCTTTGTTCATCTAATTTCCTTGCCTAAGTCTCCTTTTTCCAAATCCAAAACTTTCTCCTTCCTCATATCCAAGACCTCTCTTGTCACCTTCAGTCCTCTAAATTTTAATCAGTTCATCAAGCTTAGTTGAGCTAACTTTGAACGTCTCCTTGTATTCATTTGTAGTAGAAAGTTCATCTTGGAGTGTAACAATTTGTCTTTCAAGCTCTCCTTCATTATCTCTAGATTTCTACAAGTCAAGTGCCAGATTAATGAATCCATCATTAATTTTGTTGCATTCTTCAGATTTCTCTTTCAAGCTTGAGCAAGGTTCTCTTCACTCTTCTTTTTGTCTTCAATCTCCTTGGTCATCCTCATCATAGTAGATTTCATCTCATGCTTCAGGACTGTATTATCTTTAGTAAACTTTTCACATTCTTCTGTATTTTCCTTCAAAGCTTGACTTAGTTGTTCATCTTCCATGCTTTTACTGTCATTCTGCTTAATCTAATCACAAAGTTTCTTTATATTTTCCCTAGAATTATTGATTTTATCTTTCAATGAATCAATGAAATTCTCAGCATCCATGAGGTTTTCTTGCAATTTTTGAACTTTAGATTTTGACTGATCAAGATCATCTAGGGCCACCAAAAGTTGTTGTTGAAGACTACTTGAATCCAGTGAATTACTTTCCCTGATCTTTCCCAAGTTTTTAAACTTCTTCTGAGGGAATAGGCTCTGATACCAATTGTTGGAATCAAAGAACACTAAGAGGGGGGGTGAATCAATGTTCTACAACTTTTAACTTTATTTATCTGATCCTTAAAGCACTTATAACATTCAACCAAAATAAATATGCATGAAAATAATACAAACAACCACAACACCATAACACAAGGATTTTTGCATGGAAACCCTGTTAAGGGAAAAAACCATGGTGGAAGGCCAGTCCATAATATGAGTATACTCAGTAATAAGTGTTTACAATGTGGGAATGCACTTGCATTAAGGCGAACTACCTAGAGCTCACTGCTCAGAGATGAAGACTCACTATCTTACAAATTTTTTAGATTAAATCCATCTGAGAGATTTTAACTAAGAGAATAGAATCTGCTAATTCCTAATTACAGTTCCAATTAAGCACATCAATCAAATTCTTGACCTTCTGTTTTTTTTTGTTTTTCGGCTTTTCTCTACTTTAATTCGCTTCACAAATCCTTTTATGCACAAGTGAAACTATGCATAATCGCTCTTCAATCCTTCTGATATTCACAACTCACATCAACACAGTTGGAATCTATATCAAAATGATATAATCGATCACTTATATATATCCACAACTAAAGATTTAATCGCTATAAGTCAGCTCCACAAAATATGAAAATATTTACAAATTGTCGACTCAATTCATGATCAATTCTCAATGCACACCAACCAAAGTTAGAAATATCATATTAATGAACCAAATCAGCATATTCAAACATGAAAACACTTAAACAATTACTCCTCAAATATCTATAACATATTATATCCACCAAGTCGGCTTTGTGCACTGAAAAATAGGAAAATTAATCAACTGGATCTTCTAACTTGCACACAAATGAATGTGCACCTTGATGATTCTCAGATAAGATATTACATACACCAAAATACTTTCCCTAAGATCCAAAACTAAAAATATTAACAAAAAAATTGCATATAAGTCGATGAACACAATTTGGTGGATGCTTTGTTCATGTTTGACAGTTAATCACAAAACTTCGATCTAACTTCTGGTATGATCAAATTTTGTCATATGGATCGAATCATTGACTAGGATTGCCATCAATGACAATTTCAAATGAAATTTGCAGTGTCTCTTGCCAACATAAAGGTCACTTTTAGCTCATGTTGGAGGAGATTTGAGATTAGATTTGAGATCAGGGCAGTTGAGAAAGTCAAGATTGACTTTTATTTCACCTAAATCTAATTTTTTATGCCAAAGTTATGAGGGTTTGAAGATTTGCAAGAATTTGAGATTGCAGACCTTCTGGTGCATTTTAACCATGATCGAACCTTTCCATCATCTTCAAAGAGCCTGAGAGATGAAGATTGACATAAAACATGCCTATATTTGGTGTCAATTGTTCATGAGGTAATTTTTTTTACTTGGGCTACCATATGGCCCACCTAGGTACATGCATGATATTTTGCAGGATAAAAAATAAATAATTTTCCATTTTATACAATATTTATTTTGTCATCTTAATTTCATCGATATTTTTAATCAAATTTGGGTGATTAAAATATTTGGTGGCATTTTATTTTGGTGGATTCATATATTAAAATGGGTTAAAATTAAAAATTTGTAGAGTATATTTTTGTGGTACCATCATTCTAGCCATTCCCATCATTTATTCCCGTTGGTGTACTCTTGGCTTCCACTCACCACCGATAAAATTTTCTCCATGCTATTGGTGTATATTCTCCCACCTCTCCATTCACTAGATTTTTCATCCTCCCATCAAGCTTTTTCCACCGAGCCCTCACACTGCCGCTTAGTCATATCTTTGTGTCAAGTGCTAGTCTCTAATAGGTTGTGCTAGGAGTAGGTGGTGCTACTGCCACTACTACCAGAGCATCACCCTACTACCGTTAGTGGTGGGGTTTCAAAAATAATAATGTTTTGCCCTGACACCCAAGGTAGTCATATGTTATGACTAGGATCTAGAATTTTGTGCTTGGTTAGTGATCAACTTTTGCATCCGTTTAGCCTTCCTAGTACATGAAGTTTGTAATACATTTTTTTTTTCCATTTTTCCATAACTTTTTTCCAAATTATCAAAATTATATAAACAATATATCGACAAAAATTTGGTTCTACATACTTCACAATAGTGCAAGCCATTTTTCCATATTTTTTTGTTGGTATAATTTATAGCCAAATAAAGTTAGATCTCCCATTTGGACCTCCAAGCTCATAAATTTTTGCCAATTTTTCTATTTTGGTGATTCAAGTTGTGTTTGGAAGGTATTCTATAGCTCTTTCATTATGCACATGCACTTTTTCCATATTAGGTCCTAGGTATTATTTATTTAATTTTTTTCATATATTGCATTGTGACTGATTATTTGGACATCTTGACTCCCAAAGAGGTTCTATCAGTTTGGGAAGACTTCATTTGTAGTGTATATCATATTTGGGAGTTTCTAATTCATATTGAAGGTCAATGTATTTGTAATCTTTGAGATCAACCATAGTTCATTATGGGGTTTTCATTTCATCCTTCTCTGATTATGTTGAAAAGGGGAAACTATTAACAATCGATAGATGGTATAATAAAACATCTTAGATGGATTCATTTGTTTCCCCATTTGTATAATCTTGTTCCCCCTCCTAGTACTGATAGTAATAAATTTGCAGGGAACTACAAAAGGGATAATATCTTAAGCGTTATCTATATTCATATTGGTTTTGCCACTTTGAATGCTATTAATCATTTTGTTTGTCCTCATACTCTTTAGACTCAAATTTCAGAGATATATGGAGATCCTGATACTGAGCCATTCCTAGATGATCATGTTTCAGATTTTCTTGTGCCTCTTCATTTTCAGATAGGATACCCTATGATCATGATACTATGTAGGAATTTGAATATTTGGAATATTATGAATCTTCTGAAGAGGTTGACAAGGGTTATCCAGATGCTTCTTCTCCATTAGAGATAGTTTATGTGCCTTCACCTTTAGTGATTCATTGTGGAAAGTCATTGATTGAGGTTCCTATCATCCATGTTTAGTAGGACCATTCATCTTATGGTGGTGATTCACCGAGCATGTCCAATGATTCATTAAAACAAGTATCTCACTGTCCTCCTAAGTGGGATTCCTATCTATCAAACATTGCATCCTTGTCTTTAGAATCTCACATTTCAGATTTTGAAGACACATTTGATAGGTTATCTCTCCTCTTTGATGAAAACCATTGCACAAATATTTTCAACTCATCATGGTATTTGGATATTGTTCAACATCATTTTCCATAGTCCTGATTTGTCACCTTCTTCATTGATTAGGCATACACCTGATTTGATTGTGGCATCTTTATCTTTAGTGGAAAAGGAGACATATGATTATTTTTCAGAGACATCATCATCATACATCTTCATGATTATTTCCTTCAATTCCTATCTGGAATGGGAAGAATTCCCACATTTGTACATGGTTTTGTTTCTTTTGAAGGGGAGACAGGTTGTTTGTCGACATTGGATCATGTTTTTTCTTCAGTCACTTACCATTTTTGCAAGAAATTACACATTATGGGGGACTACATAGTCTCTCTCTTTCCCTCTTATGAGGGGTCATTGATTGTATATACATGATGGATGTAGTCCTTGGGGGGTATTATTGAGTCCTCCATACATCATGTTGTTTGGTTTTTTTATTTGTTTCAGAGAGGATTTTTATCCCACTAGGTTTTCTCCATTTATTTGGCCATGAGATATTTCATTTGATTTTATTTGTACATGGGTACTATTGTCACATAAAACTGTACCCTACTCAAAAATAGTTTATTTTTCTAATGACTAAATGGAGAAACCCTTGAGGTTGTGGGACCTTGTGTGAATGGGGTTGAATCTTTGAAGAATTATAACTTCCTCTTCTAAACTAAGTGTGAATGTTTTGTTCTGACCCAACACATGAAAACCCTATCACTACTCTAATCTAACAATTCACAAAGAAGAAGTGATAGAAGGAGAACATGAAAATGAAAGGAAGGTGATGAACCAAGATAGAAACATGTCTCTTATTGCTTCTAAACAACATAATACATCAATAAAATAGCTAAAACACCTACTCAAACATGAAGGTAAGTGGATTTTACACAAACATGCAAGGGCTAATAGTGATAATATTTGGATTTTATTAACATAAAAGCTTAGAAGTAATATTTACAATGGTATAATGTAAATAATGTGGTTTTTACAATAGAAAAACCTTATAGAAGCTAGAGGAAGAACCCTCAAAAAATATACAAGTTTTTCCTTTATAGTTTAGGCATAACTGAGATGAACAATAACTAACCCTAACCTAACTAGGGTTACAAATCTAATCAAAGAAACCCTAAGATCTATTCAAGAAATTTATGCCTAGATCAAGAATGGTCACCATACTTACTATGAAAGTAATGCCAAAAGGAGCTTGGAGAAAATGAAACCAGCACACCATCCCCCTTTCCATGGAGATTTTCCTCGAAAAGGTATCCAAAATCCCTGTGAAATCAGGGAAATAGGTATGGGAATGGTCAAAGAGGATAAGAAACAACAATGAATGGGCATGGTATCCACAAATAAACCAGGAGAAGTCACCCAAATGCATTAAATATGTCCTCAAAACCCTAAAATTAAAGCTTGTTCATTGGGACTAGTTGCACATTAATGGCATCGATGAAGAAAATTGCACCAATTCACGCATTGTCGAGGTATTAGGCCTGAAAAAAAACCTTTTAGAATCTTTTGAATTAAATGGTTTTAACTCCAAAAAATGTATCTCTATCAGGGGTTGGGCTTCAGGCTTCAAACCTACCATGTGTTATCTTCATTGAAAATCAAACTTCAGCACTGAACCATCAGAGATCGAGCATTGGACCATCAAATGTTAGGAGTTGGATTGTCAAATGCCGGTCTATGGTGAAACTGAAAAAGTTAAAGGGGATGATTGAAGGCTGACCCCTGAAACTTCTTAGATGAATTTAGATCAGTCAAGGGATGGAAGGAGGAAAAGGGGAATTTCAATGGCTAACACCCGAAACCTAGTTGAAGGGTGGGAAAGAGGATGAAGGATGTGGAAGCATAGAATAGGGTGGAGGGAAGACCAACCCCCAAAACCCAAAAATTTGACACTTAGATTTTTTTTGAGAAAAGCCAAGGTGAGCTTACGATGGCTGGAGGTAAAGCTTGAGGCTTACCTTAAAATATCGATAGAAGGTAATGGGGAAGAGCAAAGGAAAAAGGTCGATGGAAGAAAGGGGAAGGAAGGGGAGAAAGAGGAAGCAAGCATGAAGGTAAGTAGGTAAGGGACCATCCAAACACCCAAAATTCTAAGACTTAGCCAAATTCGGAACACTTCAAGGGAAACACATGTAGGATGACCCATGGAATATCACTCAAATTGGATATTAGTGATGGTTCATCAAAGGGGAGGATGGAATGACAACATTTTGGCAATTTTTGTGGGATTATTTCCTACTAATCCTAGAGTTTAGAGGCCTTATCAATCCATTGGGAATGGGTTCATGATGGTAAAAATTCAACAGCTAGGCCCTCTCTAAGAAAAAAAAAACATGTGCAACTAGACTAGGAGGAAAGCATGGAAACTAGGAACAAACATTCCATTAAGGATAATGTAAGGTGCACAAAGCACTTCATGGAAAGAAAAAATATTTACAATATATACATGAACGATCAAAACATATCAAAAATAAGGTTTAAGATGAATCCCATTGATTGAGATTGGAAGAACCTCACCGTCCAACTTGGAAAGATTGAATGCATTGGCCTCCTTGTAGCTTTTGATGATGTATGGACCACTCTAAATGGAATAAAACTTAGAATGTATTCCATTTTATGCACTATCGACATTCCATTTTAGCACTAGATCTCCCTCTTTGAATGTCATATGGATTTCCCTCTTGTCAAAATTTATTTTGACTTATACTTGATGTTCTTCTATGACTTGCATAAACTTGATCCTTGTCTCTTCCAGCTCCAAGAGCTCAACCATCCTTATTTCGATAGAATCATTTTCCTCTAAATCCAACTAATGTTCCAACTCAAGAGAAGGCAACTCCAATGATAATGGAAACCTTGCTTCTCTTGCATAAAATAGCATGAAAGGAGAATTACCAATTTATCTTTTAGGAGTAATAATATGAGCCCAAAGGGTTGTATTCAACTTGCTATGTCAGACCCTTTGGTTGTCTTCAATGGTACTCTTGATCATTTTGATCAGATTTTTGTTTGAAGACTCAGCCAGGCCATTACCTTGAAGATACTAATTAGATGAGGTAAATAATTAATACCATGCTTCATTGAATAATCAAGGATCTGAGAAATAGTAAATTCCTTGGCATTATCAGAAATAATGGTGGAACGAGTGCCAAATCTAGTAAAAATTCCATCAAGGAATTCTAAAATTGAAGCATTAGTGGCTTCCTTAAAAGCAACTACATCTGTCCACCTTGTAAAATAATTCATGGCTGTTAAAATTAACTTATGACCAACAATTGATGGTGGATTTATCATACCAATAAGATACAAAACCCACTACATAAATGGTTTATCAACTTGAATGGGGTGAAGAGGGAGGGCAACCAACCTTTTCTTTCTATAAAATAAAGCACATTTTTTGCAATTTCTCACCCATTTGTGTGCATCATTGAATTAGTTTGGCCAATAATAACTAGCCCTCGTGATCTTTGTAGAAATAGTCCTTGCAAAAAAATGGCCACCTAAAGAGCCATCATGGAACTCATTTAGCAATTTTCCAACTTGATATGCCTCTATGAATCTTAATAGGACTCAATTGAAATAATTTTTGAAGAGTATTCCATCCATTATGACATAAGGAATGGATTGTAATAAAAAATGTCTCCTTTTGGCCATATCTAGACCCAAGTGATATCTACCTTCCTATAAAATGGTAGTCATATCATGCACCCAACTACCTTGTATGTTTTCATTTGGTGCTTTTTGTCCCTATAGCACAAGGGAAGCCTCTATAGGAGTCTCAAAAGTTAAGAAAATTTTCTCACATAACCCTTTACCTCTTACTAGCTTGGTGATTTTGATGTCAACATCATACTCCATCATCTTGCCAATCAAACCAGCCATTTTTTCATTGATATTTCTACTCAACATGAACTCTTTAATGCTGACATGGGGAACCATTAGCTATATCTTGTTATTAGACAACATATGTTTCAATTTTTTCAATGCTCTAATAAGAGCAATATTTTTCTTTTCAACATAGTTGACATGACCTCATAATCTTTGAGTCCTTCACTAAACAAAGCAACAGGCTGCTCTAGATTTTGTTTATTTAGCTGGGTTAGTACAAGTGATATACTTCCTTCACCTCCAAAGCTATAAAGAATAAAATCCCTATCATAGTTAGGATTGAAAAGGGTAGGAGCTTGAGCAATTTCTTGTTTGATAGCCTACAAGATATCCTTACCTTTGGTCTACTTGAAGACCACATTTTCTTAAGCATAGAAGTAAGAGGCTTTTCCAAAGAAACAAGGTTTGGAATGAACCTCCTCACAAAGTTAATTGTTCCTAAGAAAATTTTTAATCCTTTCTTATGGCTGGGAAGTGGGATGACCAAGATGGATTTTACTCTCGTAGGATCAATGACCAAGCCACCCTTTGAAACAATGTGCCCAAGAAGCTTTCCATGATTAGTGACAAAGACACATTTATTTGAATTTAGGGAAATACCATATTTCCTATATTTTTGAAATACTTTCTCAAGGTGACTAAAATGGTCACTTGCATGCTTTGAAAACACTACGATATCATCCATTTATACCAAAAATATTGTCTAAACATACCTTGAAATGCCATATCCATGGCTCTCTGAAAAGTGGCACCTGCATTGGTTAGATAAAAAGGCATTTTACAATAACCATAGGTGCCCCACTTTGTAGTAAACATTATCTTATGGTAATCAAATTCTTGGACTAGAATTTGGTTATAGCCTGAGTAAACGTCCAAGAAAGAAAAAATTTATGACCCACCTATGAAGAATGCTTGATGGTAAAAATTATTCTAGCCTCAATAAATTTGGCCAAATCCTTTCTCATTAAAGGCTCAACCTTAGGATTCATAGGCCTTTGTTTTTTCCTTATGGGTTTGGAATCTAGATCTAATTCAATAGTATGTTGGAAAAGGCTTTGGTGAAAACCCTTTGGGTCTTCATAAGTCCAAGCACGTACATTAGTGTATCTATTGTAAGGATCTATGAAAAATCATGTTCAACGGTAGAGCATACCTTTCCCAAGCTTAGAGACTTTCCCTCTAAAATTTAAATTTCCTTAAAGTCACCCTCCTTTGTAGCTAATTTCATCCCTTTTTTCTTTAACTAATCATCAGGGTTGAAAATACCTTCAAGTGTGATAAGAGCATTTGGTAGCTTGTTGCCACTCAACTACACAATCTGATCATCATACTGATTTTATAGCCTAGACTAATTTATTTTAGAAAATTCTCCCTCATCTTGTATAAAATTCACTATCTTTTGGTAACTATCAAAGACTTTCCAGTGATCTTGATTATCTGGAATAACAGGCCTTGCCAAAATTATGATATGTTAATCCTTTTTACTTGCAATATGTCTTGGTATGTCAAACTGAGCACCAACTAATGGAAGTCTATCAACACGTTTATTATGATTTATTGGAAATGTTTGGATGTTAAAACCCTCAAATTCCTCTACCAAATCCCAAACCCTATGCTTGTAGGATTTGAGCAGATTATTCTTGGTTAATATTTGAGTTTGGACTTGATGAGCAACCAATTCACTGTCACCAAATACCTATAACAATTTGATATTTCCTTTTTGTGTAAGTTGGAGACCTTGGATGAGTTCTTCATAGTCATCCACATTGTTAGTGCAACTAAATTGAAGCCTTAAAGATAAATAATACTTTTCCCTACTCAGAGATAATAGAAAAACACCACACGAACACCATTTATGTTCCAAGAACCATCAAAAATATCTTCCACAATCCCCCTACATCCTCTTGATCTTTTATGATATTGGGGATAAATAATTCTCCTCATGAATGCAATAAGTTCCAAGACTAGTCTCCTCTAATTTAGCACCAACAAATTGATCAATATGTAAAGCATTTCCCAATTCGTCCAACAAAAAATTAGGTACTTCCTCTATTGGATTTGAAGGCTCATGACTATAACATCCCTATATTTTATCATGAAATGTAAGGTGCATGTTTATTAGACTAGGAGTGTAATTCTCTAGATGATCCTTTTCTATAGGCTCAAATTTGATGGTTTCTTTAGTGCCATATCTAGTTCTAAATAGCATGTAATACCAATCAGCATATATGTACCCACCTATCTTAGCTATGAAATCCCTAGACAAGAAAATGGAAAATTGAGTAGGGAGGTCTATGACTAAAATTTATTGAAATGCATCATAGCTGGGACATGCATGCAAGGACAATTTTAAGTGTTTAATTACCCCCACGGTATTGACAATAGTGTCATCCAATTATAAAACTTGTCTAGTCACCGATTCATACTTGATGCCAAGCATGTCAACAATCCCCTTATGCATGACTGAACTACTTTCCCCTGAGTCTATCATACAAGTATACATGATATGATTCCCAATAATTAATGAAATATAGAAGGGAGGTGGCTTATCTATTTTTTTTGGATTTCCTTCTTCTTTTTGGGGCTGCACTAGGCTAATTGATGGAGTAGGATGCTCTTTTTCTTGCACATCCTTCATTTGTCTATGTTCCTTTAAATCATGTTGTAGTAAATCCCTTTGTGATGGGATAGATAGAGCCTCCCAAATAGTAACATTTAGATTCCCTTTCTTCGTTTTCTCTACTATGTTGAATGGAAGTTGACTACCTTTAGAAGGAACCTTTTGAAAAAGGTCAAGAAATTGCTTGTGTGATCTGAGGATGCTCCACCACTTGTTTAGGCCTATTAACACGTTGATTTGATCATGGAACCTCTATTTTTCTACTTTTTGTTCCAACATTTACAACATTTTAAGATGGTTGGGAAGATGATGGCTTCTCAACCATGGAAGTTGCACCACCCTCCATTACTCTTTTCTTTGATCTTGTTTTATGTGTTATTGCATTGGTATCCACTTGATTTACACCACATAAATATTCTTGACACCAAATGAAAAATGAAGAGTCACCTCATGCATGATTTTAATTATTAGCAGCTATTTGGTTCATGCCAAGTTGCTGCTCTGAAGTAGAGGTCTCATTTTGAGCTACCAAAGTTTGCGCAAACTCACCATTTTGACAAGCATTTTGATTATGAGATTTCTCACAATGGTAACAACACTCTTTCTCTTGTGCTAGATTATTTTTCACTAGGACCAATTCCTTATAAGTGTTGGTATTTTTTGTATACATTTTATTCATGGGCTTAGTATGATTCCATTGATTTTGTCCTTGATAAGGTGGCCTATTTTGTTGATAACCTTTATTTTGAGGCTGATAGGGCCAGTTATTTTGAGCTTTCTACCTATCCAATGCTATTAAATTGTTGTTTATATTTTGGAGAAAGGTACCCCAATATTTTGGAATTGCAACAAAACTAGAAGGTTGGTATGTGGGAACCACTAGAATAGTAGCCAGTGAGATAGGATCCAATGTGTGTTGTGGAGGAAGCTTTGGAAATAAATGCATTAGTGGTATAGGAGCTATCTTTCTTGCTTGTATTAAACAATTTTCTACCCTTATAGCAAGATAATATGCTCTAGGTAAAGTGGTTGAATCATAATAGCTATATCACTATTAAGAGCCCTCAAGAAATACAAAAAAGTATGCTCGAAAGAAGGCTTGACCATGGTAGGGATTCTATCCCAATTCTTTTGAAATCTGTAATTGAAGTCACTCATGAATTCATGAGCCACTCTTTTTATTGTTGTTAGGTACTCTACTAAGGATAGATTGTCACTTTTATCTTCAAAATTCTTACATAACTTCTCTCCTAATTCATCCCAGTTATGAATGGTGTTAGGTGGAAGACCTCTATACCATTTTAATTCTTTTCCTTTTAGGGAAGTGGCAAGAAACCTAATAGCCACATTGTCTTCTATTACATCATGCACCGATCATATGTTTTCCACATCATATGATATGTTCTACGTGATTAGTAGACAATTTACCAATAAAATGAGAAATAATTTTGAGGGAATTGACAAGTATATCATCCTTTTGGGCTAAAATTAAGGGGTTGCCACTAGTAAAAGACACAAAAGGTTGATTTATAGGTATAACCATATGGAATAAAAAAAAATTTGTATGGATAGTGGTTGTTCTAGCTTGAAATAATTTTTTTTGTATAGAATGTAAAAAATGTAGTGTTTGCAATAGAAAAACCCTAGAGAAGACATAAGAAGAATCCTCAAAAAATATACAAGTGTTGCCTTTATATTTCAGGCATAACTGAGATGAACAATAATTAACCCTAACCTAGCTATGGTTACAAATCTGATCAAAGAAACTCTAAGATCTATTCAAGAATTTTGTGCCTAGATAAAGAATCATCACCATACCTATTGGGAAAATTGCACCAAAATGAGCCTAAATAAAAAGAAACCAGCTTATCATCCACCCTACCATGAATATTTTCCTAAAAAAGGCATAAAAAATATAAGTGAAATTAGGGAAATAGGTATGAGAATGGTTAGAGAGGACAAGCAGTAGCAATGAATGGGAATAGCACTTATAAATCCACCAGGCTAAGTCACAAAAATGTATTAAAGATTTCCTCTAAACCCTAAAATTCAAGCTCAACCATTGGGAGTAGTTGCACATTAATGGTGTTGGTGAAGAAAATTTCCCCAATTCATGGATTGTCAGGGCAGCAGGCCCAAAAAACACCTTTAAGAAGCTTGTGAATTAAATGGTTTCAGCCCAAAAAATGTATCTCTATCGGGGGCTAGGCTTGGATCCTACCTTGTGTTGTCTTCATTGAACATGAAACTTTAGCGCTGAACCATCAAAGATCGGGCGTCGGGCCATCGAATGTAAGGAGTCCAACTGTTGGATGCTAGTCTATGGTGAAACTAAAAAGTTAAAGGGGAAGCCCGAAGGCTAACCTTTGAAACTTCTTATTTAGAGGAATTTAGATCAATGATGAGATGGAAATTAGGAAAAGGGAAGGCCGATGGTCAACACTTGAAACTATTGATGTGTGTTTTTGCACTTCTCAACATAGGTAATGCATAGATGCATCATCTCTCTTGAAAGGTAGAAATTTGCAAACAAGTTACAAAATCCTACCCCAAGGTCTCTCGGGTGTCAGGTCATGAATTTCTTGGAATGACTCAATTGGTTTTATGTGATTTTCTAGTAATCACAGGGCAGCCTTAGATATGCTAAGTTGGAGGGAGATCGGTTCTTTAAATGGAGTTCTCAAGAGTTAGAATTGATGTGAAGTTGCTGCAAGTTCAAAATAGCAAACTGGACTCCACTTTTATCATTAGATGTGGCTTTACAATGATGCTTGAACTTTGTGTAAAATACTATTTCAAATAAAGGTCAAAAGGGAAGGGAGAGGAAGAAGTTCCTAGACCTACAACTACTAATGAATAGTGATAATGGAGAGTGCTATAGTGGAAACCTCCCTGAAGCTAAGTTCCACTTAACCAAATTAGATAATAGTATCATGAAACCAATTCTATCTTCTAAGGTCTACAGATTTTCAACCATTCATTCACCATGAGCATGAATAACAGATGAAATTTAAGTATAGCAATAGGTTTATGTTCAGACTAGATTTATACTACTGTTTATTATCAACAAACAACAAAAAGCATGAACAAGGAAGGGCATCACAACAACAAAATTCTTCAGCATCAATGAACAACATTCACTAATCTACTAAAGCATGTAAAACACATAGAATAGAAAATTCAATCTACTCAAATCATTCTACTATGAGGAGAAGAATCATGAAATGTGAATGAAACTCAAGGATCCACCAAAATCAATGAATTTCTATTAAATTTTTAGTAGCATGTCTTTACAACAACTCAACTCTCTCTTGAAAATGGGAGGAGACCCCCTATTTATAGTGCTAAAAAAAAAAAGGAGTGGCCAAGATTAAATCTCATTATGTGGCCAAGATTCACTACAAACTAGGGTTTCACCTACCCCCAATATTTTACAATTTAAAATACATTTTTGTCTTTTAGCTTATTTTTTCCTCTAGTGCCTAGCACTGTAGCACTTTTGTCTTCTAGTTGGTTGCTCTTTGTTGTAGCTAAACAATAAGGAAATCATCATCAATGATAAGCTTTCCTTCGTTTTTCTTTGTAGTGGAATAATCCACAAATTTTCCTATCAATACCTGGAGCTTATCCCATTCCATTATATCTGATTAGTGTATTTGAAATGAAAATTTCTTTGATCGGCCTGTGATTGATTCCTAGTTCATCATGAATTTTGGCATATCCTTAGCCATTTGTTTAGACTGGATAGAGGCATTGGTATCGAAGTCCATAAAATCGTACGATAGCAAATCTATTTTTTTGTTCTCCATTTTCTTATGAAAGTACTACCTCATTTTTCCCAGATCAAGCTTGAGGGCCAGCATTTCATAGTCTATCATCAGCTTGAGGTAATCCTTAGCATCTGCCCTGTGTTCCTTGGCCCACTCCAAATCGATCTCTACCTCAAGGAGCACTTTCTCCAAGACTTCTTTCCTGTGGTCCAAACTCATCTTCCATGTTTCGACCAGCCACTGATTATTCTTTGCCAGACCTAACTCATTTTACCATAATTTGTCCAGTATCTTAAGGATAGCTTCAATCTTAGGATATGTAATACTATATAGCTTTGTGAAGTGATGGAAGGTCTTCTTGGTAGACTCTAGTTGTTTTAGTAGGTCCCAAAACTTGTTTATTGTTCAGATGTCATGGCCAATGCCCATATCTCCATTATAAATCACACACCAAAACTAGTCTTCAGTGGCCTTGGACCAATTCTTTATTTTCTCTAGCTTTTCAATGTGGTCCTTTAATAGCAACAACCGTGGGGCTAACGATGTTGTTGGAAATTCCTCTACAGAAGACCATTGTTGTATGTAGGCACTGAGATTTGCCACTTGTTCATTCAATTCTTCCTTATAGGACTGGTTCTTATTCATTTGATGAACAATCATAGCCACATAAACCTAGAGATGATCTATCTTCTACTCCGTTGTGGTTGTACCCAGATTAATAGCGAAGAGATTATAGGTTACCCCTTCTTTATCCAACACCAGGGTGGAAATTTGCACTGTCTGAGATCTTGATGCATCCATCATGATGTGTGATCTAACCTTCAGCTTCTTTTATTTCTTGGCTCTTATTTGAGCTTGTGCTAGGATTTCTTCCAGCCTTGCCTTGGAATCCATGAGGGTGGGGGTCTTCTTCTATATTTTCTTCTCTAGCCACTCAAGCATCTGAGATCCCTCTTTTGGTGATTCCTGACCACGTTCTTCTCTTTGAATATGTTAGATCTCTCTCTCTTCATGATCTGAGGCCTCTTTCTCTATTTTCTCTTCATCCTCCTCATCTGAGTCATGAATGAATATAGCCTTTTCCTATTCCTTAGGGCCATCTTCCCATTCAAGCAGCTTTTCTTCTTCTTTCCTAGGCTCTGCATGATGTTCTACCTCAAGGATTTTCCTTGTTTTAGCCTCTTCTTTAGGCTTATCTTCTTTTTTAGTTCCATCTTGTTTCTTTCCTTCTTATTATTCTTTTTTGGGAGGTACCTCTTCTTGCTGACCAAGGCTTGTATATTTCTCTTTTGACAGAGGCTGGGTATACATTTCTATGTCTTTATCAGCTTCTTTCTCTTCTCTGGAAGACTGCCTCTCCATTTCCTCTCCAAAATCTTTGAGTTTTTTAGACATCTCCTCTTCAATTATCGGGTCAAAAGAATCTATTACATACTTGGCATTGGGTTTTTTGACATATTCTTCCTCTAAGGACCATGACTTCTCTTCCTCTTCATATACCACCTCATCGATGACTAGGTGTTCATATTCCAGATGTGTGTGGTAGTCATCCTTCAAGGGATCTTCAAGCTTAGCATTCTTTTCTCTTTCAGCCATCTCCCTTTCTCATCTCTCTAATTATTTTGATATTTGCATTGTCACCTCCATTTTGCGTGGCTCTATTGTAGGAGGGATAGGGAGACCGACAATAGGTTGATCCAGGGTAGCTTACACTATAGGGTTCATCAACACTCCAGAGATCTCCATGGGAATGTTTTCCATATTCTTGGAAAATGCTTCTAGAAGAGTGAGGGTGGGCATAGTTGTCATTGAGGCTAGTGGAATCACTATTGATGGAGACATTGAGGAAGAGGAAAGTGGAGAAGTTGTGATAGAGGAGGAATCTCTTACCATGATAGGTGCAATAGGTGAGGTGGTAGAAAGGTGAACTGAGACATCCACTATGGGCGGGGAGGAGGCAGCTAGCGCTTGAGATGTCATATGAGGAGTAACAATAGTAAGGATAGAGGTAGCAGGTGGTGACTTGAATTGCTCGACCTCTTCTCCTTATTCTCCTTTGTGCATCAAATCATCTTGAATAGTTGGCATCTCAGAGAATGTTCCTGATTTCTTTTCTTTCTTTGAGGTTTCAGCCTCTAACGACTTCGCTTAGATATTTAATTCCTTTTTCAGGACCTAGTGGTTGAAGGAGACTTGGGAGCTTCTTCAGTTGTAGCAGTGGTCCCACTATCTGTCTCACTCTCGAGCTCATCTTTGAGCTTGCCATAGGTAAGATCAACCTATTGAAGGTTTAGTTGAGCAACTTGTGCATCAACCCATTATCTGGTTTAGTGCTCGATTGGCTTTGTCAGAATATCAAGGTCATTGACCTTGTCCTCATTCCAGTCTATGAGGGGTAATGGTAGGTTGGCAGAAACATCGAACCTCAGATCTATAACAGTGTTTTCTTCCTCAATGATTTGATCTGGCACTAGCAACTGGGAATTCCCTAGGGAATCCTTGTGGCACATGCGATTCGCCCAAAGGGGAAAATGCAACTAGGTGTGCTAGTCTTTAGGGTTCTTGTCAAGCAACTTCTTGGTCACAATGATCAGGTTCTTGTTCGTGGATTCAGCTAAGCCATTGCCTTGAGGATAGTAATTGGATGAAAACTTAAGGGCAATGTTGTAATCAAAGGCCCAACTAGAAAATTTTAGCGAGGCAAAGGTGGGGCCATTATCACAAATGAGGGCATATGGGCAACCAAAATGATTCAAAATAAAACTCTTAAGAAAGTTAATAACTACCTCTATAGTACATTGCCTACATGTAATTTCTTCTATCCATATAGTATAATAATCAAAGGTGGTTAGAATGTACTTGTGGCCTACAGAGGATGGTGGGCTTACCAAAATAATGAAGTCCAGACCCCATTGCATGAACAACCTTACCTCCAAGACTGGTTGGAGCAGGAGAGCAACATTTATTTCCCTGACAGTAGCCATTTCGTAGATGTGGCTATTTCAGACATGGTAATGTGCATCCTTGAAGATAGTTGGCCAATAATACCCAACCCACAAGATTTGATGAGCAATTGTAGGACCGTATCCATGGCTAGTGTTGAATTTATCATGAAATTATTTTATAACATGGATTGCTTCCTCCTTACCTAGGCATCTGAGGTAGATCCCTTCATGATTTTTCTTATAGAGCATAGAATCTTGTAGCATATAGCTACTAGTCTTTAACCTAAGAGCATGCTTTTGGACTCCCTATAAGTGGGGCAGGAACTTATTATGAAACAAATATTAGATCATATTATCATACCATTCTCCAGGGGAGACATCTTTGAGTTAATACTTCTGGATAGAAATCTCAAGACTTTCTTCAATTACTACTTCAGCTATCATTATAGTGAGGGCCTAACCTCTTACCAATTTCATTGGTTGAATCTCCATATCATATTCTTGCAGCAAGATGACCCATTTTTCTCTTCTTTCTCCTAGTTCATTTTGCATCAACAATGTCTTTACTATTAGGTCAGGCACTATGGAAAATACCTTATTATGCAAGATATAGTGTCTAAATTTTTTTCCTCCCCTGACTAGAGCATATGCTTTATTTTCAACATTGTGGTATCTTAGCTCTACATCTTTTAATGGAGCTCTCATGAAGGCGATTGGGTGCTCACTTGCTTCGTCATCATTTTGTTTCAATATGTTGGCACAGGAATGGTCTGAGGGAAATGAGTAGATATAGAATGGCTTCAGATAATCGAGATTGACTAATATAGGTGCATCAATAATTTCTTTTTTGATTTCCTCAAAGGCTTGCTTCAATTCTAGTGTCCATTCAACTTAAGCGTATTGCTTCAACATGGCATTGAGTGGCTTAAATATCTCAGGAAATCCTATGATAAATTTCTTGATGAAATTTAACTTTCCAAAGAAATATTTCAGCTATTTCTTGCTATCTAGCATCTAAATCTTCATTATAGCTTGGATGCATTTAGGGTTTGTGGAAATTCCTTTCTCCGAGAGGACGTACCCCAACAACTTTCCCTTAGTAACCCTGAAGATGCACTTCTTTGGATTGAAAGAAATTCCAAATTATCTACATTTTTAAAAGACCTTACATAGATTGAAGACATGGTCTCCCCTATTTTTTGAAAACAATGTAAGATCATCCATATAAATGATGATGCACTTAAAAATTATGTCCTTGAAGGTGATTTCCATCACACACTGAAAGGTGGCACCGACATTGATGAGATCGAAAGACATCCTCATGTATGCAAATGTCCCCCACTTAGTGGTGAATGTTATTTTATGTCTATCTTCATACTACACCATCACCTAGTTATACCCCAAATATCCATCTAGGAAAGTCAACATTTGAGAACCATTGACAATCTTAAGTACCTCATCCAATGAAGGCATCAAGAAATTATCCTTTTTTGAAGCTCTGTTCAAGTTATGAAAATCAACACACAACTTGATTTCTCCATTATTTTTCCTGATCAGAACTAGATTTCTCACCCACGTAGAGTGTCTGACCCAAAATATGATTCTTGTATATAGAAACTTTTGTATTTCTTTGTAAACGATAGGTTCTAATAATACATTGATGGGGCGTTGTCGTTGTCAAAATGGTCTCGCATCTGGATTAAGAGGAATGGTTTGAATGATGATCAAGGTATCATACATCTTCAAATCATCATACTCCAAGAAACTACATCATGATACTTCCACAAAGCATCAATGATTAATTTCTTTTCTTCCGATGTGCACACCTTGCCAATGAATACATTCTTAACTTCCTTGGTTGTTCCAAGGTTATGGGTGTCACATTGATTGTTGATGGAGTCCTTCTTTGCTTGCTGATCCTAATCTCTGATATGATCTAAGTTAAATATTTTCTCTAGCTAGGCCATACCTCTAGGAATAGTTTTGGTCTTGAGGTTAATGACTCCTTCTGTATCTAACTTAGCCTCTTTAGGCTCATTCTATCTAGGCTGCAAATACATCGGAGCTGTTGGTGAAATCTAAGATGTGTTTATCATCATTGAACACTTGGAAATTGGCCACATTATCTAGGACAAATAGGATGGAAGTGAGCTCAATAGTGAACCTTTTGAGGCCCGACAAAGATAGGGTTTGAAGGGTGTTGAGTGCTTGAGCCAAGGCATTAGCGGTATAATTTCTAGAGCAAGGGATCAACTGAATATTAAATGAATCTAGGATTTCTAGTAGATCCCATACCCTATGCTTGTAATTAGTTATTCTTTTGTCATAAAAGGAATAAAGCTTTCTCACTTGTTTCAGGACTAACTCTAAGTCACCAAAGACTTGTAGAATTTTGACCCTTTTCTTCAATGCCATTAAGAGACCAAGAACCAAAGCCTCATACTCTGCTACATTATTCATGCAATAAAACTTAAGTCTGTGGGTAGAAAAGAATGACTTACCCATTGGGATGATTAATTCAAAGTTGGCTTTGGCTCCTTGTTTAGATTTGGACCACCAAAGCGCAACATCCAAAATTTGGACGAATCCTCGGTCTTAGAACCAACAAAGTTTTATTTTATAGCTGGTAATGTCTTCACTTCAACAACCTTAGAAGGTGGCACAGATTCAGCATGACCTTGATTTGGTTGTGCCACTTGAGCTCCTCTTTTTGGGGTGACTTGTCCTTTGATATGCTCAATTTCTATTTGGCATAGGAAACATTTGAATTTAGGGTCAGAAGCATTATGTACGCTACACCAATTAGGAAATAGGATTTCTTAGAAATCCATCCTTGCACCCAAGCTGAGCTGATCTTGCATGCATTTTTCCATGAAATCTTGGAAGCCATCCAACAATCCAAGATTTCTATTTTTATAGGAATCTTCATCATCTGACTCAATCAATAATTTTGTGCTCTAGGGCATGTGGGCCAAGCCTATAGGTGAACTACACAACACAAGGAGGACCTCCTTGGCTACTTCTTCTTCATGACATTCTTGTTCATCTGGATATGCTATAGGGCAGTAATTCCCTAGTTTTGTCCTAGTAAATAACACTTCATTCATGTTTTTGTACTTCGCAATCATAAAATTCATGCGCAGTTCTTGATCTATACGGATCTGATTTGGCAACCCTTTCCACAATAGCTATAGGTGATATTAGTCAATGGCAACGTATCCATTCAATGCCCATGTGAAATCCCTTCCTCAAATGATGACATAAGTGTCAGGGATATCAACAACTTGAATGTCAATTGTTTGTTGTATCCTTGGATCAACAATAATCTACATAGGTATTATGTTAATTTCACCAACTATGTTGATCTTCATTTTATCTAGTTGTGTCACCTTACATCAGGAGGGAGTTGGAACTATTCTTAAAGCTTTGCATACTACCAAGGGCATGATGTTGGTAGAAGCTCCTGAATGAAGCAAACAATTATGTAAATTCTTCCCAAATATTCTAATGGTATTCAGTAAGGGAGGGGTTTCAAACTTTCCTTGAAACAACCCTCCTAAGATATCAACTTGGGCTACCTGACCCTTATCTTTATCATTACCTTTGTTTTGGGCTTGGGCTTGGGTTTTATCTTGTTCCTTAGCAGGTTGTTTATTTGCCTATTGATTTGAAGGCGATTTTTCCTTCTTATTGAATATTTTTCAAATGACAGGCTCATTTTGTGAATCATCAAAGGAGACCCTCTTGGTAGGTACCTCCTAGGTTGGCTTAGATGAAGGATTCCCATTGATCATCCTAAAAAATACATTCCTAACTATTGGGACTTTGAGAAACTCAAAGGCGGATAGGCTCAATTTGACCTTCTTGAACTCCTCTGCTATGTATTCCCTGATTTGTTCAATTTCAGCTTCAAAAGGGGCACTATGGGAGGTGTTGATTGGGTGGTTTTGATTTTGACCCTCCTATTTGTTCTTGCTGAAGTATTAGGTAGGTACATGAAGATAGCCTTGGTTATTACTAGCGTTCAGGTCAAGAGGGGTACTAAAGTTATTAGGTGGAGTCAAGGTGGTGAAAGGGCCACCTAATTTCCCACTTGCTTGTCTATTTCTTAAGTCATATGGGGTTTCCCTTTGATGAAACATTTGGACTTCATCTTCTCTCGACTCTTCCTCATGTACTGGACCATTATCTACTAAATTGAAGAGTTGAGACAAAGGTATTTTGGCACTTACCTCTTCTTCTTTGTCGTCATTTGTGGTAGAAATCTCCTTCTCAAGCATGTTGCTCTCGCCCTTGGGGAAAGGAGCTTGGTTGACCACCAACACCGAGGAATCATATGGTTTGGATGAAACAATATCTCTACATCCCAAGCTATCAACGATGTATTGGAACTCTATCTAAAAAATCTTAGCGGTCGTTTAGAACTTTGGAAAATCGAACTCGAAATGTTTACTTGTCTTGTGAATGTGGCACCATCTAGATAAGACAACCTCAACTAGGTATACCCCACTCATGGTCTTTTCGTTGTTGTTGGGCTAGTATAGAGGTGTGGGAATGCCACCATTTTTTGGCCTCATGTTACATGTTCGATCTTGTCTCTGCAAAGGCCTCTTGTCGAAGCTCTACCCTGAATTCTGATTTCTTTCATAGTTCTGTCTGGAAGAAGCACTGACATCATGGTTGTTGTGGTTATCATGATTTTCCTGATTGAGGTTAGCCTAAATGCTTCTTTGAGAGGCTTGCAACTGGTTTTTCTATTTCCTTAGGTGTATCATCTTAGTTGACATCTTCTTAATCATTTTAGTTAGCTCATTTATCCAGTCCTTTTTTGCATTACGCAGCTGCGAAGCTGAATTCTGAAGGAAAATCGACTGCACTGGTGGTTGATTCTGATGAGTGGGTGGGAACTCAAAATTTTGTAAGTACACCAGTACTTTGGCTGACTAAGCATGAACTTGGTACTATTTGGGCTGCAAGTATTGAGGCATGGGTGGCACCTGATTCAATGGTTGTTCGGGGTGGGGCACCATCACAAGTTGCCAAACTTGATTCATCAAGGGTGTCTGATTTGCTAAAGATTGGGTAATCCATTGAACCTAATATGGATGGGAAACTAGCCCCAAAGATGGCATCAAACCAAAAATGTGTTGTCCTAGATCCATACTAGCTTTGACTGCTTTCGCGTAGGCATCCATCAACTGGGTAGGTGGTGGGTTCATCCTTTTCACCAGGGTGGAAGTGAGGTTGTCCAGGCCTTCATAGTACACTAGATGGACAGAGGGATCATCAACCAAATAAGGCATCTATAGTCTCATGTATGCTCGGTGAAACCTGTCATTAAAAGAGCTTATTGGCTCATTGAATTCCCTTTGGATGACCATGAACTACTGGTATAGTTCAAAAGGGCTAACTAGGACCTTCAATTTATGTAGGAAGGCATTCTTCAACAAAATCCTAAGTGGTTATGTTTCTCGTTGGAAAATGAACATACCAGTAGAAGGCCTCCTCCCCAAAGGAATAAGGGAAGAGCCTACATGCCACATCTTCATGTTGTATCTACATATCTTTCAAGGCTGTTTGAAAGATCTTGATGTGCTCCTCTACTATCCTCTATGGATCTTGAGGATTAAACTTGGTGCAAAATCCCTTCGGGTTCTTTGGAATATCATGGTAGACATTGAAGGAAAAAGGGAACAAATTGTTGTCCAACCATTCCATACGAGGTGGAGGTGAAGGATGGTGTGCCAAATTGACTTGAGGTTGCAAAGGGGTAGCAACAGCTACTAGGATAGTGCCCAAAAAAGGAGGTGTGTTGGGTTGGAAGGCAGTGCCTTGGTTGTGGGAGATGGCAGTCTGGAAGGTAGTTTGGAGCAGTTGAGAAGAGAAATGTGTTGCCAAGGGTGAATTTGAATGGGCAGAAAGAGAGGATGAGGATGAAGGTGAAGTGGGCTGGTTGGATGTGTCAGAGGTGGATGCTTCCCCTCTTTTAGCTCTTCTAGCATTGGTAGGGGTGGTAGCTCTTGAAATTCCCCTCTATTTGGTATGGATATTAAAACTCTATGGATTCTTTTGGGGGAGAATGAACCAATTTGATCCAGCTTAACATGATTCATACCCTCCTTCTAGTGCCAATTTTATTGGTGGGTGTTTTTGCAGATCTCAACACAGGTAATGCATAGATACATCACCTCTCTTGAAAGGTAGAAATCTGCAAACAAGTTACAAAATCCTACCCCAAGGTCTCTTTGGTGTTAGGTCATGACTTGCTTGGAATGTCTCAACTGCTTTTATGTGATTTGTTGGTTATCTCAGGGCAGCCTTACATATGTCAAGTTGGAGGGAGATTGGCTATTTAAATGGAGTTCTCAAGAGTTAGAATTGATGTGCAGTTGCTACAAGTTCAAAACAACAATCTGAGCTCCACTTTTATCATTAGATGTGGCTTTAAAATGATGCTTGAACTTTTCCTAAACTATAATTTCAAATAAAGGTCAAAAGGGAAGGGAGAGGAATAAGTTCCTAGACCTGCAACAACCAATGAAAAGTGATAATGGAGAGCGCTATAGTGGACAACCTTCTTGAAACTAAGTTCCACTTAACCAGATCAGCTAATATTATCATGAAACTAGTGCTATCTTCTAAGGTCTACACATTTTCAACCATTCATTCACCATAAGCATGAATAAAAGATGAAGTTTAACTGTAGCAATAGGTTTATGTACAAACTAGCTTTACCCTACTATTTATCATCAACAAACAACAAAAATCATGAATAAGAACAGGCATCAACACAACATAATTCTTTAGCATCAATGAACAACATTCCCTAATCTACTAAATCATGTAAAACACATAGAACAACAAAGTAAATATACTCAAATCAATCTTCTATGAGGAGAAGAATCATGAAACATGAATGAAACTCAAGAATCCATGAAAATCAATGAATTTCTTTTAAAGTTTCAGCAACATGTCTTTATAAAAACTCAACTCTTTCTTGAAAATGAGAGGAGACCCCCTATTTATAGTGCCCAAAAATAAAAATGAGTGGCCAAGATTAAATCTCATTGCAACATGTCTTTATAAAAACTCAACTCTTTCTTGAAAATGAGAGGAGACCCCCTATTTATAGTGCCCAAAAATAAAAATGAGTGGCCAAGATTAAATCTCATTGTGTGGCCAAGACTCACTACAAACTAGCATTTCACCTACCCCCAATATTTTACAATTTAAAATACATTTTTGTCTTTTATCCTATTTTGTCTTCTAGTGCCCAACATTGTAGCACTTTTGTCTTCTAGTTGGTTGCTCTTTGCTGCAGCTAAATAGTGAGGAACTCATCATCAATGATAGGCTTTCCTTCATTTTTCTTTGTAGTGGCACACTCCACAAATTTTCCTATCAATACCCGGAGCTTATCCTATAGAAACATGAAATTGACCTAGGTCTGCGAACTCAATTTTCTCATCAATTCTTCTAAACATAATTTTGATTATGTCCTTCTAACCAAATTCAACGATTAATTAAATAATAAACAATTATTTAATTAATTCATCTCTCTTATTCTTCTTGACTATTTAAATAAATCACATTTATTTAAATACGCCACTAATGTCTAAAGTCCTCTTCAAATTAAATAAATTATTAAATTTATTTAATTCACTATTCCCTCATGATTATTTAAATAAATAAATTTTATTTAAATATGTCTCTAATATAAAAGTTTTCTCATAATTAAATAAATCCCCCTTAATTTATTTAATTATTAACCCACTTCTTCCATAGTTAAATAATTTAAATTAATTATTTAATTGTCTCTCACAATTCATTTCTATATTTAAATAAAAAATCATTTATTTAAATTTCTCTCTCTTCAAGTAAATAATTTAATTATTATTTACTGTCACATGACTTCACCATTTTGAATTAAATTAAAATATTAAATTCAAAATAGCATTTCCCTCCACAAATTAAGTAATTTCTAAAAATACTTGATTTTCTAACTCATCCTTTTTCTACTTGCTAATTCTCATCTCATTGTCACACCTATTCTCATTCCTTGATTTAATTTCTTAAATTAAATCTTGTCCACTCAATTTGAATTTCACCCTAAAGTTTCCCTAACCCTAATTAAGGGGTTGTTATTTTGAATCTTGACCATAGATTCTAGGGCACTTCTCAATGTTTAATCTCATCTGTCCATCCAAAATTGCATTTTCTATAAAATGCCAATTTTGTCCTCATTTTATCAATCTCTTAATATCTTGAAAACTTCTTGCATTTCTTGAGTTTAGAATTTTCTTGTCATTTAGCCATCTAGTTTTGCATGTAGGATTTTATATTCTCTAGCATAAATACTTGAATCCTTCAACACTTGCTTAGGACTAGTCACAATAGTAGATTCCTCATCAAAATTTGAGGGTAACCTAACATATTTCAGCAGGCTAGATGGTGTAATGGAGATCAGTCATGGAGGACGAAGAACTTGGGTGAGATCACTCTGTTTGTTTCTTTATTAATTCCCTTTGCACTCTATTACTTATTGTGGGTTTTATATGTTTGCATTTATTTTTCTAACCTATCTAATAGAAAAAAAATACCCCCAGTTACATATCCCATTCCTTTATATCTAATTGAAGTATCTGAAATGAAAATTTATTTGACTAGCCTGTGATCAATTCCCAGTTCTTCATACATTTTGGTATGGACAAAGGCATTGGCAATGAAGTCCATAAGATATGACATTAGCAAATCCGTTGTTCCATTCTCCATTTTCTTATGAAAGTGTAGCTTGATTTTCCCTAGATCAAGATTGAGGGCTCACATTTCCTAGTATGTCGTCAGCTTGAGGTAAACCTCAAAATCCACCCTGTGTTCCTTGGCCCACTCTAAATCAGGCTCTACATCATGGAGAACTTGCTCCAAGACTTCTTTCCTATGGTCCAAAATCATATTCCATGTTTCGACCAACCACTGATCATTCTTTGTCAGACCTAACTCCTTTTCCCATAATTTTTTTGGTATCTTAAGGATAGCTTCAAGATTAGGATAGGTAATCCTATATAGCTTTATCAAGTGATGGTAGGTCTTCTTGATAGACTCTAGTTGTTTTTGCAGGTCTTGAAACTTATTTATTGTTTGGACAGTGTGGCCAATGCCCATATCTCCATTATAAGTCACACGCCAAAACCAATCTTCAGTGGCCTTGGACCAATTCTTTCTTTTCTCCAGCTTGTCCATGTGGCCCTTGGATAGTAGCAGTGGTGGGGCTGACGATGTTGGCAATTCCTCTACATAAGACCATTTTTGTATGTAGGCACTGAGATCTTCCACCTGTGCTTTCAATTCCTCCTTAGAGGACTGGTCCTTATTCATTTGATGAACAATCATAGCCATGAGATCCTAGAGCTGATCTATCTTCTCCTCCCTTGTGGTTGTACCTAGATTAATAGTGGAGAAATTATAGGTTACCCCTTCTTCTTTATCTAGCACCAGGGTGGTGATTTGCATTGTTTGAGATCCTGATGCATCCATCATGATGTGTGATCTAACCTTTAGCTTCTTTTCTTTCTTGGATCTTATTTGAGCTTGTGTTAGGATTGCCTCTAGTCTTGCTTTAGGATCCATGAGGGCAGGGGTCTTGTTCTGTATTTTCTTCTCCAGCCCCTCGCGTATCTAAGATCCCCATTTTGGTTATTCCTGAACACCTTCTTCTCTTTGAATATGTTGGATCTCTCTCTCTCTTCATGATTTGAGGCCTCTTTTTCTATTTTATTTTCATCCTCCTCATATGATTTGTGGATGAATACAACCTTTTCCTATTCCTTGGGGCCATCTTCCCCTTCAGGCACCTTTTCTTCTTCTTGCCTGGGCTCTGCATGATGTTCTGCCTGATGTATTTTCCTTGTTTCAACCTCTTCTTCAAGCTTATCTTCTTTCTTTCCTTCTTCTTCTTCTTTTTTGGAAGGTACCTCTTCATGTTGGTGAAGGCTTGTATCTTTCTCTTTTGACAGAGACTCAATAGAAATTTCTATGTCTTTCTAAACTTCTTTCTCTTCTTTGAAAGATTGCCTCTCCATTTCCTCTCCAACATCTCTGAGTTACTTAGACAACTCCTCTTCAAGTTCTGGGTTGGAAGAATCTATTACATACTTGGCATCGAGGTCTTTGACATCTTCTTCCATTGAGGATTGTGACTTATCTTCCTCATCATATACCACCTCATAGATGACTAGGTGTTCATATTATGAATGTGCGTGGTAGTCATCCTTGAAGGGATCCTCAAGCTCAACATTATTTTATTTTCAATTGTCTCCCTTCCTCATCTCTCCAATTCTTCTGACATTTACATTGTCGCCTCCATTTTGGGTGGCTCTATTGTAAGAGGGATAGGGAGACCAGCAATAGCTTGAACTAGGGCAGCTTGCACTGTGGGTTTCATCAACACGCCAAAGAGATCCATGGGAATGTTTTGAATATGCTTGGAAAATGCTTCTAGAAGAGTGAGGGTGGGCATAGTTTCTATTTAGGCTAGAAAAATCTTTGTTGATGGAGACATTGAGAAAGAGGAAAGTGAAGAAGTTGTGGTAGAGGAGGAATATCTTGCCATGATAGGTGCAATAGGTGAGGTGGTGGAAAAGTGAACCGAGATGTCCACTATAGGCATGGAGGAGGCAGCTAGAACTTGAGATGCCATAGGAGGAGTAACAATAGTTGCGGCGGTAGCAGCATCAGGGATAGAGGTAGAAGGTGGTGACCTAGGTTGCTTGGCCTCTTCTCCTTCTTCTCCTTTGTGCATCAAATCTTCTCGAATAGTTTGTATCTCATAGAATCCATCTGATTTATTCACTTTCATTGAGTTTTCAGCCTTTGACAACTTCCTCAAATATACTTTGTGTTTCAACTGGTGCTTAGATATTTCCTTTCTCTTTCGGGACCTAGTGGCCGAAGGAGACTTGGGAGCTTCTTTAGTTGCAGTGGATGTCCCATTATTTGTCTCACTCTCAGGCTCATCTTCGAGCTTGCCATAGGTTAGATTAGCCCCTTGAAGCTTTAGTTGAGAAACTTGTGCATCAATCTGTTGTCTATTTATATGCTCAATAGGCTTTGTCAGAATATCAATGTGAACCTCTAAACCTATAAATGCACAAAGACGACAAACATTGTTAGTGTTAGATCAAAATCCATGCAAAGAGTGAAGGATTCCCCATGAAATCCACGTATTCAAACTAAAATTAGGAAAATGAAGAATCATAAAACAAGAAATTAAACTAAATCCTAATTAAGTCAATAGATTGATGATATTATGGGGGAATTGGTGCCAATGAGGTGTTGCAATTGGCCCTTTCCCAATTCCTATGGTTACAATGTAGATTGATGAAGAAATGGTCAAATCTTTAAAGAGATTTGAGCATAACCTTGGTGCAAATGTGAAAATGTGAGGTATGCTTGGATGCAATCAGCAAAATTAGTTCTCAATTGAAGAGAGTAACTTTGCATGTGAATTGTGGATGATTATTGAGAGGAGAGGTCTCCAATTTATAGACTTCTATTTAGAAGAAGTGAGAAAGATTGAGCAATGTGGGACAAAGGATAACCCAATGGCATTGTGCCACTTGTCCACATGTGATTGGATGAGGAATGAGTACATTTTGGCTAATGTGCATGATAAATGCATAAATTTGAATTTAAAATGGTGAGTTGACATGTTGAAGGGGGAAGATAAATGAATTTAATATCACTTGGCTCAAGACCAAGGACATGTAAGAGGCATTGAATGCCTTGTTGGAAGGACCAAGTCCGCTTGGCCTTTTTGAATTCAAATAAGGGAATATTAATTTTTGATGCTTTGTGAGGGAAAATAGAAGAATTAATAAATCAAAGTAATTGATTTATTGTGCAACTTGCATTCTCTAGAGGATTTTAGTGAGAAGGATTAACTTAATCAATGTTTTGATTAATTTAATGAAGAATTAGGTGATGTGACAATTTAGATGTAGATTTATGAATTGATTTAAGTCAAGAATTGAGAGGAAATGATTTATTAAATAAATGATTTGATTTATTTAATCAAGAAGGAATATGTTAGATTAAATCAAATAAGGTTTAATTTATTTAATTTAATAGGAGAACTTTAGAGATTTTAATTTAAATAAAATGAATTATTTAAATGAACAAAGAAAGATGTAAGGTTAATTAAATTAATATTGATTTAATTTTATCACCGATAGAGGAAGACTTAATCCAATAAATAGTGATTTATTGAGTTAAAAGATAGAAAGTGATGAAATGCTGAGAATGTGATTTAGGTGGAAACGTTGTTAGTAATCGAGATCAGGTGTGGAAAAATGAACTTGTACATTTTCCATGTCTACATTTTGCCCCTCTTTGAAGCAATATACTTGTTGCATTGATTTAGAGAATAAACTGTTGTGATCAAAGGTCTGGATTTTAGATGCCCCACTGCTGCCCTTGCAGAAGGATACTGCTGGATACTGCTGAATTTTTGGATGATTTAATGAAAAAAAAAGATGACAAGGTCTCCGATAGGCCAACAATGCCATAGAATTCCTGAAAAATGAATTAAAATGCCAGAAGGGATGAAGAATGACCTTCGGTTAGGTGAAAATGCGATTAGGGCAAAAAACCCCCTCTGGAATGTCAAATTAGGTCAAAGAAAAAAAAAACCCTAATTTTTGAGCTTAAATAGACCTCAAGGGGTCATTTTCAAAACATTTGCACTCTTATCTTTGAAGAAATTGACATTTGAGCTCTGATTCCTAGACAAAATGGAGCAATGAGAGCTTCCCCTGCACGTGTCAGAGCGGGTATGAGTATTTCAGCGACTAGTCGCCGTAGGACCCGTGCTATGTACCCCTATCCCACTTTTAATTTTCTCGTTTTACATGCATTTATTAGGGTTTAAGTACGGTCGAGTTGGCGCGGTGCGATATTGCACCACGAAAGCTCTCCAAACTGGCCCGCACAATCCCATATAGGGCCGCATGTGCATAGAGCACCGCACGGTGAAGTTTGCACTTAGGAATTTTCAATTTTAAAAGTTGGCCACCTTCTCAAACAATGTCACGCAACCAATTAGCTATCTAGGTCCACCGTGTGGTTTATTTTGCAAAACTTTGCTATCTAAATCCGCCGCATGGTGTAGTTTGGAGTCTTTCAAACTACCCCGCTTTTGCAAACAACACCGCTTTTGCTGTTTCAAAAGCGAAAGATGATATGAACACCAAAAATTTCTAGGGGAGCTGATGTTGTACTTTCCTTGTGCAGGAGACACTCGAGGTTATTCATTCGAGGGAGCACGGATGGCCAATACTTGAGCGATTAGCCGATATGCACATATTTCTCTAGGAGCAGCTTGGGATGCTTGGTCTGTGGTTCATTGCCTACGTCCCTCTTGTGCGAACATATCTGGGTATGATGCATGCTTTGGCCAAGTGGTGGCATAGCAAGACCTCATCCTTTCATCTTCCTATTGGCAAGGCAATTATCACTCTTGAGGATGTCTGGCATATCTTGCGACTACCTATTCATGGAGAGCGAGTGATTTACGATTTGGAGGAGGGCAGGGATGCCTGCTTCAATGTCATAGGTGTGGATGAGCTCATGCTCTACGACAGTCAGATAGATTTGGAGAGATACCGGGGTATAGCCCCTGCTTACAGCCTTATTTTGGCTGCCATTATTTCTGGCCTTGTAGCTCCTGATTGACGCGGCCAATATTTTAGTCCAGGTTGGAGAATGGAAGCAGATGTGCCCTCACCGAGTGCGTTATGCCTGGGGAATAGTGTTTTTGGCCTCCTTATATAGAGATTTGGATGAGTTTTCTTATTTGGAGGGTCGGGCTCTTGGGGCTAGATTGACTCTTCTTCACATTTGGGCTTTTGAGCAAATTCCAGTACTTCACCCGTTTGTGATATTGGTTGCTTTAGATAGTGATGATCCTTTGGTGTGGCGGTATGGCGAGGTGATGATTCACTTCACCCACATGGGTATAGATGGCATAGCTCACTGGCGGCGGGTTCTGGATGAGATGACAATATTCGTTTGGAGATTGTATATGGGTATGGGCCCATGGATGGATGATGCAGAGCAGCTCTTCTTTGCTTGCCAGGACAGATTTATGTAGGGTCGAGAGCATAATTTGATAGAGAGATATCTTCCAGACAGAGTGGCCATATAGTTCGGGGAGGTGTAGGATATACCTGATGCTTAGTATACAGCCATCTTTGCCCGTATGGCAAAGGAGACAGCATGGGGACAACCCATTCCAGCAGACGAGGCAGTGACCTCGTTCAGGTAGTTGGTGGCTCGGCCTTGGGCATACGATCAGGGGCCAACAGACGCAAGGGTGACTCCAATGTAAAGGGTATGGTTCAGGCCACCTATGAGATTGATATTTTTGGGGACAGTGCTTCCACGTCACAGGCCGAGAGGTAGGTCAGCGGGCAGGGGTTAGGGAGGTGTACCACCTCCTCAGCAGTCACCTCCGAGGGATCCCATACAACATGTAGTGAGATAGGATGGGCAGCCCCACATGGCAGGACAGGATGGGTAGCCCCATGTGGTAGGACAGGATGAGCAACCTCATGTGGCAGGACAGGATGAGCAGCCTCATGTGCCAGTACAGCAACAACTGGTAGTACAGCCGGTAGGATAGCCAGCGGGCTAGCCAGATGCCCGTGACATATTGATTCAGTAGTTACAAGGACAGGTGCAGGTTCTGACAATTGAGTGGGATGAGGCACGATAGCGGGTTGCTATGGTTACAGCAGAGAGAGACCTAACACGATTTGAGAGGGATCAAGAGATAGGCCAACGGAGGCAGTTAGAGAGTGTTGCTTCCACATCCCGGGGCAGATCAGTCGATATCCGAGATTATAGGGATTCTATTAGAGAGGCCGAGTACTATCAGCACCATTACCGATAGGTAGTACCAATTAGACCGCAGGGTGCCAGACTTTTCTCAGTAGACAGGGAGGCAACCGTTAGAGGCACATGGTGAGAGGCAGGATGGAGAGGGTAGCAGCCAGTAGGGCCTACCCCCATTTTGATCATAGGACAGTTTGCTTCATTTTTGATATACGGGCTATAGTATTTTGGCCTTATTGTATTATGTACTTGATGTACACCTAATCTGATTTGTATCATAACAGTATTTTTTGATGGTATATATGAGATGATTTGCCCTTTTATGATATGTATGGTGCGCACATATGATATGCAGATGTATGATGCTTATGAGATGTTATGAGATGTTTCTATTCCTATGTTTATGTGATGCAATGTATGTAATGGATGTGTTTTATTTTGTGTATTTTTCATGTTTTAATGATGTAATGCATATTAATGATGGTAATGAATTCAAATGGTAATGGTTGTGAATGATTATGTTTAATGTAATGTTTTTTTAATGCTGATGATCATGTGGATGCAGGGTGTATGCATGGGTGATGCTTTGATTACTGTTATGATACCATGTTAGTGTGGAAGAAGATAGAAGAAACACAAAATTAATGAATTAGTTAGGATGGAGATGGTGATTTTCATTGCTAGGAATTGAGATTTTTAAAGGGTCAATTGCGTTATGTTTGATAACACACATAGGTACGATGCATCAAGGTATAAGGGACCAAGATGGCGTTGGTACCTAGTGTGATGAACCTTGACTTGACAATCAGATAGGAGTATTCTTGTTCACACTTAACATACACACTTCATTCAGGATGTAGTTCAGACATTCTAAACATCTTGGACCAAAACACAGAAAAGCAAGCTTTCCTATATGGTCAACAAGATACCTAAAATATCCTCCCTACAAACCAAACAAAACCTGCACAACTAGGTTATTTTACAAGCGTATCCCACAAGTATAGCAGATAAAAAAAGGTAATGATCATTGCCCCATTCCTTTCTCTCTAAACTTATTTTGTTTATGCATTATCGAGAGGTCCTTGGAATGAGTGCAAATTAAGGTAAGTCTAAACAAGACCAAAATAAAGTAAACAAACAAGCTAATGTTCTTCGCACCGCTAGCCAAGACTAACTACTGTGAGGGGTACCTGATCCTTATGTCCATCACAGGAAAGATTCATCCTAAGACATGTAGTGATTAGAGTTTTGATGGGGTTGTTTGGGTGATAAGCTATTGATACTCTGAGTAGACCAACTTGCTTGCTTACTGACTTAGACTTCCAAGACTTTTGACAATTAGGCATTCACTTTAGAACCTGCTAAACTTGCTTCTGACTGACTCACCGAAGGGTGAAAGTGATTACTAATTTTATTATGAATGACGACAAATCACGGGTGACGGTGAGATGAAATGGATGCACCATTTTGGTTTTTTAGATATTTTGAGGCTGTTTTTGGTATTCACTTTTTTTAATGTTTTTGGTATTTTTGATTTTACGACAAACAGACTAACTTAAAGACCTATCCTAGGGGTCTCGGGAGCTGATCCATAGATTAGCCTTGCCTACGTTATACACATAGAGATCACGTAGTTCGACTAATGACAACTGACTTGACGATAAGATGGACAAATGGATTGCCATTTTATTGCTTAAAGGACTGACTTAAGATGTAGACTAGATGGGAAAATGGATTGCCAATGCGACGGATGCCTAAAGGACTGACCCTAACTATCTCAGGAGATGATCAAAGATCAACCTTGCCTACGTTCAAGCTCAAAGATGACGTAGTTCAACAAGGTGAAAAACTGACAAGACTCAATGATGAACTTTTTGATGATTTTCCTATATTTGGACATGTTTTTGGATTTTTGAATGATTTGGATGTTTTTTTGATTTTTTGATGGTTTTGAAGAAGATCACGAGAATATACATGAATCTAATCCAATGTTTGTGGGAACATGCCCCTAGTGTGGTGCGATAGACTACCTCAATAAAGGCAGGACAAACTGACCTTCAGAATGTCGAGTAGTTCCATGGTGGAATATGGTATGGACACCAATGCAGGCTATGGTATGGATGCGAGCGAATGGGTGGATGGATGATTTGGGATGCAATGAGTGAGTTGTGCAAATCCTAGTAGATAGGGGGTGCTTTATTTACACTTGGTGCATGTTTGCCAAGTTTTCACCAAGGTACTTTCCCAAAGCACTACCGAAGTGGTTTTCACTAGAGGAAAATTTTTTTCTCTTTACTAATTTCAATCCTTTTTTTGATTTTTTTGGATTTTTGTATTTTTGTATTTTTTTGTTGTCCCCAAGACGCCTGTTTGCTAGGTTTTCATCAAAGTAACCATTTTTTCAGAAATTTTTCTGATTGTTTTTGTATTTTCTATTTCTATACCTTGCAAGATTTAGGCATAAAAATTTTTGAGATGAGAGTTGTTCAGAGGATCCTATAGAGGTTCGCCTTCTAGTTTCGACAATTGATATGCCCCTGATTTGTAACTTGCAGTGATAAAAAAGGGTCCCAGTTAGTTGGGCTCAAACTTTCCCTTTGTATCCAGATTTGGCACGTTCTTTTGGTTCTCTTTTAGCACAAGGTCACCGACTTGGAAGGTGGGTTCCCTGATCTTCTTGTTGTAGCTCTGTTTCAGGTGATTCTGATAGACCTGTAGATGATTGAGGGCATCCATGCATCGTTCATCTAGTAATTCCAGCTCATTCAGTCTTGTAACCCTGTATTCCTCATCCGTGATGAGGTTTTGTAGTGATATCCTCAGTGACAGGAGCTCGATCTCAATAGGGAGGATGGCTTCTGATCCATAGACCAAAGAGAATGGGGTGGAACCTATTGCCGTGTGGATGCTGGTGTGGTAGGCCCATAAGGCGGGATTTAGCTGCAGATGCCAGTCACGACCAGAGTCATTGACTATTTTCTTGAGGATTTTTAAAATGGTTTTATTTGTAGCTTTTGTTTGGCCATTGCCTTGTGGATAGTATGGAGTGGAAAAGTGGTGCTGGATTTTGAATTTTTCACATAAATCATGGACATCCTGATTTTTGAAGGGTGTCCCATTATTAGAGATAATTGATTGGGTAACACCGTATCGGCAAATGAGGTAGTTCAGGATGAACTTGGATATTTTTTTCCCATGATGTAGGTCATGGGAATTGCTTCGACCCACTTTGTGAAATATTCAGTGGCGGTGATAATGAACTTGTGGCCATTGGATGAGGTGGGTGAGATTTTACCAATGAGATCGAGCCCCCACTGTGAAAAGGGCCAAGGTGTAATAATGGGATGCAGTTCCTAAGCTGGTGCATGAATGAGGTCTCCATGCTGTTGGCATTGCAGGCATTTTCTGACAAAAGTTGTGTGCCACTCTCTCCATTGTCGGCCAGTAGTACCCGGTTCTCAACAACTTTTTAGCCAAGGTCATACCACTCTAGTGTGACCCGCATGTGCCATTGTGTACCTTAGTTAGAGCAGTTGTGGCCTCCTTAGGTTTTAAACAATGTAGCAAGGTTCCACCGATACTTCTACGGAAGAGGGTCTCTCCTAGGATGACGAATCGTAAGGCCCTTTTGACAAAGGTTCACTTTAAGTTTGGGGTGATGTTAGTGGGGAGGATTCCTAACCTTAGGTAGGTGTATATGTCATGATACCAAAGATCACCAGGACCAATGAGTTCATATGAGTATTTTGACTGTGGTACCTCGAATGTGAGTACGAGAAGCTTCTCTACGAGGAATTCATGTTTCAAAACGTTGCGAGGGATGTCTAGTAAGGATCCAATTGTTGCCATTGCATTGGTTGCTCTATTGTTTGTCCTTGGTATCTACTCAAAGGTGATGTCAATGAATGACTCCTTTAGGCTTTCTACCACCTTCTTGTATGGTGTGAGCTTATCATCCTTGGTTTGGAATTCACCGTTGACTTGGTTGATGATAAGTTGCGAGTCCCCATAGACCTTTAATGCCATTATTTGCTATTGTGCTGCAATCTTGAGGCCTATGGTTAAAGCCTCATATTCTGCAATATTTTTGGTACAAGGGAATGCCAGTTTGTATGATTTGGGTATAGAGTCTCCTTGCGGGGTGATGAAGAACACACCGGCTCCTGATCCATGTTGCATGTGGGAGCCATCAAAGTACAATTTCCAGTGGTCAGCTACACCAAGGTTGAAAAGGGACTCATATGAGTGGGTTGTCTATGTAGATGGGAGCTTCTACGAGCTGATCTACAATGACTTGTCCTTTTATGGCTTTTCATTCTACATACTCAATATCATGCTCGGACAATATCATTACCCACTTAGTCATTCTACCTGTAAGTGTTGCTTTTGACAATAGGTATTTTAGAGGGTCTATCTTGGCAATTAGCTTGATTTGATGAGCTAGCATGTAGTGTCTGAATTTCTGTGCTAGAAATACCAGTGCTAGACAAGCCTTTTCTATTGATGTGTAATTGAGCTCATGCCCCACCATTGTTCTGCTGATGTAGTAGATGGCCCGCTTGGTTCCCTTTTCATCGTGTTGGGATAAAAGGGCACCAAGGGCGACTGTTGTTGCTGAGATATACAAAATCAATGGTTTCCCTACAATTGGTGGGATCAACACAGCTGGTGTAAGTAGATATTCTTTTATTTTACATAATGCTTGCTCGCATTTGTTGTCCCATCTAAAAGCTACTCCCTTGTGAAGTAGGTGTGAATAGGTGATCTGCTTATTTGCTAGTTGTTCTATGAATCTCCGGATGGACTAGAGTCTACCTTGTAATCCTCTTAGTTGTTTTAACATTCTTGGCACTTCCATTTCAAGGATTGCTTTTACCTTTGTAGGGTCTACTTCTATCCCTCTCATTGAAACTATGTATCCTAGCAACTTTCTCGATTGTACCCCAAAGACACACTTCTTCGGGTTGAGTCTAACCTTGTATTGTTCTAGCCTGTCAAAGATAGCACTTAGAGTTGTTACATGGTCCTGTCGCTTCTTTGATTTAGCCAATATGTCATCCACATAGTCTTTGACTGTTTTATGGATCATGTCATGGAAGATCAATTTCATGGCTCTTTGGCATATAGCTCCTACTTTTTTCAAACCAAATGGCATTACATTCCAGCAATAAGTGCCCCAAGGACATGTAAAGGCTATCTTATGTTGGTCTTCCTTTGCTATCATTATCTAATTATACCCCGAGAAGCCATCCATTAGGGATAGCATCTCATGTCCGGTCGTCATATCCACTATCATGTCAATGTTGGTTAGTGGAAAATCATCCTTAGGACATGCTTGTTTAGGTCTCTGAAATCAGTGCAACTGCAGATGCCCCCTTTTGGTTTTGAGACAAGTACAAGATTTGATACCCATTCTGGATAGTTGATCGAGCATATGAAGCCAACATCCAGAAGTTTATGTAGCTCAATCTTTATGAGTAGGGATATTTGTGGGTGCATCTTCCTTAGCTTTTGTCTGACTGGTTTTGCTCCGGGGTAAATAGCCAAATGATGAACTCCTGCTTCAGGGTCCAAACTTGGCATGTCAGCATAGGTCCACGCAAAATTTACCTTTCTTTCTTTTAGGAATGCTGCCAACAGTTCTTGTTCTTCTGTTTGAAGTGTTTGAGCATAGAATGTGATTTGCGGCTCTGTTTTTGTTCCTAAGTTGACAAGGTTGCACTGTTCTGCCAATACTGCTGATTTCTCCTGATGTAGAGTAGTAGGGGGAAGATTGAATCCTTCATCCTCTGGCACCTGAGAGAGTTTTTCACCATTGGATGCATCCTTTATTTTTATTGTTTTATGGTTAGAGAGTGCCACAGTGTGGTTTTCACTCAATAACTCTGAGCTTATTCTTGATATTTTTCTTTTGCGACTGAAGGACTCAATCATCTCCCATTAGTATGCCTATGTGTTCAGTGTGATGTTGAATCCAGCCTTGTGATCCCCCCATGGAACTGTATCCCTTAATCCCATGAATTCCAAGAGGGCCTCATCGTTTCTGAATGAGTCTAGAATCGGTGGTCCCCATTGGTCGTGATCAATGAGTTGGGGGTGTACTAAGGTAATTCGGTGGGTTGGTTGGTTTGACTCAACTGTGGAGGCACTTATAATTAACAAGGTGGAATCCTTGAAAGGCCTAGAGAGACTTGCTATGGTATCCTCATCATCACTACTAGCACAAACATCAGTGATGTCAAAGGTGTAATTATCGAGTGGGATCCCTAAGCAAACGGGTGGTCTAGGAGTGTTTGTTGTTACCTGAGGAGAGAACCTGACTGCTCTTCTGGGAGTACTTTTTCCATGTACGTTTATACTCAGAGGAGTATAGCCGAGGCCAAGGTTTCACATTCTTCTTTCTACAATGATGGGCTCCAACCACCCGTCACTATTTCTTCCTAGGCTCTCATTCCTATTATATCCCATACCAAACATTATTTGTAACCCTCTGTTAGTTTCCTCCATGGGTAGGTTTGGAGTGGGTCTTTCATCTTGGTATAGTGTGTTCAAGATGTCTTCTTCATCCACATTCTCCTAACTGAGATCCCCCCAATGGTGGAACCTAGATGGTTTTTCTCTAATAGTGCAAACAGGTGTTTGAACCAGCTGGGGTTGCCCATGTGACCTAGGAGATTGTGGTAACTCTCCTACAACAAAATAATTCCTCCTCATTCTGTAATCACCGTATCCATTGTCCTGTATCATGTTCTTAATCTCGGATATATTGGTATGCCGGGTGTCTATCACAAAAGTGGAGGTGAGATTGGCTGGGTCTATGTATGAAGTAGATGGTCCTTCATCATTTTTGGGTACTTGAGGGATCTTGTAAAACATGGCTTCCGAGTTTTTGCAATAGGCAAAAGGTTCAGGATCCCCATGTATAGTAACCTCCTCATTTTGATGTGAGAACTTAATGCACTAGTGATAAGTTGAGGCCACTGCCTTCATTCCATGTATCCATGGGCATCCCAGGAGGATGTTGTATGGTAGATCGAGGTCGAGAACCTGACAGGTGGTTTCCATGGTTGTTGGCCCCACTTGGATGGGGATCTTGATAGTGCCCTGAGACACTCTTTCCTAGTCATCATATGCTCTTATTGTGATGCTTTTGTTCTTATTGATGGAATCCTCAACGAACACCAATTTCTTTATAAGCTTTAGCAAACAAATATTAAGGCCTACACCTCCATCTACCAGGACTCATTTGACTTTCTTTTTATGTATTAGTACTTGGAGGTGGAGTGCGCGGTTATGAGATGAATATGGGGAGAAATCTTGGTCTGAAAATGTAATGAGATTTGGGGTAACGATGTTACCCACCATAGCCTAGAATTGTTCTGTGTCGAGGGTGGCAGTAATGGTAGACACAACGAGTGCTTCATCAAGGATCTTCTTATGGACGGCGGAGATTTTTAGTAATTCCATGATGGAGATTTGGTCGAGTGTTCTTTTCAGTTGGTCAATGACATTGTAATCATAGGGGATGGCCTTTGTATTGGAAATGGGGGTCTTAGTAGGTGCCCCAGCGATGGTAACCTTTCCACCTCGTGTGGTGACTCCACAGTCATTCTTGGCTCCCTTGATATTTATGACGGTGACCATTTCATCCATGCATCCAACTATCTCCTCGTATATTAGATTAGCACGAGCATACTTTTTCTTGCCCTAATTATTTCCTTGACTATTTCCTTGGTTATTCCCTTGGTTATGATTCGGCATCGAATTCATGTAAATTTTCAGGTCTTGGTTTCTAGCCGGCTACTCGATGTTGATGACCTTGTCCTCAATGAGGTCTTGGATGATGTTTTTGAGTCTCATGCAATTGGTGGTGGTGTGTCCTTTGACTTTGTGAAAGTCATAAAGAAGATTCTCATTGTACCATAGTGGTTTGGTCATGGGCTCCATTTATTTTTTTGAGTTAGAGATCTTGATTAGGTTCTCTTTGACCAACTTCTTCATTATGGACTCAATCGATTCACCAAGAGCTGTGAACTTCCTCTTGGGGGGAAACTTGTTGTGGGGAGGTGGTCCTCCTTGATTACCCAAATTGTTGACTTGATTGGTGGAAGGTGGTTTTGGCTGTGCTACTACTGCATTAGTCTGCACATTGTTGTGATTATGATTTTGTGGTTGATGATGGTTTTGGGTATTCTGCTTAGGAGCACTGATGACCACTTTAGCATCGACCATGCCGTCGTTTGTGATATTTTTATTCCTTGACCATGTTCAAGGTTTATCATTGTAATTGTTAGACGGGCGGTTGTCCTATGGTGGAGTGAATGTTGGTGCACCTCCTCATGTAGTAAGGGCTCTTTCGATGTTGAGCGCCTTTGGAATCAGTTGATTGTATGATGTGATGCACTGCATTTTTAAGTAAAACACCAATTTTTCATCTAGATTGGCTATGATGGTGCAGACTTGTTGTTCCTCTGGCATGGTCCACTTGCTTTGATTGGCCTTGGATCGCCATCTTTGCAAGAAGGATGCGAATAGCTCTCCTTTTCCTTGTTTGAGTGCAGATAGTTCTTCCAAACTAACATCCGCACCCATATTGAAAGCGTAATTCTTAAGGAAAGCCTCCACTATTTCCTCAAATGTTTTAATGCCCATGGGTAGGCGAGAAAACCATTCCATAGCTGGACCAGTCAGGCTTTGGGGGAAGAGTCGCATTAGATACGTGTCATCATATGCGACTTCCATGCAGTGCACTTGAAATTCCTTGATGTGTTTTTAAGGGTTGCTCGTTCCATTGTATTTATCAAATTTGGGGATCTCAAATCCCTTTGGGAATGGTACCATGTTGAGAATCCTATCAAATGGATAAGGGCACAAATTCCTTGGTGTCCTTGTGATTTTTCCTGCTTGTAAGTCCAACACCTACTGTGAGAGTAGTTTGATTTATGTTGCGACATCCTTGCTCAGATCAGGGGGTGGGATGAATGAGTTGTGAGGTGTTTGAGGTGTTTGATGGGTGAGGAAAGTACTAGTGGGTGTTTGCTACAAGCTTGGTTGTGCGTTCAAAGCCAGATGGTATGCCTTCATTTGCATCAGCAACGCTTGTTGTTGATCTTACTATTGTTGTTCTAGCAACACTTATTGTTGGTCCATCTGCTGCTATTCCCATGAGACCTGCTATTGGTCAATCTGTTGTTGAGCTAGTAAAGCTTGTTGTTGGTCTAATTGATGTTGCACCAACAAATCTTTTTGTTGGTCGAGTTGCTGTTGTGCCAACAAATCTTGTTTTTTAGCTTGTTGTTGTGCCTGAAATTCTTGCAGGGCTTGTTGGTAGGCTTGCAGTTGTGCTTGGTATTGTGATTGGGCATGGGCTTGAGCTTGGGCTTGTGCTTGAGCTTGCACTTGTGCTTGGGCTTGTGCTTGTGCTTGGTCTTGCGCTTGGGCTTGGGCTTGGGCTTGGGCTTGAGCTTGGGCTTGAGCTTGTGCTTGGGCTTGTGCTTGAGCCTATGCTTGTTTCTTTTGTTGGAGTACTCTTTGTTGGTTGGCCCTTTGGAGGGTTTGGATTAGTGTGGTGAATGATTTTTTCGTATTGGCTTTTGGTGGGATTGGTGGTGGAATAGGAATCGTGCCAACCATTGTTGCAGGTGGAGGGATTGAGGTGGTGATTGAGATTTGGGTTGTGGGGGGGTGGTTGAGATGATTGGTCCTTGAGATGGTATGCTTTGGGATACTTGAGGACCAATTGCGGTGGTGGCTTGTGTGGTTGCCACTTGTTGTTGTGATGATGTGGGCAAGAGGAGGGAATTGGGCATGATGTTTTGATTGCTAGGTTCCAAGAAACCATCGATGTTGATAGGAGGAAAACCCAATCCAAGGGGTGATGTGGTGGCAAATTAAAATGGGGGAAGAAGTGGAATATTACCTTGGAAAAAAGGATTTGCAATGTCATTTTTTTCAAACAAGCTTCCTTCTTCAAGTGGTAGAGAAACTTGTATGTTTGATTGACAAGCTGGTGCTGCACAGAATGAAGATGAGCCAACGTGGTTATGGAAGGTGAGTGGGACGTATGGGTGGGATGGGTTTTTGGGATAGATGTAGCTGGTGTGGTGGTGATGATTGCTTGTTTGTTAGCCACAAGGCGGTTTTTTTGCAATTCTTAGAACAAGGCACTCCCCTTCTTCACATTTGATAAGGTTGGTGTGATGACCGATGTGGTGCAAGGTACTTCTTGATTGGTGTTTGACATGGGGGATGTATTTGAAATAGGCACATATGTACTAGTGCTTGTGTTAAGGTCGGGAGGGGGCATGACCCCTCCTCTTGATATTGTATTTAGGTATTTGAACATAGCACTGACAATTTTGTGGTTCTCTGGATTTTGAACCATTTCCATGATTTCGGATTGTGTCATCCCCATGCCTTCATTCATGATGTCCTCTTGATGAATCTCCTCTTGAGGATTTTGTGATGATAAGGGAGAGTTGCTTGGGGGATTGCTTGATCCCGCTAGGTTCACTTCGGTGTTTAAATGACTCATTTCCATAGAAGTTGATATTTCTCTGATATTCTCCATGTTCTTCTTGTGTTGAGATCTTGTTTGGACCATAAAAAATAGGGATTTGTTTCATCCTAATCCTTTAGGTCCAAAAGAGAAGAACTAGGGAAGCTAAAAGATCAAAGATGGTGGTAATGGTGATGGGCTAAATGGATGGTGATGAGTGAGTGAAAACTTTTTTGAAGAAATTTTTGAAGGTATATGCTAAACTTTGTAAGGGCTTTTGATTTGATTGATTGTGATAATTTGACTAGATGCGTTAAGTCAAACAGGATTTGCTTGTGAAGTTGTATCCCCTAGGAAGTTGCGTTATTCTAGGGGAACTTTCACAAATGGATGAATTGGCTAAATGTGTTAAGCCAATGTAATTGTGAACTAATAGACTTTAGGAAGTTGTGTTATCCTAAAGAAAATTTGTCCAATGGTTGAGACTATGTTGGCTAGGTGTGTTAAGCCAAGATATGGTGATGTTGATTTAGCCCTCTAAGTTTAGCGTGATGATTGTTTCTAGAGTTCACAAAAGGTTTGATGATGAAGTGGGATTTGGTTGATGGAGGAAAGAATGAGAATGATTACTTTGATCTTGAACCTTAACCTAGATACGAATCTCTCTACAAAACCTCGGTATTGAAGAACATGCTAGACTTCCTATGGGAGAAAAGAAAACCTTTGAAAAAGTTCAGGATTTTGTTGACAATAAAATGCATACAATGCGGGATTATTCCTTGAGGCTTTTTTGTAAAAGTTGTATACAAGTCTCTCCCTTACTTCAAGGAGCATCTCAAGGTGTTGCTCATGGATTTTTAGACTTACTTTCTTGAACTTTGGCTTTGGGATTTTGATCTTGCAGGAAATCATTGGAAACAACACATATGTAGTTCAATTTGTCTCCTTATCTTGGTTTAATGAAATTCTTTTTATCCAAGACACTTGCTTGCTTAGGTTTCAAACTATATGTCTAGTGTCCCACTTTCTTTCTCATTCCACAAGGTCCTTTGTGTGGAAATCGAAGAAAATAGGGAAAAATTTCCTTATATTTAACCTTATTGAAAACAAATGACAGTAGAATTTGTGCACTTAGAAACCTCTAGGAATATGATTCCTAGAGAAAGAAAGAGTGTCCAAGTTTGTCAAGAGGTATTTGTTTCCCACAAGGTGTTTGAAATTTGAAGGTCTTTTGTGAATGTTTGTTTTCAAGCGTTTTGAGGACCAAGCAATGTGTTCTTTCCAATCACTTTTACACTCCTAGGATGATGAGGCAATATCTTGTTGGGTTCCCACTTGGATAAATCTAGCTGCACATATCTTGTGCAAATGGCTAAATGCTTGACCACACTGGCTCCCCTCCATGACACTCACTTATTTGGGTCAGCCAAGCATTAGTACCCATGAATCTCCCATGGAATACTTTCCATTTCCACAACAAGACTGCATGTATAATGTGGGGTAACTTCAAAGGACATAACCTTTTGCACCAACATGATAGACAAGGTTTTGGCCTTTTTCTAAACAAGGGGTTCTAATTCGGGCATTCTGTTCATGGGGGATTATCCAACATCAGCGAGAGTCCATTGCTTTCCATCTCGTCGGAATAATCCTCGTGATTCTTGAACTTTCCTCAAGAATCCACACTTATATACTAGTTGGAAGTTGCTTGGCTTTAGCGTGTTCCCGGTTGGGTCGTCCCCTTGGGTGATTACTTTTTCCCACAAGGCAGGCCCTCTAAGATAGACAATAGCGAACAAACATTATTCGTAGTTCGATCGAATTTTGTTTAAAAAAAAAATGAGAACACTCTCAATAAGTTTTATTCACACTCACATGTTTTGTTCATTTTCAAGTGCCCAAATTGAAATGTGGAGGCAATCTTTTTAACAACTTAATATTATCAAAAAAAAAATTATTCTCAAGATCGCAATGAAGCACAAGAGAAGCGCATACACATTTTAGATAATATTAATTTGTAAAAAATATTGCAAAACATGGAATACATTGGTTCATTTTAACCCTCAAAGCAATGATGACTTCTTTTTAAGCACCAAAATGAAGTGTGAGTTTGCCTTGTTCAATTGTTACCTTTTTAAACCAAATCTAGTGTGTTTGCCTAAAGTTCTTTTTAGCCCCTTGGCAACTTTTGAAAACAAAATTTGATTGTTCTTTTTAGAGCCCAAAATAAAATTAGTGTTCCTAAGGTCAAATATTTTTCTAACAAATTTCTTAAGGAGTGTTAAAGAACACTTTTAGTGTTTAAAAACATTTTGTACAAACAAACATGGTGTCATGAAACATTTGATTGTTCTTTTTAAAACCCAAAGTAAAATTAATGTTCCTAAGGTCAAATATTTTTCTAACAAATTTCTTAAGGAGTGTTAAAGAACACTTTTAGTGTTTAAAAACACTTTGTTTTGTTGCACATGATATCATGATGACTTCTTCCTTTTCTCCAACCTGCAAAATAACAAAAAAACATAGAGTAATAAAGATAGGAAATCAGATTAGAGGTTAAAAAAAATCCAAATTTATAAAGCACATGTCAATTTAAAAATTTACTGTCTTCCCGTGGTAGAGTTTGAAAAAGCGGTGGAGTTTGGAGAAGCGGCGAAGTTTGGAAGGAAGGCAGCACTATATAGTGCCACACGGGTGACTTTGGGCGGCGCTCTGTAGAGGCAGAGAGCTCAAAAGCGGCACGACAGAGGCCCTCGATGTAGTTTGTAAGCGGCCTAGTTTGGGAATTTGAAATTTTTAGGCGGGAAAGGTGACGCAGTGGAGTTCAGAAAAAACGTGGCACAAAATAGAGCTGCGAAGATGAAGGTGGCAGAGTTAGGACCTACGCGGTTGACTTAGGAAATTAAAAAATAAAAGATAGGCGAGAATCCGCGGCGGTGTTTGGGGGATTCGACTGTAGTGAATATGGAGCCACGGTACTGTGGCGGTGAAGTATTGTACCGTGCAGCTGAAAGTGGTATGATATAGCGCCGCGTGGGCTAGTTTTCCTGTATCTGCAAGAAAACGTTAGAAAATGAGGAATTTCAAAAACGTGAGTGAATTTTTCGATTGCTGCCCTCCCTCTAGTGCCAAAATGTGAACCCCTGAACTTGCAAATGCACAAAGACGACAAACATTGTTAGTGTTAGATCAAATTGCATGCAAAGAGTGAAGGATTCCCCATGAAATTCACCTATTCAAACTAAAATTAGGAAAATGAAGAATCATAAAACAAGAAATTAAACTAAATCCTAATTAAGTCAATAGATTGATGATCTTATGGGGGAAGCCAATGAGGTGTTGCAATTGGCCCTTTCCCAATTCCTATGGTTGTAATGTAGATTGATGAAGAAATGGTGAAATCTCCAAAGATATTTGAGCATAACCTTGGTGCACATGTGAAAATGTGAGGTATGCTTGGATGCAATGAGCAAAATTAGTTCTCAATTGAAGAGAGTAACTTTGCATGTGAATTATGGATGATTATTGAGAGGAGAGGTCTCCAATTTATAGACTTCTATTTGGAATAAGTGAGAAATATTGAGCAATGTGGGATAAAGGATAAACCAAGGGCATTGTGCCACTTGTCCACATGTGATTGGATGAGGAATGAGCACATTTTGGCCAATGTGCATGATAAATGCATAAATTTGAATTTGAAATGGTTAGTTGACATGTTGAAGGGGGAAGAGAAATGAATTTAATATCACTTGGCTCAAGACCAAGGACATGTAAGAGGCATTGAATGCCTGATTGGAAGGACCAAGTCCACTTGGCCTTTTTGAATTCAAATAAGGGAATATTCCTTTTTGATGCTTTGTGAGGGAAAATAGAAGAATTAATAAATCAAAGTAATTGATTTATTGTGCAACTTGCATTCTCTAGAGGATTTTAGTGAGAATGATTAACTTAATCAATGTTTTGATTAATTTAATGAAGAATTAGGTGATGTGACAATTTAGACTTAGATTTATGAATTGATTTAAGTCAAGAATTGAGAGGAAATGATTTATTAAATAAATGATTTGATTTATTTAATCAAGAAGGAATATGTTAGATTAAATCAAATAAGGTTTAATTTATTTAATTTAATAGGAGGACTTTAGAGATTTTAATTTAAATAAAATGAATTATTTAAATGAACAAAGAAAGATGTAAGGTTAATTAAATTAATATTGATTTAATTTAATCACTGACAGAGGAAGACTTAATCCATTAAATAGTGATTTATTGAGTTAAAAGATAGAAAGTGATGAAATGCTAAGAATGTGATTTAGGAGGAAACATTGCTAGTAATCGGGATCAGGTGTGCCAAAACGAACTTGTACATTTTCCATGTCTACAATCGAGGTCATTGAACTCATCCTCATTCCAATCTATGAGGGGCAATAACAAGTCGGTGATAGCATCAAACCTTGGATCTATAATAGTGTTTTCTTCCTCAATAATTTGATCTGGCACTAGGAATAGTTTGACTATCTTAACAAAGTACGTAATCATATGCATGTAATGCCTCATGCCTACCTCCTTGTCATCTTGGCAGTTGGCCCATAAATCTTTGATGTGATGTAGATGGGCATGCTTTTTCCTGACAAAATTATTTAACTTGTCATATGGGTATATCCTTGGCCTAGGAGTGTAAATACTTATATTGTATTCAACAAGATCCTTTTCAAAATAATCTACACTTTGGGTAGCTGGGAGATCATACATACCCTACCCGAAAGTGAGAGGAAATGGTACTCCTGCACGGTGTTTACTTGCAAGGAGATTATGTGCATTCTATAGCTACCTTGAAATTTCTAGCATGATTATCTAGTCATTTAGATACTGGGGTATCTTATATGGTTTGTCACTAAAGCCCTTAGTTCAAATATAGGTAAACTTGGGAAATTGATGAAGAGGACTCCAAACCTCTAGATGAACGCATGGGTGTTGTGAGTGACTCTTCTATTGAAGTCACCTTTGAGAAGTCTGATGATGTGTCTGATGAATGAATCGTTCACCTTGTAATAATCATTCTTAAATTTTTGGTATTGGAGCTATGGATACCAGTCATACACTTTTAGCTACCTTCTTGGAGTTGCATTTGGTGCTACAAATAGACCTCCATATGGATTGGCATCGGCCAAAAGGTAGATCAAGTATGATGTCATGTAGAATTGGTGGGATTTCTTCACCACCATGAATTTCTCATGTATGCTCGTGCTAATCATCCAAGCCCATTCGAACTTGGTTGTACCTCTAATAATCTCTTCAAAAAATTAGAACATCTAGTTGAGAAAGTAATTTTTAGTAGGTATACCCATGACCTTGCTCAACAAAGTCACCAAATCATGATAATGTTCGAAGAAGTCACTTCTAAATAACTCTTCGGGCACCTTGTTTGCACTTCCCCTTTTTTATTTTAATCAATGCTGATTAATCAGTATTTTGCACTTTATATGGTCCACCTTCCACATGTTATTTTCATATTCCATTGTGGCTTGTTCCATGGGTTCAAAGGTGGGGATGCGGAACGTCCATGCTATAGAATTGGCAGAGAGGTTAGCTAATACCCTGCTATCTCGGTCTACTATTTTTCTACTCTTATCTTGATAAGCCTCTCTACAGGCCATCACCAATTCGAGGGCCACAAGAGCTGACAGGAAGCCAACCACCTTGGCCAACCCATAGTTCCTTATTCTCTTCCCATTTTTTGTAGTATGGTTGGCTATGACCCTTTGCTTAAATTTGTCTATATTGATGTTGCTGAGGTTGGTGTCTAAATTTTTTTCCCATTTTGTGGTGACTCGGGAGGTGACCTCAACCTTGTGAAATTGATATTTCATCTGATATTTGTCCTCTTTCCTTCTTGGGGTCTTAGTAGATTTCTTTCCATTTTCTTTCTCTATGGATGCCCCTGATGGTCTTGTAGTTGGTTCCATAAATATTGTAGGCAAAGATGTAGTAAGCAAATTTATGTATAAAATGAGTGGACCGTTAGTGAAAATCGGCAAAAAAACTGTTAGATCAAGCAATTCACCCTTTAAAGATCATAACATCCCTTAAAAATCCTCATTTTCTATTCGTTTAGGGGAGTTTGAGCAATGCAAGCCTAGGGATGCGGGTTTCCCTCAACTGGTGGCTGTTTGGAGGTCCATCATTTGGAAACAGAGCTAGCAAGGTGGAATCTCACAGATGGAATCCCACAAGCCAAGACCCACAAGTAGAAAGGATGACCATCAAATCATCTTCAAAAGTTTGCATCTATCAAAAGGGGTGCAGGTAGGATCCTGTGGGAGGCAGCTAGGTAGAGGCCATTTTAAAATGACAAAGGTTAAATGATGGCTTGCAGGAGGTGGTCCGTACCGCCAGGCCTGCCAAATTCATTAGGGTACATCATTTTTTAAACGATCGTAGGAAATTCAGACTCCGCCAGGCGAAAGGTAGCTTGGGAACAACCATTTGGGAATGATGTTCATGGAACATCCAGGATGAAACGATGGCCCATAGGGGTTGGCCTATGGCCATATCTTAATATTTTTGTGCTACCAGGTTGAAGGGAGATGAACAATGTGGAGTCTACAAAGCGAATGGGAAGGGGAATTTAGCCATTCTAAAATGGTGATCATCATGGGGTGGCTTGTGAGAGGTGGCCCACAAGGGCCAGCCTACAAAAGGCCCAACATTTAGTCATTTTTTAAGGAACGTGACTTGGATGGTGAGGGATGGCTCGGGACCTGCCAAGCGGATGAAAGGGCAAGGTTCATCATTTCAGGATAGGAAATTTTTAATGGAAGCAAACAATCGACAATAGTCTATAGGAGGTAGCCCGCAAGGTTTTATCAATGCACCTATTTTCTGACGGTGAAAGGTCCAGCAGTGTCCATGGAACAAGAGGGCAACATGTGATGGATGCTTTGAAATGATTCTAGGAAAAAAGCCAAAGGTGATTAGTATCCCACAAGGTGGAAAAATGATGGTTGCCAGCCAAAGTGATTTTAGCCAAGTGTTTTGATTTCATTTCGGTAGTGGCAGAAAAAGATCCAGTGAAGCTTGCAAGGTAGAAGGAAAGGGTGAAACAATCATTTGGCACACTGACGGAAAAGGGAAATATACATACAAAATCCTGCAAAGTAGGGCCCATAGAGTTCATTGGTATTCCATTTAACTTAGGATTTTTTTTAAGTTCATTAGGTGATGGGAAGGAGAGGGCGTTCATCCACGCGAACGAGCATGACACGAGTAGCAGTAGTTTGAAGGTCCGCCAGAGGTGATTGCTAATATTTAAAGTTTATCGATGAAGGGCTAAAGCAATGGTGGTTAGGGTCTTGTGGGCCATAAGGGCTTGTATTCCCTAATTCAAGAATGGCAGCAAGGGCCCTAATTTTTTCACATTTCCAACGGAGGAATTTCAAAAGGATTTTCAAATTTTGAGACATGGTTTTTGCATGCCATGGGGTTTTCTACCATTTTTTGAGGTTTTCTTTGTTGAAAAGTTTGAAAATTTTCTGAATTTCAAAGAAAAACCATGAGATGAGTGGTGGTTGAAGACTTACCTAGGCACCCCACAAATATTTGATGAAGAATCTAAAGATTACAATGCATGAATGATAGTAGGATCTTGCGAGAGTGGAGGCAGTGGAAGCTGGAGGGCTCTGACAACTTTTTCAAAAGGGATGTCAATGAAATTGACCTATCAAAAATTCCTATTTATAGAATTTGAGGTATTAAATGTCCACAATAAATTATGGTATGGAGGAAATCATAGTTGGTGGGCACAGGTTTCTAAAGGACCAGTGGCAGGAGCGGTGGAGCCCGCAGGGCGGGCGACAGGCAAACATTCATTGTTCGGCAGGCTGGTAAAGAGAACCGTGAAAATGAGCATGAAATCTGCAAGGTGGGAAATTGAACCAACTTGGTCTCCATGCAAACAAAAAATACATGATGAAATTCCCCCAATGGTGGCCCACAAGGGCAGACCAATAGTTAGCAAAAGACGACAGTTTAAAGGTCTTAAGGCAAACAGCCAAGGGGACTTCGTGAAGACCAAAGACTTAGAAGTTTTGGGGATGGTGAAACTTGGTCAACCTAAGATGATGAATGTAGGACTCATTGACCACTTAGGACTCAAAAATAAGGGTGGCACAAAAAATGAGACAAGATAAAAGTTACACGGTGTAGGAAAAAAGAGAGGGTCTCCATGCAAATGGGGTGTGTGTGCTATAGGTACAAAAAAATCATAGTTGAAGGGTGGGAAAGGGAATGAAGGATGTGGAAGCATGGAAGAGGGTTGTGGGAAGATTGACCCTTGGAGCCCAAAAATTTAACACTTAGACAAAATTTGAGAAAAGCCAAGGCGAGATTTGGTGGTCAGAGGTAAGGCTTGAGGCTTACTTTAAGAAATTGATAAACGATAACGGGGAAGAGTGAACTGTAGGCCGGTGGAAGAAAATGGAAGGAAGGGGAGAAGTAGAAATCAAGCATGAAGGTAAGCAAGTAAGGGACTATCCAAAAACCCAAAATTCTAGGACAGCCAAATTTTGTACACTTCAAGTGAAACACATGCAAGATGACCCATTGAAGATCACTCAGATTGGATATTAGTGATGGGTCATCAAAGGAGGGCATTAAATGAAAATAGGTACCTAAAATGGCAATGTAACTGGGATCCATCATTGCATCATTGCATCTTCATTTTCATAATTTGTGTTATAATTTCCTCCCTAAGTTGCACTTATGGGGCATTTTGGTGTAATAAATGATTTAATTGCACTTATATAAGTGTACTTAGGCATTTAATTATGTTCAAAGGTATCATTTACTAGGTGATAGGTTATAATGGGATCTTGACCCTTATTCACATGTTTTCTTAGGATATAAGATTCCATCTAGAAGTCTTATCTAGAGTTCACATTATCCTAGGTAGATAGTTAGTTAGCTGTCACATGTTATAGAATTATGACACATTTCAACATAATTTTCAATCCTACATCTCAAACTTGCCTATATAAGGAAGGTCATTATACTCCTTTGTATCATATGTCATACCTCATCATTTTGATAGGTCTTAATATCAAGAAAGCTCATATTTTGCATGCTCTCTTATAGAAGGTTTTCATTGTTTTTATAGGTGGTATTGGGTATTGAGCTAATCTTTAGCTCTTACACATGTCCTACTGAGATTCTTGTAAAACAAAGAATTGTCATGTTAGTAGAAAAATTTATCATGGACCTAAAATATTAATTGAAATCCCATTGTTGCATTACATTTTCTAACCTAGTGGAAAAGGGCACTATACTTGAGAAGACACTCATTGAAAAAGGAGAACTTAAAACATTCAACAAAAATCAAACTACCCAAAGCATGCAAAATGAAAAAACAAGTATTGGGCTTGTAATAAGAATGTCATGAATGATGGAGTTTTTGATGCATAGGTGATACACAAGGTTGTCCCACACTCACCCTTAAGGGACCTAATGCATCACATAACCCACCACATGTCCTAGAACAAACAACAAACACTATCCAAAATAACCAAGAAATTTCACCTCAAAGAAGCTCTCCAAGATACCAATATAATCCCCTGAGGGAACCAATTGAATCCATCTTGAAATAACTAGTACAATATAGGGTCATCCAACTTCCTAAAGTGAAACATTATGAACCAGGGAAATTTAAACCATCATTTTGGGATGACAACGCCTTTCACAAATATCACCATACTAAAGGACATAAAACTTTATCTTGTCAACACCTCAAGAACATAATATAGGACCTAATTGAAAATGACATTATAGAGGTGGATAGTCAACAATCGACCTCAATAGGTTACCATACCATCTTTAAAACTCATTTACATGACTATGGGATGGGGAAAGCCTCCATTTTAGGTACAAAGACCAACAATCAGGCCAACTATACCAATGTTGCCCATGACTACACTATATTTGTCATTCAAGTTGTAGATGATCATATCAATACTATGGAGAAAATTTTGCCTTTAAATATTTTGAGTTTTGGCCCTTAGTTCCTTTTTTCTTCAGGATGGCTCCATGCCTAAAGGAAAAAGAATAATCTCGCATAAAGGTGCACAATGTCCCAAGAGGTGGCTATGCGGCTTTATATATATTATTTTCCTTTCGAGCCCAAACTGGGACATGTGTCTACTTGGAAGGGATTTATTCTAAGCTGCTCTCCTAAAATCTAAAATCACCCATCAACTTTCCATGTCATCCATTTCGTTTGGTGGATCATGTCAATTGTGGATTTTTTCTTTTGGGTGGAGTTTGTCGTAGGGCACGACAAAGATCTAACTTTTAGGGTGGAACCTTCAAGTCAGTATCATCATTCCTCATGGCTGATTTGATCTTGTTTTAGATAGGTTGTGTTGGGATCTAATTGTCTTTTGGATGCATATCTTCACAGAACTTCTATATAATCTGGAGCCATTAATGAGGCAACCTAAGACATTATGATTAAAGATTATTGCAATCCAATATGGTCCTAGATCAGATTGCGGTCAAATCCAATTTGGTCCTAGATCAGATTGTGGTCTACTAGATATAAAAACTTGGCATTGGTTCATCTCTACTAGATACAACGGTGTCTCTCCATCTTTTCTATTTAAAGGGGTTCACAAAAAGGAATACAAATCTTTAATAGTCTTCTAAAAGAACGTTTTTTTGAATCTTTCGGAAGAGGATAGTTTTAAAGGAGTTTTAATTTCATAGAGATAGGAGGATTTTACTAGAGCACTATTCATGCTCTCTATCATGTTATACTTGTTGAGACTATTAATCAAATTGGCATCTACACCTTGTTTTCAGTTAACTAATTGCAAGAATTAGATTTTTTAAGAAGAAATCTATAGAATTGTGCATTTTATGGCCTTCATCACAAATTTATTTTTCATGTATCATTTATGTTGAGAGCACCATGTTAAGTCCTTGCATAGATAGTCTGGAAAATTATTTGACATGTTACCAACTTTTATGTTTTATGCTATCTTTTGTAAATTGAATCATGTTCAATATAATCTTTCATTTTCTATAAAAGATACACTATTGTTCCTACTATGCTATAAGAGAGGGAGGATTCCGTAAAGATCCAAATATCTCTTTTGGTCTTTTGGGTTTCTTATTTCTATCAAACCTTAATGGATGCTTCCCATGGGGAGATCTGAATGAATACTTTGTGCTTTATCTAGCCTTAGTTGTTTGTTCTCTTCCCAACAATGAAGGGTCTATGGCATTTTGTGTCTATATCATTAAGAATAAGGAATTGTTAAGTTTTGAAATGTTGAAAAAGCTTTGGCACATCGCCATTTTGTATGTTTTTCCTTCCATTTCTCTTTCCCCTTTCCCACACATAAGATTTGTATTTCTTTAAAAATATTATAGGTCATTCAATGAGGCACAATTTGGTCCCCCACTTGTTGAATTTCCCATAAGGCTATTTGGAGAGGTGCAAACTTTTATGATCAATAGATATTTTTCTAGCATGCCTAGTGGGACTCACAGTTTTTTCAAATGTTTGATTGGAAGTCAAAAATATTTCATAAATCAGACTAAGAGGATATGCTAGCAATTTCATGCCAATAGTTCAAACAAGATCATCTTCTAGAGACCATTCCTAGTACTCTTAGTTACCTACTTCGACACCCAGGAGGAGAAGACTTACAAGTTTTGTATCACCTATAAGGAGCAACAGGGTAAGAAGTGTTAGCCCACAATTCAGATCTTTATCCACTCCACCAAAAGATCAAACCTTCTAAATCAAAATACATGTCTACCCTATAATGGCTCACTTAGTTGCTCCTACTCCTAGAAACTTTGTAACTTGGGATAGTGATATCCCGCTACAACTAGCTATGCCCCTAGATGTATGGCCTACCATACCCACCAATGCTCTCAAGGAAATCCCAAAGTTTTTTGGGGAGGCTTTTAAGACTACTTTTGAGCACCTCCAAGATATAATGGAGGTATGTAGAGTACATAACATCACAAAAGAAAATGTAGCCCTTAGGTTACTAGCTACATCATTCAAAGAAAATGCTCAGGATTGGTATAGGTTCTTGGCTTTCAGTTCCATCTGCTCTTTGGATCAACTCAAGGAGAAGTTGTTTGAGTGCTTCTCAGAGAAAGGAGATTGCTCCTCTTTACTATAATAATTAATTACTATCAAGAGGCCATGAGTGAGTTCAACACCAGGTTCTATAAAACTTGGTAGAGGATTCCTATGAGAGCTAGACCTTTGATAGCTATGGTGTTCATGTTATATCTAAAGGATTTCAATTTAGAAATCACAATCATGGTATAGTCTATGGGAGGAGATACCCTACCTGATACATATGATTTGGTTGTGTGCATAGAGAATAGTCTGATTGATGTTGGGAAGCTTCCACCATAGACATCAATGCCCATGTTCACTAAAATATCTAGTGGCCCCTATTAGGAGATGGCTCCTAGTACTTCTACCTCTCTCTCCAACTCATCATCTGCACCATTTCCATCCATGTATGTGTACTTGGGAACACAACACCATGCGTTGGGTAGCTCTTCACTAGCAACAAATGTTAATGATATGAAGAACCTTATGTGGTATTTTTTGAATGATATAGCCCTTATCTAGAATCAACAAGAAGAATGGAAAATGTCCTCTTTAGAGCACAAACATAAGGGAATTCCTTAGAGAAAGAGTTGGATAACTCACCAGATGAAGCATTATTTTCTAGGATGGAAGAAGAAGATACAATATTTGTAAATGATGTTTGAATGACTAGTGCCACGTAGGTACAATCGAACTTCAACATATGGTCCAAGAGGAGACTCACTAAAGAATACGCGCAATGAGTGCAACAACATCTATAGCCACAACAACTGCAACCACAAGTAGAGAAAGCCTCTCAGACCCAACCCACTCAGTAGTCGCAAACTCTACCATTTCTAGAGAAAGAGGTGTTGGTGTAATTTATTATTTAATTACAATAGCATAATTTTACTTAGGAATTATATTTAATTAAGTCCTAGGTTGCATTATTAGGAAAAACATTAATAATGGGGTCATCTCCCTTTCCATGTATTTAAGAGATAAGATTCCTTCTAGAATATCATCTAGAACTTATCTCAATAACTTCATCATTCCCTAGGTAATTAGTTAGGGTTTACATGTTTGATCAAGACACTTGGCAACATCATAATGCATTATATATTTCTCTCTTGCCTATATAATCGGGGCATATGTACATTTGTAAATCATCTCATAATAGAATCTCTAATTGAATTCATTTGTTGTAACACTTTTTATGTGGGTGAATTTATTCTTGGAAAAGGTCCTCTTGAAGACTACAGCTTCATAGGGAGATTGTGCATCCATTATTTCAACATGGTACCAGATATTTTTCATTGAAGGTTCATCTTTGGATCAAGGAAGTTGGGCTAGTGAGATTCATTACAGGCTTGAAGGTTTTTCATTGTAGGATAGTTGGCTCTACTTGGGGACCAAGTTGATTTTTGGCATAGATTAGGCTCTGTTTGACCTAACCATTATGCTTAGAAGGCATTAAAACTTATCCATCGCCTACCTATTCATCAAATTTAGAGATATATCATCAGAAGCCATCAGAGGCATTTTTAGGGTTTCCAAAATCAAATAGTATGATCCATACAATTTGGAGTAAAAATTCATCCCTGTTAGTTTTCCTTTGTGGCAAAATTTTTTAGTTGCAAGCCATTTTTTATTTATGAAAAATCAAGGCTATTTCATATAGTTTCTGGACAAAATTAAAATTCGAGTGTCTTGGTATTAAAATACCAATCGACATTGGATTATTTTTCTATAGAATATAGTTCTATATTCCATCAACATTAATAAAGTGTTTCCAATTTTTTTCTATGGATTTAAATTAACAATCAACATTTAATTTTGAATTTTTTTTTCAATATTCAAAATTTGTGTCTTTGTCAGCATCTATCCTTTCATTATATAGAATCTTAATTTGTTGACCACATTAATTTCTCTCCACATAGTGGGGCCCACCATCACATTTCCAACCACCCATTCTCATTGCCAGTTACTATCCATCACCGACATTCCATAATCTAGCCACTTTCTCTTAGACCACCAACCAATTTCTAGCCATTTCTCTTCAGGCCCCGCTCCTGTCACATCAGGAAACAGAGTCCTCACTTGATCTAGGTAGCACCACCAATATAAAAGCCACACATACCCAACCCATCGCTCCGACATTGCTCCTAGGTGGGGGGCGATTATTTTCCCACTGTAGCACCCATGGTCACATCAATGACGAAGGGCCAAAATTATTTTAGGCCCCATTGCAAATTGTTTGCACTTGGTTAGCCTACGAGCTCCCAAAAGAGAAATTATCTTCTAAGGGCTGTAACTTTTGACAACAATCTTTAAATCCAACAAACAAGATATCATTGGAAAGGTGTTGAAGTGTAACTTCTAGTGGTTCCCTCTATTTTCAAGTATTCTACTAGTATAAAAATCTATAGTAAACTAAATTAATAACCCTAATTTTGACTTCAAGGATCATATCTTATCAACTATTTATTGAAATTCGGTGATTCTAGAGACATCAGGAAGGTATTACAGAGATTTTTTCATCTATCCTTTCCTTTTATTCAGATTTAGCTCTAGCTGATTTGCATTAGCGTTTTTCCATTTTGAGAATTTTCATCATTACTTGGATATCCTGAAGATTGGTGAAAGTTTTTTTTGCATTGAGGGACATTATTTTAGTTGCATAACATTATTTGGAAGTTTATTTTGAAGGTCATTGTCTTTGTAATCTTGGAGAAATTTCATAGTACACTATGGGGTTTACATATTATCCTTCTCTGGTTATGTTGCACAAGGGAAGCTGGAAATAATGGTGAGATGGAATCATAAATTGTCTCCACTCACTTTAATTATTGCCACATATATATGGTATAGTTCCCCATCCAAGTCAAGGTATTCAACAATTTTCTTGGACTTGTAGCAAATATACTATCTTAGAGATCATTGCAATGCAAGTTGATGGTGATGTTTTGAATGCTATTGATCATTGTGATTGTCCTCATATCCTTTGGACCAAGATTTGGGATCTATATGGAGATTCCAACACTCTATTCCCCAATGATCCAGATTCAAAATTCCATTCTTCAGATCAAATACCCCATGATGATATTGCTATTAAAGAGCTTACAAATTTGGACTTCCTTGAATCTTTAGGTAAGGATGTCAAGGGTTCTACAGATGCTTCTTCTCCATCAGAGAAAATTAATGTACCTTTAGATTCAATGACTCCTTGTCTAGAGTCATTGATTGAGGATTCCATCATCCCTATTCATCGGGACACATTAAGTTTCCTAGACTTGACATCACAGGATGTATTTGTTTCAAGTATTCTAGACTTGGCTACTTCTATAGGTTGGGAAGACATTCTTGAGGGGATATCTCTCCTCTATTCATATCCTACTTTGCATTTTTTACTTGAGTCTCCATATTCCTTTGTTTTGAACTTGATTGGAGGTCCTGATCTTGGTGATTCTATCTTGGAGGCACTTCCTTTATCTTCAAATATTTCCTATATGATACTTCTTCCCTCTCATTTCATTATGGAGTTGGAGTTTCTTCAACATCTACCATTGGATTTTCTTCTTCCTAGTGGGAGACATGTGGTTTGGACACCTTTGTTGCTTCAGACTTATTTCAATGATTTTGAGGACACTTCATTTGGGGGGGGGAGGCAATCTAGTATCCATCTATTCCTTCAATGTAAGGATCATTATATTGCTTTCTTTGGATCTTGTTCAACATTATTTTCTGCATAGTCCTGGTTTTTTCACCTTTTTCATTGGTTGGGAATGTACCTGATTTGATTGTGACATCTTCATCTTTAGTGGCAAAGGAGACATATGAGAAATTTTCAAAGACATCTCCATCATCCATGTTCATTCTTCATGCCTTCAATTCCTATGTAGAGTGGGAATCATCCTTGCATTTCTACTTGGTTTTACTTCTTTGAAAAAGGGAGACAAGTTGTTTGATGAGATTTGATCATGTTTTGTCTACAAGAACTTACCATTTTTGTAGGAAATCACTTATTCTAGGGGGGGTTATATATTCTCTCTATTTCCCTCCTATGGGGGGGCTATTGATTATTTTGTATCCATGTGAAAGATGATGTACTCAGGGGGTATTATTGAGTCCTCCATCCTTCCTCACTTATCTACATTTCATGTCCTTTTTGGAGAGGGGTTCTCTTCCCACTGGGTTTTTCACTTTTCTCCATTTGTGGGAGATTAATTACATTTAATATCATTTGTAAATGGGTACCTAAAATGGCCATCATGTAGCCAAGACCGATAATCATTGCATTTTCATTTTCTCCCTGAGTTGCACTTATGGGGTGGTAATTTATTATTTAATTACACTAGCATAAGTTTACTTATGCATTATATTTAATTAAGTCCTAGGTTGCATTATTAGGAAAATAATTAATAATGGGTTTATCCCCCTTTCCATGTATTTAGGAGATAATATTCCTTGTAGAATATCATCTGGAACTTATCTCAATCACTTCATCATTCCCTAGGTAGTTAGTTAGGGTTTACATGTTGTCACATGTTGTTTGATCAAGACACTTGGCAACATCATAATGCATTCTAGATTTCTCTCTTGCCTATATAATCAAGGCATATGTACATTTGTAAACATCTCATAATAAAATCTCTATTTGAATTCCTTTGTTGCAACACTTTTTATGTGGGTGAATTTCTTCTTGGAAAAGGTCCTCTTGAAGACTATAGCTTCATAGGGACATTCTGCATCCATTATTTCAACATGGTATCAGAGCTTTTCCATTGAAGGTTCATCTCAGGATCCAGGAAATTGGGCTAGTGAGATTCATTACAGGCTTGAAGGTTTTTTTAGTAGGCTAGTTGGCTCTAACCGGGGTCCAAGTTGATTTTTGGTGTAGATTAGGCTCTCTCTGACCTCACCATTGTGATTAGAAGGCCTCAAGACCTATAGATCGGCCACCTATTCATCAAATTTAGAGATATATCATTGGGAGCCATTAGAGGTATTTTTAGGGTTTGGAAAATCAAATAGTATGTTCCAAACTATTTGGAGTAAAAAATTCATCCCTATCAGTTGTACTCTATGGAAAAAAATTTAGTTGTAGGCCATTTTTTATTTCAGAAAAATTAGGGCTATTTCATGTAGTTTCTAGAAACAAATAAAATTCAAGTGACCTAGTATTAAAATACCAACTAGCATTGGATTATTTTTCCATGGACTATAGTTCTATATTCCATCAACATTAATAAAGGGTTTCCAATTTTTTTCTATGGATTTAAATTAAAAATTAACATTTAACTTTGAATTTCTTTTACAATATTTAAAATTTGTATCTTTATTGGCATCTATCCTTTCATTCTGCATAATCTTCATTCATCGGCCGCATTCATTTCTCTTTGCATAGGGTGGTCCTGCCATCACATCACCAACCACCCTTTCTCACCTCTAGTTACTATTGATCACTGGCGTTCCATACTCTGGCCACTTTCTCTTAGACCACCAACCAATTGCTAGCCATTGGTCTTCAGCCCCCGCTCTGGTCACATAAGGAACCAGAGTCCCCACTTGATCTGGGTGGCACCGCCAATATCAAAGTCGTGCATATCTAGTCCACCACCTGTCCATTTCTTCGATGCCACTCCCAGGTTGGGGGCAATTTGTTTTCCATTGCAGTGCCTGTGGTCACATCAACAACCAAGGGCCAAACTTTTTTTAGCTCCCATTGCAAATTTTTTGCACTTGGTTAGGTTGCGAGCTCCCAAAAGAGTGGTTATATTCCAAGGGTCGTAACTTTGGATGACGATCTCAAAATCCAAAAAATAGGATATCGTTGGAAAGGTGTTGAAGTGTACCTTCTAGTGGTTCCCTTTATTTTCTAGTACTCTGGTGTTATAAAGATCTATAGTCAATTAAAGGTGGAACCCTAATTTAGATTTAAAGGCTCATATCTTCTCAACCATTTATTGAAATTCGATGATTCTAGAGGCATCAAGAAGGTATTACAGAGCTTTTTTCATCAGTCATTTCCTTTTATTCAAACTCATCTCTAGGTGATTTGTATTAGTGTTTTTCCATTTTGAGCATTTTCATCATTACTTGGATATCCTGAAGTTTGACAAAAGGTTTTTTGCATTGAGGGAAATTATTTCAATTGCATATCATTATTTTTAAGTTTCTATTAAAGGTCATTGTCTTAGTAATCTTGGAGAAATTTCATAGGATATTATGGGGTTTTCATATTATCCTTCTCTGGTTATGTTGTGTATGGGAAACTAGAAACAATGGTGAGATGGCATCATAAACCATCTCCACTCACTTGAATTATTGCCACATTTGTATGGTATAGTTCCCCATACAAGTCAAGGTATTCAAGAATTTTCTTGGAGTTGTAGTAGATTTACTATCTTAGAGATCATTGCAATGCAAGTTGATGGCGATGTTTTGAAAGCTATTTATCATTATGATTATCCTCATATCCTTTAGACCAAGTTCAGATCTATATGAAGATTCTAACACTCCACCATTCCCCAATGATCATTATTCAAAATTTCATTCTTTAGATCAGATACCCCATGATGATATTTCTATTTAGGAGCTTACAGATTTGGACTCCCTTGAATCTTTAGATAAGGATGTCAAGGGTTCTACAAATGCTTCTTCTCCATTAGAGACAATTCATGTACATTCAGATTCAGTGATTCATTGTCTAGAGTCATTGATTGAGGCTTCCATCATCCCTATTCATTAGGACACATTGAGTTTCCTAGACTTAACATCATAGGATGGCTTTGTTTTGGGTATTGTAGACTTGGCTACTTCTACAAGTTTGGAGGACATTCTTGAGGGGATATCTCTCCTTTATTCAGATCCTACTTTGCAAAGTTTACTTGAGTCTCCATATTCCTTTTTTCTGACCTTGATTGGAGATCCTAATCTTGGTGAGACTATCTCAGAGACACTTCATTTCTCTTCAAATATTTCCTATATGAGACATTTTCCCTCTCATTTCATTATGGAGTTGGATTTTCTTCAACATATACCATTGGATTTTCTTCTTCCTAGTGAGAGACATGTGGTTTGGACACCTTTGTTGCTTCAAACTTCTTTCAATGATTTTGAGGACACTTCATTCTGGGGGGATTCTAGTCTCCATCTATTGCTTCAATGTAAGGACCATTCTATTGCATTCTTTGGATCTTATTTAGCATCAGTTTTTGCATAGTCCTTGTTTGTCACCTTTTTCATTGGTTGGGAATGTACCCCATTTGATTGTCGCATCTTCACATTCAATGGAAAAGGAGACATATGAATAGTTTTCAGAGACATCTTCATTATCCATTTTAATTCTTCCTTCCTCCAATTCCTATCTAGAGTGGGAAGTATCCCTACATTTCTACTTCATTTTTTTCTTCGTAAAGGGATACAAGTTGTTTGATGGCATTGGATCATGTTTTGTCTATAGGAACTTACCATTTTTTCAGCCGATCACATATTATAGGGGGGTTATATAGTCTCTCTATTTCCCTCCTATGGGGGGGATATTGATTGTTTTTTATCCATGTGAAAAATGATGTACTTGGGGGTATTATGATTCATCCATCCTTCCTCACTTATCTGCATTTTATCTCCTTTTTGGAGAGAGGTTTTCCCCTTTTCTCCATTTGTGGGAGATTAGTTGCATTTAATATCATTTATAAATGTGTTCCTAAAATTTCCATCATGTAGTCGGGACCCATAATCATTGCATTTTCATTTCCTCCCTAAGTTGCACTTATGTTAGGGGGTGGTGTATTTAATTATTTAATTACACTAGCATAAGTTTACTTAGGCATTATATTTAATTGAGACCTAGGTTGCATTATTAGGAAAACGATTAATAATGGGGTCATCCCCCTTTCCATGTATTTAGGAGATAAGATTCCTTTAGAGTATCATCTAGAACTTATCTCAATCACTTCATCATGTTGGAATCAAGGGAACACTATGAGGGGGGGTGAATTAGTGTTCTACAAATCTTATCTTTATTAATCTGATATTTAAACCATTTCAACATTCAACCAAAGGAAAGATGAAAACACACAATTAATCATTCACGACACCATAACACGAAGATTTTTATGTGGAAACCGTGTTAGGAGAAAAACCATGATGGAGGTTTATCCACAATTTGAGTACTCAAATATAAGTTTCACAAAAGGAATGTACTTGCATTCAGGGACATTGCTTGAGCTCACTGCTCAAAATAAAAAGGCTCACTGCCTTACAAGATTTCAGATTAAGACCATATGAATGGTTGAACTAAAGTGATAGCATCTACTCATGCCAGGTTACAGTTCTAGTTAGGCTCATAGATCAAATTATGGACCTTCAAGTTGATTCTAAAATTCACTCTGCTTTGCTCTACTCTACTCTACTATTTGCATCATCAATCTTATATGAACTAATGAATTCACACTACTAATCTTTTGAATTTCATACCACACACTGACATAATTTGCATCACATATTATTTGATATCCAAAATGATATATCTCATCTCCTCTATATATTTGCAACAAGAGATTTGATCATTCACATGTCGGCTTTAATTAAAACATAAAATACTTTCCAACAGTCAGCTCTATCAACAACTAATTCTTAATGTGCACCACCCATAGTCAGCCATAGTATAGTAAGGAAAAATATAAGCATGTTCAAGCACAAAATTATTTAACCAATCACACCTTAATCATCCGTAATGACTATATCTATCAAGCTAGCCTTCTAGAACTGATAACCAAAAAATCAATACAACGAATCTCCTAGATCGAATACCGATTGATGTACAAACACAAAACTCTAGAATAAGTTATTCTAGATACCCAACGACCTTCCTTGAGATGTGAAACACGAACTGTAAAACTTATAATGGACTTTGGTCGATAGACTCAACTCCAGTCGGATACTCAGTTCTTCACTTTGTTCTATCGGTATGAACCAATACAGGACTCATCGATGACACTACTTACAAAGAACAACAGTTGCATCAACTTGAAATGCTTGGAAAACAATGTATTAATGCTCTTGAACACTTACAAGATTATTATAAAAGAATTCAATGTGGTTACAATTATAATATCATTCTGAGGGAATTTAATCTAGGCGATCTAGTTTTATACAATAACCAACGAAATGTCAATGCTCTCCTGAATGAAAATTGAAATTTTAGCCCTAATTGGTTAGAAGCCTACATCATTAAAGAAAAGTATGGATCCCGAGCTTACACATTAACTAAAATGGATGATACATCTCTAAAAGACCCTATCAATTCCACACATCTATGTTGGTATTACATCTAGAAATTCCTATTTTGAATGGTATGTTGGAGTAATGTTGTTAGGTGAAATAGATAGGTTCTATTTTATCTCACATTACTTTATTCTTCATAGTAACCTGTGTATCTTAGATTCTAGGGTAATTAACCAAATATTTTGTTTAGTTATTTTAGTCGCCATATTATTCAAAACTTAGTGTGTTATGTTAATTTAAATCCTTACAAACTTGAATCACTAAAAAGTAGCATATATGTTTTGAATTTTTAAATGATGTAAACTAGTAAAATATGTATTTTTAAGTATATTTTATGTTTGTATTTTTTATAATAAATTAAAAAATTATTTTAAACTAGTTTTTCATAAATTTACACTATAATTTAGTTGCTTATAAAATGCTGAAAAATGAAGTTGCACGGGACATCAAACTTTTTATAGTAAATTTTAATTTTTTTCTTTCAAATTTTTTGTGTGTATTTATAATTTGAAACTTTAGTGCATGGATATTTTTTTTCCAATTTTGATAAATATATATTTTTATATAAATATTAAAATGTGCATGAATAAAAAACAACTGTTTCCATCGGACGTCAACATTCATATTAAATATTTATCTAAAATGGAAAAAAATTCATACCATCTTGAAATAGATTCTTTTATCGAGTGCATCATATTTTTTTCAATTTTTTTTAATAAGTTTTAGTATTTTTCCTTGGCATGGTAATCAACCTAATATTTTTTGCTGATAACATACTTTTAGTATAAATAAAAATATAAATAAAAATAATAATTAAACTATTAAAATAAATATATTTTTGAAAACTAAACTTATGGATCTACAAAAGGGTATTTTTACATTTTTTTAAAAATGTTATTTACATGAGGAGGAGTTATTAAAATTTCAAGTTTTTCAAATAATTTTTTTTTTTTTGGTAAATTGGACTCAAAGTAGTGCTCCATATAATTTTAGCCCACAATTTTAGTTGAATAAGTTGTGGAAGTGTCTAACTTAGCTAGAATGAATCTTACTATTTCATATGTTTGACCAAAATTGATTTTTAGTTGGAAATACTTAAATTCAGTTGTGCTGATATGTTGGCTAAAAGTGTGACACAACTTTGCGCTTTTACCCTAAATCATAGGCACATTTAAGTTAACATAGCATATCTTAATCACAATATAGTATCTAACTTAAACTATGAATGGTTTAATTAGATCAAATAAAACATTAAATCATGGAGACATTTATTAAACATTCTTTCAAAGGATATTTGATAAATCACATTGACATTTAATTCAACACAAACAAAAATGCTCATATATATATAATCATCAACATTTTTGGGTACATATACATCAGTGAGTACAATGCTAGTAAGATATACAATTGTTGGACCCCTCTGGGGCTGGTGACCTTTGTGACCGTCATGAGATAGTAGTGTGAGATCACGATCTCAGTGAATCTCTTTATAGAATATCTAGCATCCCTCATGCATTGTCCTCTCACATGAGAGCCTAAACACACTCATGGCCAATTTGATCCCTATCTACCTATATCCTTGTGACCTCCTCCCATATCCTCAAGACCTTTTCCCATAGGTCACTCTCCACCCTACTATTGGCAGTACCCAGAGAAGCTAAAACCACTGTAATTTGTGCTTGGAGCTCATCAGCATGAATAGTGGCACTTTGGTAGGCTATACCCAATCTCACCATAGTCTCAAAACTACTTGCATGTGAATCCACTAAGGGTGGGGGCACGTACTTCTCAAGACATCATCCTTGGGATGTAGTTGAGGCACTAGTGTTGTGGCTGCTCACTGATAAAGGTCACACCACTCTCGTGTAGATCCTACAAAATAGAAATCATAAGGCATATCAGTAACCATCATAATCATATATATAAATCAAGTGCATAAAATATGTATACATAGCAAAATAACATAAATCATCTAGATATCACTTGGATCATCGATCTACCAATCAGGGTATACTCATGTGATAGTGGGACCTCCTTGTTTTAATTATGTGGGTGGTATACAACCGCTAGCCTCCCCACACTCATGTGTATGTAACTCTAATCTAACACTGACATGTGGTCCATCTAATCTAATAAGGGGCATCTCCACACTATCAAAAGTCACAGCCTCCTCCTCCTCCTCATAGTCCTCATCCTGCTCATCCTCATATACATCTACAAATATGTTGGGTGCAACAACATAATCATTTGTGGCTACATCTATGTGATCATCATCTGTATCCCTTCCATGGACTAGAGTAGGTCCGAAAAAGCCAATAGGGTTATGTAAAGAGAACATAGGTGTTGGCCTGCTTATAGTCCACCACTCCTCGTAAGTTTGAGTGTTACCTATGTCATCAGACTCAAAATTTGGGGGAAGGTTAGGGTCCTCATCATCTGAATCAATAAAGTATACACCATCCCTCATGATATGGCGGTCATCCCCAAGACCTGTTGCATTGTGTGTTGATCATTAGAATGATGGTCTAAAATGTGGAGCCACCTAAGTATGCTTGAATTATCTCATCACTTGATCATAATAAAATGGTATGACCACATAATCATGTCGCCCTATAAAAAATTGATCCATGTGTAATTTGAGCATCGCATGCCAGTGATCCACCCATAGCGATATCCACTGATAGGGCCTCCAATAGATATTATCCTCATCCAATCAATCAAAATTAATCCTCTAGTGTAATAATTCTCCCTCCTGCCAAGGCCATCTAAGTGGGTATCTAAAAACCCTCTACTCACCTATGGTTGTTGTAAGAGGAAATCCAGTCAACCTAGAACATATAATGTCCTCAAAGCACCATATTTGTAGTAGAGTACAATGTACAATCCTCTTGAGCTCTCAAAAGGAAAATTGACTAAGATCATAGCATAAATGAGCAAGCATGTTGTGACCCCATGCATAAATGGTCTATTGTTGCTCCATCCCTCTAATAGTGTGAACCAAGCCACTATACAGGTGCACCCCTCAACCATTTGGAACCAATGTAAGTTCCATGTTAATGATCATGATTTAATGCAAGAGTGGTGACCACACACTTAGGATCCATTTAAGCTCCACATGGGATCTGATGCTCAAGCATCACATAGGGTGATCTACACAATAGCATATATCATCTCTCATATGAGAAAAAGATCTATAGTAACTAGCTACACATGCTCACCACATATGGAGATATGTAGAATGTGGTGAATCTCCTCTAATGTGACAGTCATCTCTCCTGTGGGAAGACAAAAAGTACAAGTACCCACATCCCTAAATGTCCTCCTCTAATAGCCGAGTCATGGAATCTTGAAGGAATTGAAACTACTTCCCACCGAGATTTCATCTAGCTCGAGGAGGCACCTAAGAGACAAATATTACATCAAATAAGTCCTAAAACAATCAATCAACATCACCACAATTGTTCTAAGATTCTTTTCTAGACATAATGGACACCTAGACCATTTTTGGATGAAGTCCTAGAACATTGTATCTATTGTGGGACACTTTGTGCCAAAGTGAGATTCTTTGCACCAAAGTGGGATGCTTTGCACCAAAGTGGTACACTTTGCACCAAAGTGGGATACTTTGTGAAAATCCATTTTAAGATCATAAAATTACTCAGATTACATGAAAAATTATACTACAAGTACAAAAATGAAGAAAATGCAAAGCAAAATTCACTCACCATATGTCGAAGGATCCTTTGCTCTACGTCATCATGAACTAGGTCCAACCTTAGAGGCTTGTAAATCCCGTAGCTTGGCATCTTCACTCGCTTTTCACTAAGGTAAATCTTAAACAAGGTAAAAGTCAAATGAATAGTGAAAATAGTCATTTTCAATAGTATATAGGAAGACCCTAGTATATAAAGCTCATTCATTTAAAAGGGAAAATTCATTAAAATCAACATATTGGTGGCTAGAGGACTCTATTTTCAACGCCATTTTTTGCATTGGATTCGTAATTCTACTCTCGTTCTCATCAATTGTCTATCATTATGTGGTATGGTACTTGGAAATGCCATATGATATGACTTGCGTAATTTGATGTGGTTTCGTGTTAACCTTGATTCCACCTCCATAAAGCAAGAAGAATTAGGAAGCATACATATACCCTCAAATTCATTTTTTTGTAGAAGTTTGATAAGAGGATTTTTGAGTGAATAGGGAATATGTGTTGTAGGATGTGGTTCCTAACATTGTGGTTTTAAAGGTAGCTATAGTGGGGGATTCATTCTCTCTAATGAATTCATACGAGTATCCTTTTTTCTAGTAGGTATTTCCTTTAGCTTACATATTTATGTAGTATCATATGGCAGCTAAAGTGGGGGCTAAATGTAGTTTTGAAAAATTAATCCTTTTTCACACTTTATTTAAAATGATTGACACATAATTAACTTAATTTTTATTTAGAGTGGTGTTGTAAGGTTTTGAACACATTCACACCTCTCTAGAGACCTTATTTAATTAAAATATATTTAAATTTCACCTTTTACAAGAGTGTTGTAAAGTGTTGTGAAACATTTTCACACTTTTCTAAGGTCTATTCATCTAATTAAGCCTAATGGACCCCTATTTTACTTAAATCAAGCCCTATTTATGATGTTGTAAAGTGTTTAAACACACTTTCACATCTATCTAGGATGATATTAATTAATGATGGTTAATTAGACTTAATTTCCACTTTAATTCAAGTTCAATTGCACCTCCTAAATATCAATCATGACACACAAAAATTAAATGACCTGACCTTAAAGGTGGCAAATTTTGAGTCTCGAAAAGTGTGCCAAGACCCATTCACCATTAAGGGTGAATGGTTCCTCCCTTAATAGGACCCCACTTTCTTGGCATATTCCAGTTGGGTTTTTTATTCTCTTTTCACTCCTCGGATCTTGATCCTGGAAAATGAGCTAGAACCCATTCACCCAAGGTGGCGAATGGGTCCTCCCTTAACAAGGACCCTCTTTTTGAATTTCATCCTAATGGGATTTTGATAAATTTCATTTCCAGATCTGATGTTGGTCTAAATTATTTGAGTTTCGAGGTTAAATCTCTAACTTAGTATAAATACAAGGTTATTTGACATAATTTAACCTAAGAAAATTTAAGGAAGAAAACTAGAGCAAGATTACAAGCAAGCAAGACAAAGCATTCAAGAAAAAGTGAAGTTTGGAGCAACATTTCAAGATATTCAAGCTCATTTTGTATCCAAGATTAAGCATTATTGAAGGTTGATGATAGATACCTTTGGAGAATTGTTGATGGTGAAAATGACACAAAAAATGTGTAAACAAAATATTTCTACTCTATTTCTCCTGAAAAAGAAAGACAACATATAGTGGCCTAACTCCTAAGGTCCTGGTAGTTGGTTCTTAATTGTCTGATGTCACTCAATTGGTCCATGCAACTATAATATTCAAGGGGCCTGTGATGGTAACAAAGAATACAAGCAATGACTCATTCATCGAATTGTTCTTGATAAATAAAGAAGGTTTTAAACAAAAGAAAAAGATAAATCAGGATGTACAATAGTAAAAATGAATAGAAATTATCTAATATCTAGACATATATCTTCAACAATGAATGTTTTTTTAACAAATCAAGAAAACCATAGCATGATGCAATTTACAGAATAATCCATACCATTGCATGCATCTAAGGTGCTTATTTTAACATCACAGTCACATATCATAACAAAACTTCAAAAATTCAAAAGAACAACATTCTCATTCACTGCCAAGATCATAGATTAGCTAACTTCAATAAATTTAATTCACAGATAATCTAATGAAATAATCCTTAAATCCAGTTTCTTATAATGATTTTCATCACATAAGAAACATTCATTCTTCAACACAATCACTGGCATACAAATAGATTATAATTCATCAGCCTTATCAAGTAAAACTCCATTCTAACACCATATTGCATAAAAGAAAAAACCCTCTAATTTTATTCAACTGTAACTAAATCAAAACAAAGCATCTTTGTAAAAACTATAAAATTATATCTCCTACTATTAGGTGACCAATTCTATTCTCTATTAGCCGACCTTTTTAAAATGATACCCCATGGGTATTTATAGATGTACAAAATTTCGGAATCCTTTCTATCTTAAGATGAACCCACCTTTCTAGGAACTAAAAATTTTCTTGGAAACTCAAATCAATTTGATCTTGAGTTCCTACATTAATACATTTAGTTAAACTAGAGAAAAAAAAATAGAAGAGAAAAAAGAAAGCCATGCACCTCAAAAACTGCCAGTCCTACATGCGGAAGAGAAGAAAGTTATGCATGCATGCAAAGTTTGTTCTGCAATGTACTCGTCATAACTAGTGAAGACTTGTTGTAGCATGTCTAATTTTGGCCCATCAACCCAATTGTCTTCAAATCTAATCCTTTCCAACTTCGCAGCAGAAAACCCTCTCATATCTTTCAGCTTAGTTAACTCCCTCTTAGCTTCCCTTATCTCTCCTTTAATTTCCATTAATCGATCTATCAATAAATCCCCTCCATCATCTCCTTTCTACATGACTCCTTTAAACCTATCATCCCATTTCTCTTTTATATGGCTTAAAGGTAGGCCCTCTTTTACTGGTATATTGGCATCTACTATTACAGCAATGACTGCCTCCAACTCCTCAAACTATTCATTCAAATCTTCAACAAAATCTTGGACCTCTATTTTATGCTTGTTTAGAAAATCTGATCTGAATCGGAGTATGCAAGAAGTCTTTTCCACAAAATCTTTATTATCTTCCTCGAGTATTGACTGTTCTAGAAGAGTAGTCTTGGGAAATTTATTAATTTCTTTCAATTTTTTGTTGTATCCCTTGTACTCCTCTTCTTGTTTTTCCAATGCTGTAACATATTGATTCATTTCTTCTATCAATTTGTTTGTCATTTTATGAACATCAAAACTATTAACCAACATTTCACCCACTTCTTGATTCAATTTATTAACCCATTTGTCGAACATTTTTGCCTTGCCCCTTGCTTGTACCAAATCATCTAGTTCTTTCTTGCTCAACAAAATTGGATTCTCAATAGTGGCAATCTGTTGTGACCTCAGAGCAGAAACATTTTTCAAGAAAACATGCAACTAATCTAACTGAGCCTTAAGCTCATCTTTCCTTTGTTTATCATTCAACATCCTTGACTTGGTTAGCGATGCTACCACATCAATTAAATTCATTTTTTGATCTCTGGTAGGTCTCCCCAAGTTAACAGTACCTAATTGATAATCTGTTAATTGCATGTCTCCTACATCCTTGTCTATCAATGGTATGGCACATTCAGCAACAATTTCTCCTTTGTCGGTGAACCTGGTGGAATTTAGGATCTTGGCCTTCTTCTTAGGTCTTTCTTTCTCAATTTCCTTCATCATATCCTCCCAATTGAGAGGCTATGAAGGTGTCACTAATCTCTTCTGAAGATATAATTTTAACCAAGTGGGAGCACTTGGAGTAGTGGTCATTATAGTGGAAGAAGAAGCAATAGTAGTAGTAGAGGGTTGTTGCACATTTACTTGAGGTTGAGAATCAACCCTTGGTTCCTCTTGTTGTTCTTGCTCCATATGAATTTGTACAAGCTTTTCAGCTTCCTCCCTATCCTTTTGTTCTTGTATCCTCTTATCTTCTTCTTCCTTCTTCAACCTTTCTTCTTCCAATCTTTTCTTCTCTAGCTCCTGGTTTCTTTCTTCTTCCAATGCTTTGAGATTATCTGCATCTTCTTTCTTCTTTTGCATCTTCTTATTCAACTCCTTAGCATCCTTTTCCTTTTGCATCTGTTCTACTTCTTCTTTCTCCTTATAGGCATCTTCAACAAGCTTTAATTTGGCTACAAGAACCTCTCTTTCTCTTCGCTACTTTGCCTTCTCTTCCTCAAGATCATGAATTTTCTGTATTAGCTCGAGTTTATCAATCTCTTCCTTGATCTTGATCTCCTCCTTCTTTTTCCTTTAATGCTTTTCTATTTCATCTGCTCTTTTTTTGGCTTCTAACTGTTGCTACTGAAGTAAGGCATCAGCTTGTCCCTTCTATTTTTCCATTGCTGCAGCAAGTGCTTGAGCCTCGACAGTCTTTCTTGCTTCCTCAAATAGTGCCCTTTGATCTTCTAGTGTCAATACCTACTCAGTATATTCCTCCAAAGGCATATTTTCTTGCACATCCCTCTTTGACAGAGTCTCATCTGAGTTTGGTCCAATGTCATGAATCTTTACCTCCACTACTTTTCCCTTTATAGATTCAGCCGTGTCATAAAGAGTTCCCTTCGCCATCTCTTCACTTTGTTGCTTTCCAATTGGGACTTGAGTAGAGGACTCACGAATTGCTGATGTTGGAACTACAAATCCTATTTGAACCCCTTCCTCTTGTGCCTTCGGTTCATCTTGAGTAGATGCTTCAAGCTCAATCTCTTCAATGTCTGGTGGGAAGAACTCCAAAGGCTCCTTGGGAGGCGTCTTTCTCTTGATCCTTGTATACCTTTTCCCCTTCTTAGGAGCTGGTCCTTGAGGAGTTTTGGTTCTTAAAACCACCCATTGAATGCTCCTATCCAAGACTATTCACCCTATCTGCTTGATATCAATAGTTTCCTCACTGTCCCAATCAACTAGATCCAAACTTTTAGTTTGAATGTTTAAATCTTCATTTGATGGATCTAATACAATTCCATCATCCACCAATGTTTCAGGAATGCCATTTTTTACCCCAAACTCTACCATAAGTGCCACGGGAAACCTCTCATAGTTTTTTTTTCTAAGTTCATACTCATCCTATAAATCACTCAAAAAATCCTCTAATAGGCTGAAATGCTTATAAAAAACCGAAGCTAATAAGGCATTCATTTTATTTTTGGGATCAAAATGCTTCCAAGCTGTGTACAAACCTAGCTTCAGATGTATCAATTCACTGCACACTACCTTATCTCCCACAAGATTTGGGCAACTGTATTCTCCCAATTCCATGGGAAATTTATGGCAACTAGTTTTGTTCTTTAAAGAAAATTGAGCATTAACCCCTAGAGCTTGATAAATAAATTCCATCAGCACCACCCTTTTGTTGCAACACCTTACCAATAAGTGGGGATGACCCTCAAATCCAGCTAACCTGAAGTATGTGAACTTAGGGTATTGAATGTACCAGCATCCCCATTTTGTAATAAAAGCCATAACCTCTTGGCTCAATCTATATCCTGCATCTCCATTGAGCTGGTTGATGATCACATATAAGAATGCATCATTAACCCTTCTGAATTGAGTTTCAACAACCTATAGGGATAGCTAGTTATAGTGATTCCACACTTTATTCTGTCCATCAACCTCCCCTAATATTCCTACTCTATTTAAACCTGGAAATATTCCTACTCTTGCTGCTGCATAAACAACATAAGAGGTCATGAAAAAGCATTTAGTTTCCTTAATTTTGGTCAATTGATCATGAATAGCATTTGAAACAATCATTGGCCAATCAAATTATTGAGTGCCATTAAAAATTATCTGGATGAAAGGAAACATCCACTCCTTGAACTGAAAGGAATCTCTCTTCCCAAAGGCCCTAGACAACATCATTATTAGATCTTATACTTCTTTATAAAAAATTTCCCTCTTTGGTTGGTCTGAGAGCTTGGTTAGAGACTTCTTCTCTATTCTTAACCACCTTTTGTTCAAGTGAGCCTTGTTAGCCTCCTTGTGTTTTCTATATATATTTAGAGCACTTGCCTCACTTATCTGTACTAGGTTCTTTGGATCTCAGACTTTGAACATGTGTTGGAACATTTGAGGAGTAAGATCAATGATCACATTGTCTTGTGAATCCATGCATTGTCTGGTAGTCAGATTGTAGGCTCCTACGGCTTTCATGATTAACTCTGAGCACTAGATTAATAAAGGAAGCAAGGTGATGTGAGCCAGGCCAGACTCCACTATTATTTTAGTTCTAGGTGTCACATCCTCAATAAATGTGTCAGCATGAAACTCCTCAAACTTGTATTGGCCCAGATTAGTGTCAATTATATCAGACCAATTCGATTCTACTTTGCTTGCAATGACCACATGACTTCGATGGTTATACCTCATGGTATAAGGTAACTGCTCCAGCTTGACCTTCTTGGGCTTAGTTGTTTCCTTTGATGTTTCTGCAAGCTGGTTCCTTTGGGTAGCTTCTCCTGATGTTCCTAAAATTATTTAGCTTTCCTGCAACAAAACCCCTAATTAGATCTTTGAATAACATCACAAAACATTCTTTAAAATCATACCCTTCATATATACATCAGAGGCAGAACTAGGTAGAAAAATATTCTAAACGTTTTCTTTTAACACACTATCGGGTTCGCAGCCAAAACAAGTATTGATATTATACTAACAAGAAGTGGGACCAGAGTCGGGATGGGAATGGTAATCGGGACCAAAATCGGGTTAGAAACTGATTTGGTTTCTTTCAAATTTTCTAATTTCATATTCAGTTCTAGCTCCACTCCTGACTTAAGTTATCATTATTTCAAAAGGATGCTTCATACCATAGGCGGAGTCAGAAATGGGATGGACCATGGAATTGATACTAATCATAAAACATGTTCAAAGTCAAAATCAACTCCGATCCCTCTTTCACCTATAATGATCATGACATCATAAATGTTTTGACAGTTTGATGAATAACTTCATGATTCAAACATTAGGTCATATCAACATGAAAGGGGCTTAAAATAACCTCTGTAAAAACCATCCTTATATGACCGTGAAACAACCATACTTTTTATGGCATCATATTTAAATTAAAACACGAACACAAAATGTACCCAAAAACCCTAACCTAAAAACCTTCAATATATAACAACTAGGGCACGAATTTAACCTAGTTTATACTAACCACACTGAATGCGCAATATATCTCTAAGTAAAAATGACCATTTTCCAAACCCTACTCACTATAAAAACAACATTTAACTTAAACATTTAACCTATTCATTTAAAAATTAGGATACCACGACTCGGTTATGGCTAAAATGTGAAAACGACCATGTTTAAATAAAAAGACAAGAAACAAAATGATAAAAGCAAATGAAAACAAGAAAAATCTTAAACAAAAGAGAAACAAACCAAAACATACAAACTCACTGAGGAATTCACATGAAACCAAACAATCCGAGATGAACAGAAATGGAAAACGTGAAAACAAAAAGAAGAACGATAATAAGAAACCCTACCTCAAACAGAAATAAATAGTTAAACCCCTGAAGCAATCCACACACAATTGTCTTTCTTTTAATTGATTCACTCCAGAAAAGCTCCACTACAACTCTAGTTCACTCTTCGATCTTTAAACAATAACGATAATAACTACACGTTAATCCCTAATTAAGGAAAAAAATTAGAGTTTCACACACATATGGCACTTGCAATTAACACAATCAATGCAGTAGATCAGAGTCGAAACTAAATTAGGAACTGGCACATTACTGCCGTGCGACTTCAGTAAAATTCAACAACAAAAACCGACGGGAGCGGAATCGGAATGAAAACAGTTTTGGAAACTTAAGTAACTTCCTAACTTGGTTCCTGTTCTGAGTTCGGTTCCACCAACAAAGATGAAAGCGAAACAAAACAACAAAATGAAACAAAAAGATCAAAACAAGAAAACTTAACATAAAAACCTAGCCTAAAAACAAAAGACCAAAAGGCAAAGGCGGAGGCGGAGGCATATTTGATTTTTAAATTTTGAATAAAAACTAACTTAACGCCAATTCCATCTTCAAGTTTGATAAAGATAAAACCAACAAGGACATACGAAGACTATCAAGATGGGAATAGGAACAAGTTTCAAAAGAAGATTCAAAACTCGATTCAGTTCCGATTCCGGTTCTGACAAAGAAACCAAAAAAAACCAAAGTGTTGGCAAAACAAGACTCCAAACTTTGTTTGAAAAACAACCAAGGACAAAAACAAAAAATGGGACCCATTTTGACCAAGGAAAAAGATGGGGTTGTTATGCAAGGCATAACAAATGGCAACTCAGCTGGGAAAATGGTTTACCCATTTTCAAGACACTCAAGAAAATTTTAGTCACCCAAAAACTACTTGGCTTATGAAACACACTAATCTGAATAAGATCAGATATACATAGGATAAGTTTGAGCTGGAATCTCATATGTATGTGCTTATGAGCTATTTATGAATCTGAGTCTGTGCATATATTGTGCATCATTCTTTATAGATACTTTCTCTGCTCTTGAACAACTATACCTAAAATTCAAACTACATAGGTTGAGTCCTTTAACTATCGTGCAGTAAAATCTTGGGTATTTCTCTGCTACCAAACAGGCATCCATAGCCCCAATGGAGATGCCTCTAGTTCTCTCAAAGCATTTCTCTATTGCCAGCCAGGCGTCCATAGCCCCGATAGAGATACTTGATTACCCACTTGATATTGAGCTTTCCTTTTCTTTCTTTTTTTTTCTTTCTTTCTTTTTCTTTCTCTCTTTTTTTTAACTTCACTTGTGGAAATATTTTATGCACCTTCCTCAATACTCAGATTCAATGAATCTGAAGTGTGGGTTGAGAACTACAATAGATTTCATGATAGTCTTGGAATCATATTTTTCACTTGAATAAAAGGTAGAGCCACTCTAAAACAGATAGGCATTTACTCATGCAGGTGTTTTATCTAATCTGGTGATATATTTTTTGATGATAATTCATGAGATATTCACAATGTATCTTCTATCCTTAAATAACCTTTCAAACCAACATTAGAATGATCATAAGACATAAGTTTCAGAATGAAATCCTTTTTCAATGATGATGAAAATACCTAAACCAATTTCTCTCCTAGTACCAGTAGAATACTTTGAATAACAACCCCCTTTCTTGAGATGGACAAAAATAAAGATCCCCAATGAAACAAGACAAACTAAACAAAAAAAACAAAATCCAGAACAAATAAAACAAATAAAGAAAGAAAGCAAGCAAAAAAAAAGAAAAACCTAACTACAAAACAAAAAATTAATTACATATGATACAATATGATACAATATTTTTCAAAACATAAGACCTTTCATACACCAAAATAGTGCTTGAGAAATTGACCATTAACTAGCAATGGAACAGGAGAAACTCAAACAAAAAGCGTTCTTGCCTAGTATCCCAACCACTTGATAAGGACCTAACCAAAGTCTATCAAACTTCTGATGATTTCCTTTCTTTTCTCTAGCTTTATCCCATAGCAATACAAGATCTAATATCCTAAAAGATTTTATCTTGGCTCTTTTGTCAAACCAATGTTTAACCACAATCTGATGCTTAGAGAATTTCTACAAAGCAGCATCTCTTTGCTCTTCCATGTTAAGAAAATTAAGTAATCTAACTTCAATCCCATCATCCTTGGAGTAAAACTCCTACATAAAATTAAGAACAAGTATTTGCAAATGGATCGGGAAGACTGGATCTTGACCATAGACTAACTTAAAAGGTGAATTTCCTAGGGTTGCTTTGATTCTAGTTCGATCTGCTCATAGGGAAAATCTCAACTGGGTGTGCCAGTCTCTAGGATTGTCCTCTAACAAATTTCTTATTACTTCCAACAAGTTTTTATTTGTGGACTCAGCCACTCCATTGCCCTGAGGGTAATAATTGGAAGAATATTTCAAAACAATTTTATGCTCATATGCCCATGAAATAAATTCAATAAAAGAAAAAGCAGGGCCATTATCAAATACCAGAGCAAATGAAACTCCAAACCTGGTTGTGATGTTCTCCATCAAAAATTTGATGACTACCTCTGTGGTACTATTTTTGCAGGGCTGAGCCTCAGTCCAACATGTACAATAATTAGTTGCAGTCAAGATGAACTTGTGTCCTGTAGAAGAATTAGGATTAATTACAGCTACGAAATCCAAAGCCTGTTGAGAAAACAACCTTACCTCATATACTGGTTGCAAAGGTAATGCAGTATTCCTTTCCCTGGGTGCAGAAGTTTGACATATATGACAAGTTTTGCAGTGTTGATGTGCATCCCGAAATACATACGGCCAATAATAGCCTGATCTATGAGTCTGATGAGACAAAGCATCAACAGACCCATGCCCTATTTCATGCCTTCCATGAAACTCAAAAATGGCATGCTTGGCCTCTTGCTGATCCAAACAGCATAGGTAAATCCCTTGAAAATTCTTTCTGTAGATGGATCCCCCTTTAAGCATGTAGTGAGCACTCTTCATCCTCAATGCTCTCGTTTGAGTAGCATTCATTCCTTCTGGGCATCTGTTATTAAGGAGGAAGAAAATTAAATTTGTATACCAAGGATCCTTAGTAAATGATTGAACAATGTATTGTTGATAGGTGATATTTTTTTCCACTTTTGCCATTGCTTTTGACAAACCTTGCCCTCAAACAACTTTCATTGGGTGAATCTCTAAGTCAAATTCTTTTAGAATCACCATCCACTTTCCTCTTCGCTCTCCCAATTCACTCTTCAAAAGAGACTTCACAGCTGGATCTAGAACTATGGCCATTACTTGACTTCGAAGTATGTAATGCCTAAACTTCTTCACTGCTCACACCAATGCAAAGGCTTGTTTCTCTAATGGTGGGTATCTTACTTCTGCATTCTTAAATGGAGAGCTCATAAAGGCAATAGGTCTTAACTCTCCCTCTCCTCTTCGTTGTGACAAGACAGTTGCACATGAATGGTCAAATGCAAAAGAATAAATGTAAAAAGGTTTTAGATAATATGGGCTTGTCAAAACAAGTGCCTCAGATATTGACTATTTAATCTATGAGAAAGAAGACTTATCCTCATTACTCCACTTGATTTTTGCATCCTTCTTTATCATTTCATTAAGAGGTTTGGCAATCTCTGCAAACCCTGTTATAAATTTTCTAACAAAATTGATCCTTCCAAAGAAAGATCTCATTTCTTTCTTGTTGTCTGGCCTTGTCAATTTCAAGATAGCTTCTACTTGATCAAGATCTATAGATATCCCCTCCTCTGATATAATGTGGCCCAAGAGTTTCCCTTCAGAGACTCCAAACACACACTTCTTCGGATTAAAGGAGACACCATAACTTATACATTTCTTGAGAACCTTTTCCAGGTCAGCAGCATGATCTTCTCTATTCTTGGAGAAGATAGTTAAATCATCCACGTAAAAATTATGCATTTCCCAATCAGGTCCTTAAAAGCTACATCCATTGCTCATTGAAAAGTAGCTCCAACATTGATAAGACCAAATGGCATCCTTCGATAGGAAAATGTGCCCCATTTAGTGGTAAAAGTAGTCTTCATTCTATCCTCATGACTAACAAGAACCGGATTGTACCCAGAATAACCATCCAAGAATGACATCATCTAAGATCCATTAACCTTTTGTAATACTTCATCACAAGAAGGAAATGGATAGTTATCCTTCTCAGAGGCTTTGTTTAAATTCTTGAAATCCACACATAATCTGATTTCACCATTCTTTTTACGTTTAGGAACTAAATTTACCACCTAGGTAGAATGTCTAATCGAAAAGATTATTCTTGCAGCTAAAAGCTTTTGCACCTCTCTCTAAATCAGGGGATCAATTAAAGCATTGACCAGGCATTGTTTCTAATGAAAAGACTTAGCTTCTGGCTTGAGAGGTATAGTATGTGTGATCACCGATGTGTCAAAGGTTTTCAAGTCATCATAACTCCAAGCTATGGCTTCAATGTTCTGCTCCAAAACCTTGTGTCCAATCTTATCCGTAATCTCTTGAGGACAAGTCCTCCCTATAAGAACATTTCTTTTAGGGCCTAAGTGAGTCAAATTAATAGATTCATACTTCACTCCATCACTCTCTGTAGGAATCCTTTGATGATCTCGTGCGTCTGAGTCAAATATTCTTTCTAAAGCCACCATTCCCTTTGGAATTTTATTGCTCTTTAAATCTAATATCCCTTCTGGACTATTATTTTTTGGATCCCAATCTCCCTGATCTCTTTTAGATTCATCTGTTATCTACCCTTCAAAAACATCAGAACTTGCCAAAAAGGCCAATATATGTTGATCATCATCAAATACCTGAAAATGTCTAACATTATCAGGAACAGTTGGGACTGAAATCAACTCAACTAAAAATCTCTTTAGATTTGAGTCTTCCATGGGTTCCAAAGTACTAGCAGCAACAACAAGAGCATCCACAATTCGATTAGCTTCTCTAGGGATCAAGGTAATCCCCAAAGCATAAAAATCTTCAATTAAGTTCCAGACTCTATTTCTGTATGCAGCCAATCTTTTGTTATGACATGTATATTGGCTATGTACCTATTTTACAATCACTTCAGAATCTCCCATCACTGTGAGAGTAGTGACCTTCCTTTTATGAGTAAACATAAGTCCATGAGCAAGTGCTTCATACTCTATCACGTTATTTGTGCAACTAAAATGTAATCTATAAGAGGTAAAATAAGTCTTTCCTTTTGGATTGGTTAATTCAATCCCTGATCCACTTGCTGCTTTAGATTTGGAACCATGAAATTTAATAGTCCATAATTGGTCTTTGGCTAGGAGCTCTTTCCTTTTAGAGATAACAAGAGATGGCTTACTTGGGGTGTGTGGTGGCTCAGAATTTTGTTGGTTATCAGGAACTAACTTGGGACAAGACTCACTTGAAGGTTTTTCTATGTTTTCAGTTTGCTCAACAATCACTTCTTGAATGACTTCTTGGGTTAATTTGCAATCTAATTCACCTTTCATCAATGCCTTGGGCATTCGTAGAGCATCTAGGGAAGGTGTATTGAAAAGGAACTGAGTTTCCTCTATTTCTTCTTGAATTTTAGACTATAAAACCTAAATCTACTCTACTGGTGAGAAACCTTCCTCTTGAGAAAGGTTAACCCAAGTAAGAATGGTAGCATCCTTAACTTTGAATGAAAACTCATTGATGGGGGTCTTGGGTTCCTCTTGAAATATTCATTGGGGCTGATCTACATGACTTAGAATATCTAGGCATGATTGACATGTTAACTCTAAATGTTGTGATAATGAACTCTACACCAATTAGGAAGCAAAAAACTACTCAAATCAGTTTCTCCTCCTAATACCAGCCTATCTTGTTGCAATTTTCTTATTAGAACCTGCTGGTTGATGCAGATCATTGGATCATTGTGTTATAGAGGCAATGCATTCTCAAGACTGAGCACAGAGAAAGTAAGGACTTCCTCTTGTTTGTATACTCCTATCTTAGTCTCAAAATATGCTACTTCATTTGAAGCATCATATTTTATAATCATATGCTTTAGTCTTGGTTCACTCTCAATCCTAATCTATGTTGGTACTCCCTTCCATGGTAACCACATTTGAGAGAAATCCAAGGACAAATATCCCCCAATAATTTTCATTAGCTCCCAACTTAGGAGCATACCATATGTTTCTGGGATGTCAGCAACTTGGATATCTATGTAATTTTGGATCCTTGGATCTGATCCAACCTGTACATGCATGTTCTTTAACTCACCTACAACATTGACCTCTGTTTTGTCTAACTGGATCACTTTCTTCTTGGTTGGGATTGGACTTAATCCTAACTTCTTACATATTGAAAAGGGCATAACATTACCTGATGCTCCAGAATCCAATAAATAATTGTGCAAGTTCTTTCCAAAAATCCTTAAACTTAAAAGAAAAGGTGGGGTACTGGTCTTACCTTTATAGATGGCTGCATTTGTCTCCTTTGTTGGAGTCACTTTACCTTTTCCCTTTAAGTGATTTGTCTCCTCCAGGGCCTTAAATAACACTTCTCGTTGAGTTCAGCACCACTTCATGATGTCAAAGAATGACAAGGATATCTTTTGTCTCTGCAATTTTGCAATAAAGTCAAATTCTGAATCATTCCTTACTTGATAATTATGAAAAGGAGGTGTATTGCATCTATTCTGATGATCGGAAGGTCCCTTTGGTGGAGGTGGGTTATTATCTACATTTTGGTTCGGTGGGACCATGTTGTTTGGGGGTGCAGATGTAGTGAATGGGCTCTTATTCTGATTTCTCAAAAAATGACCTCCTTTGGACTAAAAAGCTTGAGCATCATACACATATTCCTCTACCTCATTATCTCCTTGCATGGGAAATTGGTAGTTCTCTTCAATAGTCTCATAAGTCATTGTAGTACTGACTAGCCCATTATCCTAATTGGAGTTTCCTGCTAGAGGATGGACATCATCTTGTGCAATCTTCACAATTTTCTCCATTTCTGGGCAATTAACCTCAGAATGTGTTGCAGTATTGTGTAGCCTACACCAATTAGTCATAAAATTAAGATCCATGACATTAGTAGTATGTGATCTCTCCTCACCAGATTGATAATTATTAGGAACTCCCCCATTGTTAGGTCCACTATTCCACTGCCTATTGTTGTTATTGAATCTCTAGTTATATCCTCTATTATGATTTTGGTAATTTTGATTAGAGGAGTTCTGATTTTGGAAGTTTCGATTGGTGTTCTGATTCCCATTTTGATTGGAGTAATTTCCATGGTTGTTGTAACCTCCCTGATTTTGATAATTTTGGTTTTGGTTGTGGGGAGGGTTTTGCCTAAGTTGTGCCATGTCATTAGACATCTGAGATAGAGTCTTTTTGAGAGTCTCTAACTCACTTGTCATTTGAACAGTTTGTTCATTTTGCACATTTTGCACTATGGATGGGGAATAAAAATGGGTTGATCCTCCTACTTGTTGTGGTTGATTTTGAGGTTTTTGGGAGGAATCTTGCATGCCATTTTCGAAAAAGGGCACAGTGTGTGGGGCTTGCAACTCGGACACTGGTCCATATTGGGAATAAGACATCCTTGGGATAGTGTTGTATAATGGTGGGTTAGGAACCTAATAATTCATGGGAGGAAGAGTTGCTCCTAGACCTCCTAATTGCAGACTTATCTATTGTTGCAATTTTATGGCTAGATGATAAACTTTAGATAAAGAGTTAATCTCATCAGGTTGATAAGTTTTTTGCAAGAATAGGCCAATCAAGGGATCAAAAAATCTTAAATATGCCTGAATGGCCATATTCTCAACCACTAAGTAAGGCTCTTGTAGCCTACAATACATCCTTTGGAATCTAGTGTTGAACAAAGGTAGTGGCTCATGATGTTCTTTCCTTATGGTGGAAAAATGGTGATACAATATGACAGGGTCTACATAAACCCTGAATTGATTAATAAATGCATTTTCTAAATATGTCCAACCCAGAATAGATCCCCGAGGCAGATTTAAATACCAGTTATATGCCATATCTCCTAAACAATAAGGAAACAATCTACATACCACATCCCGATGAGAAACTTGAGCACGAGTACAAGCATCTTTGAATGCTTGTATATGCTCCTCACCAGTTCTTGATTCACCATGCATGTATTTAGGATAGAACATCTCTGGGTTCTTTGGTAAATCATGGATCTCACCTGGAATTGTCCCTAATGGAGAGGGATTATTCAAAGTAAGCCATGGGTAGAATCGGTTAGGTAGGTGGTGGTGATATAGGCTGAATTGGTGGTGATACAAGCCTAATTGGAGGTGGTGATGTAGGTCGAATTGGTGGTGGTGTAGGTGGATTTGGAGGAAATCCATGTGGAGTAAGCGGTGGTGGCAATGTAGGTATCAAAACCCTACGAGCATGGGGTCTAGCTCTAACCAGAGTTTGTAGTCCTTGTGATGGTTCAAGGTCAGTAGAGGATCTAAGAATCTTCTCGTATTTCTCCAGTAATAAAGACACTATGTGAGCCAGCTTGTTCTTTCAGGCCCTCCTAGCACCAGATTTGTTGATGGTGAAAATGACACAAACAACGTGTAAACAAAATATTTCTACTCTATTTCTCCTAAAAAATAAAGACAACATATAGTGGCCTAACTCCCAAGGTACTGGTAGTTGGTTCTCAATTGTGTGGTGTCACTCAATTGGTCCATTTTACTATAATATTCAAGGGGCTTGTGCTAGTAACAAAGAATAGAAGCAATGACTCATTCACTGAACTGTTCTTGATAAATAAAGAGGGTTTTAAACAAAAGAAAAAGATAAATCAGGGCGTACAATAGTAAACATGAATATAACTTATCTAATATCTAGACATGTATCTTCAACAATGAATGTTCTTCTAACAGATCAAGAAAACCATAGCATGATGCAATTTACAAAATAATCCATATCGTTGCATGCATCTAAGGTGCTTATTTTAACATCACAATCACACATCATAATAAAACTTCAAAGATTCAAAAGAACAACATTCTCATTCACTGCCAAGATCATAGATCAACAGACTTCAATAAATTTAATTAACAAATAATTTAACGAAATAATCCTTAAATTTGGCTTCTTCTAATGATTTTCATCACATAAGAAACATTCATGCTTTAGCACAATCACTCGCATACAGATAGATTATAATTCATCAGCCTTATCAAGTAAAACTCCATTCTAACACCATATTGCATAAAAGAAAAAAAATTGTAATTTTATTCAACTGTAACTAAATTGTAACAAAGCATCTCTATAAAAACTATAAAATTCTATCTCCTACTATCAGGTGACCAATTCTATTCTCTATTAGCCAACCTTTTTAAAATGATACCCCATGGGTATTTATAGATGTACACAAATCTGGAATCCTTTCTATCTTAAGTTGAACCCACCTTTCTAGGAATTAAAAATCTTCTTGGAAACTTAGATCAATTTGATCTCGAGTTCCTAAATTAATACATTCAGTTAAACTGGAGAAAATAAAATAGAAGAGAAAAAATAAAATCATGCGCCTCAAAAAATGCTAGTCCTGCATGCGGAAGAGAAGAAATCCATGCACGCATGAGATTTATGCATGCAAAATTTTTTCTACAATGTACTCATCATAACTGGCAAAGACTTGTTGTAGCATGTCTAATTCTGGCCCATCAACCCAGTTGTCTTCAAATCTAATCCTTTCCAACTCTGCAGTAGCAAATCCTCTCATATTTTTCAGCTTAGTTAACTCCCTCTTAGCTGCCCTTATCTCTCCTTTAATGTCCATTAATCGATCTATCAATAAATCCCCTCCATCATCTCCTTTCTGCATGACTCCTTTAAACCTGTCGTCCCATTTCTCTTTTATCTGGCTTAAAGGTAGGCCCTCTTTTACTGGTATATTGACATCTACTATTACAACAATGACTACCTCCAACTCCTCAAATCGTTCATTCAAATATTTAATAGAATCTTGGACCTCAATTTTATGCTTGTTTAGAAAATCTGATCTAAATCAGAGTATGCAAGAAGTCTTTTCCACAATTTCAATTTCTCCTTTGTCGATGAGCCTGGTGGAATGTAGGATCTTGGCCTTCTTCTTAGGTCTTTCTTTCTCAATTTCCTTCATCATATCCTCCCAATTGAGAGGCTATGAAGGTGTCACTGATCTCTTCTAAAGATCTAATTTTAACCAAGTGGGAGCACGTGGAGTAGTGGTCATTATAGTGGAAGAAGAAGCAATAGTAGTAGTAGAGGGTGGTTGCACATTTATTTGAGGTTGAGAATCAACCCTTGGTTCCTCTTGTTGTTCTTGCTCCATATGCATCTATAAAATATTTTCAGCTTCCTCCCTATCCTTCTATTCTTCTATCCTCTTATCTTCTTCTTCCTTCTTCAACCTTTCTTCTTCCAATATTTTCTTCTCCAGCTCCCGGTTTCTTTCTTCTTCCAATGCCTTGATCTTATCTGCATCTTCTTTCTCCTTTTGCAGCTTCTTAGTCGACTCCTCAACATCCTTTTCCTTTTGCATCTGTTCTGCTTCTTCTTTCTCCTTATAGGCATCTATAACAAGCTCTAATTTGGCTACAAGAACCTCTCTTTCTCTCCACTGATTTTCCTTCTCTTCCTAAAGATCATAAATTTTTTGTATTAGCTCCAGTTTATCATTGTCTTCCTTGATCTTGAGCTCCTCCTTTTTCCTTTTCTGCTTTTCTATTTCATCTGCTCTTTGTTTGGCTTCTACCTATTGCTTTTGAAGTAAGGCATCAGCTTGTGCCTTCTATTTTTCCATTGCTATAGCAAGTGCTTGAGCCTCGACAGTCTTTCCTGCTTCCTCAAATAATGCCCATTGATCTTCTCGTGTCAATACCTGCTCAGTATCTTCCTCCAAAGGAATATTTTCTTGGACATCCTTCTCTGACAAAGTCTCATGCGAGTCTGTTCCAATGTCATGAATCTCTACCTTCTCTCCTTTTCCCTTTATAGACTCAACCGTTTCATAAAGAGTTCCTTTCGGCATCTCTTCACTTTGTTGCTTTGCAATTGGGACTTGAGTAGAGGACTCACCAATTTTTGATGTTGGAACTATGAATCCTATTTGAACCCCTTCCTCTTGTGCCTCTGGTTCATCTTGAGCAGATGCTTCAAGCTCAATCTCTTCAATGTATGGCGGGAAGAACTCCAAAGGCTCCTTGGGAGGCGTCGTTCTCTTGATCCTTTTATACCCTTTCCCCTTCTTAGGAGCTCGTCCTTGAGGATTTTTGGTTCTTAAAACCACCCATTGAATTCTCCTATCCAAGACTGCTCACCCTATTTGCTTGATATCAATAGTTTCCTCACTGTCTCAATCAACTAGATCCAAACTTTTAGTTCCAATGTTTAAAGCTTCATATGATGGATCTAATACAATTCCATCATCCACCAATGTATCAGGAATGTCATTTTTGACCCCCTCTACCATAAGTGCCACAAGAAACCTCTCATAGTTTCTTTTTCTAAGGTCATACTCATCTTGTAAATCACTCCAAAAATCCTCTAATAGGTTGAAATGCTTATAAAAAACTGAAGCTAATAAGGCATTCATTTTCTTTTTGGGATCAAAATGCTTCCAAGTTGTGTACAAAACTAGCTTTAGATGTATCAATTCACTACACACTACCTTAACTCCCACAAGATGTGGGCAACTGTATTCTCCCAATTGCATGGGAAATTTATGGCAACCAGTTTTGTGCTTTAAAACAAATCGGGCATTAACTCCTAGCGCTTGATAAATAAATTCCATCAATAACACCCTATTGTTGCAACACCTTGGCAATAAGTGGGGATGATTCTCAAATCTAGCTAACCTGAAGTATGTAAAATTAGGGTATATAATGTACCAACTTCCCCATTTTGTAATAAAAGCCATAGCCTCTTGGCTCAATCTATATCTTGCATCTCCATTGAGTTGGTTGATGATCACATATAAGAATGCATCATTAACCCTTCTGAATTTAGTTTCAGCAACCTGTAGGGACAGCTGGATATAGTGATTCCAGACTTATTCTATCCATCAGCCTCCCCTAGTATTCCTACTCTATTTAAACCTATAAATATTCCTACTCCTGTTGTTGCATAAACAACATAAGAGGTCATGAAAAATCATTTAGTTTCCTTAATTCTAGTTAATTGATCATGAATAACATTCAAAAAAATCATTGGCCAATCAAACTGTTGAGTGCCATTAAGATTATCTAGATGAAAGGAAACATCCACTCCTTGAAATAAAAGGCATCTCTCTTCCCAAAGGCCCTAGACAACATCATTATTAGATCTGATACTTCTTTATAAAAATCTGCCCTCTTTGGTTGGTCTGAGAGCTTGGTTAGAGACTTCTTCTTTGTTCTTAACCACCTTTTGTTCAAGTGAGCCTTGTTAGCCTCCTTGTGTTTTCTATATATATCTAGAGCACCCGCCTCACTTAACTATACCAAGTTCTTTGGATCCGGGACTTTGAACATGTGTTTGAACATTTGAGGAGTAAGATCAATGATCACATTGTCTTGTGAATCCATGCATTATCTGGTAGTCGGATTGTAGACTCCTGCAGCTGTTATGATTAACTCTACACACTGGATTGATAAAGGAAACAAGGTGATGTGAGCCAAGCCGAACTCCACTATTATTTTAGTTCTAGGTGTCACATCCTTAGTAAATGTGTCAGCATGAAACTCCTCAAACTTGTATTGGCCTAGATTAGTTTCAGTTATATCAGACCAACCTGATTCTACTTTGCTTGCAATGACCACAAGACTTTGATGGTTATACCTCATGGTATAAGCTAACTGCTCCAACTTGACCTTCTTGGGATTAGTTGCTACCTTTGATGTTTCTGCAGGTTGGTTCCTTTGGGTAGCTTCTCCTAATGTTCCTAACATTGTTTAGCTTTCTTGCAACAAAACCTCTAATTAGATCTTTGAATAACATCACAAAACATGTTTTAAAATCATACCCTTCATATATACATCGGAGGTGGAACTAGGTAGAAAAATATTCTAAACAGTTTCTTTTAACACACTGTCAAGTTCACTGCCAAAATAAGTATTGAGATTATACTAACAAGAAGCAGGACCGGAGTCAAGACGGGAATGGTAACCGAGACCGGAACCGGAATTGAGATAGAAATTGATTTGGTTTCTTTCTAATTTTCTAATTTCATATTCAGTTTCGACTCCACTCCCGAGTTAAGTTATCGTTATTTCAAAAGGATGCTTCATACCATAAGCAAAGTCAGAAACGAGATGGACCATGGAATTGATACTAATTATAAAATATGTTCAAATTCGAAATCAACTCTAATCCTGCTTCCACTTATAATGATCATGACGTCATAAATGTTTTAACAGCTCGATGAATAAATTCATGATTCAAAAATCAGGTCATATCAACATGAAAGGGGCTTAAAATAACCTCTGTAAAAACCATCCCTATATGACCGTGAAACGATCATACTTTTTAGGGCATCATATTTAAATTAAAACACAAACACAAAAATGTGCCCAAAAACCCTAACCTAAAAACCTTCAATATATAACAACTAGGGCACGAATTTAACCTAATTTAAACTAACCAGACTGAATGCGCAGTAGATCTTTAAGTAAAAATGACCATTTTCCAAACCCTTCTCACTATAAAAACAACATTTAACTTAAAAATTTAACCTATGCATTTAAAAATTAGGGCACCATGACTTGGTCACGGCTAAAATGTGAAAATGACCGTGTTTAAACAAATAGACAAGAAACAAAATGATAAAAGCAAATGAAAACAAGAAAACTCTTAAACAAAAGAGAAACAAACCAAAACATACAAACTCACAGAGGAATTTGCATGAAACCAAACAATCCGAGATGAACAGAAATGGAAAACGCGAAAACAAAAAGAAGAACGATAATAAGAAAACCTACCTCAAACAGAAATAAATAGTGAAACCCCTGAAGCAATCCACATACAATTGTCTTTCTTTCAATCGATTCACTCCAGAAAAGATCCACTGCAACTCTAGTTCACTCTTTGATCTTTAAACAATAATGATAATAACTATGGGTTAATCCCTAATTAAGGAAAAAACTCAGAGTTTCACACTCGTATGGCACCTTTAATTAATGCAATCAATGTAGTAGATTGGATTTGAAACTGAATTAGGAACTAGCACATTATTGTCGTGCGACTTCAGTAAAAGTCAACAACAAAAACCGGTGAGAGCAGAATCGGAATGAAAATAGTTTTGGAAACTTAAGTAACTTCCTAACTTGGTTCTCATTCTAGGTCTAGTTCTGCTAACAAATATGAAAGCAAAAAAAAACAACAAAAATAAACAAAAAGACAGAAACAAGACAACTTAACATAAAAACCTAGCCTAAAAACAAAAGACCAAAAGGCGAAGGCAGCGGCGAAGGCATATTTGATTTTGAAAATTTGAATAAAAATTAACTTAACGCCAATTCCAGCTCCGACTCCGGTAAAGATAAAACCAAAAAAGACAAAAGAAGACTATCAGGATGGGAATAAGAACAAGTTTCAAAAGAAGATTCAAAACACGATTCAGTTTTGGTTCCGGTTCCGACAGAGAAACCAAAAAAAAATAAAGTGTTGGCAAAACAAGACTCCAAACTTTGTTTGAAAAAAAACCAAGGACAAAAACAAAAAGGGGGACCCATTTTGACCAAGGAAAAATATGGGGTGGTTATGCAAGGCATAACAAGAATCATTAAGGATTCTAGGTGTTGGGAGATGCACAAGTCATACAACCAAGCCTAAGGACTTGTTTTTAGAGTGATTCCATCTTCTATAATCATCCTATTTGCATCCGATAAGATTTATTTTTAGATTTGTGATTCATTGGAGGGGTTAGAAATCTTCTTTATTGACTCATTTACATTTTTCACATTGCATTCAAGGGTTTTATCCTAACATAATGGGGTAAAATTACCGTTACATTCTCTTGGATCTTAGTCTTAGTCACACTTAAGATGGAGATTGCACACACTATTGCATGTTTCAACTTTCTATTCATCATTCAAGGTTTAATTACCAACAAGGGGTTTGACTAAGGAAAACCCCTATCCACCAACAAGATACTAAATTTGTTTTTTAGGTTTTAGGCAGACCCAGATTTAGAAATATGAAATTCAAAGTTCAAGGGAGAAGAGTATACTTGGAAGTTACAACCTAGATTTAAAGATTTCTAGAAAACCCTAGTAGGCCCTATTCACCTTTAAATATGAATGAGTCCTTGTTGAGGGTTGACAAGCATCATAGTCTAGACATTTCAAGCTTTTGTTTCCAGTTTACAACTCCATGAAAAGGTTTACCAGGTCTCATTCACCTTTGGTGGCAAATAAGTCCCTATTAGCGGCACAAAAATGTCAGATTTCACTAGGTGCACAACATCCTTACCTTCTTGTTTCTCTAGAAAATTTGTAGTTTCTTTCTATTTTGTGTTCAATTTATGTATTTGTGTGTTATACCTAGGATTAGGGTTTTGTTCATTATCCACATTCTCACTCCAAATTGAGATCTAGCTCACCACTACATCCTTGCATAAAGGAAAGAGTGCAAGATCCCCTAATCTTGATTCAATTCACCTCTTCGGTTGATAGTTGTTTAAAGGTTCTAGGCTCTCATATTTTGAATGAAGCATCACTTGTGGAGAATAGGTGGATTAGAAATATTCTTCTCCCCATTTTTCACCATGTTAGTTCTCAAAAATCCTAGTTGGAAAACCTCAAGAGGTTTCCAAGATCTTGGTATGTTTTAGGCTAATGAACAAGGCCAATTGGTGTATTTGAACCTTCTTCTATTCAAGCTCTGCCAGACCTAGGTAGGTGTACCTATGCAAATGAAGTAGACTTAAATTATTTTTTCACTACTTGATCAATCTATCCACAATGGAAATTGGGAGTGGAGAGATGTAAGCGTAATTTGGTATAAATTGTATAAGCAATATCCAGGTGAATTTTATTAATATGTTCAATTAACAGATGTAATGTTTTGAAAATAGATTTGATGAAGTTAGGTGATGAAATGGGTAAGACCAGTGCCTTGTTGGGTAAATGGAGTCAAATGAAGATCTAGGATGAATGACTTGTATTGGTTGTAATTCAAACTTTTTGGCACACTTATGTTAGTTTATATCTTGTATAAACATGGAGGAAAGTGATTGAAAAACTCTACTTTTTGATCCAACTGATACAACCAGGCTACTTATGACTTACTAATAGGATTTAAATCCTTCCTTGAAGGAACCAATTGAATAAATCATATAGGAACAAAAAATTATACCGAATTGGAGACAGGATGGCAATCCTAATTATATGGCTCTTCTTACTGATCTAGATGCTACTTCTAAGTTACTATGATTAATTAAAAGGATTTAAGTCATGAAGAGAAACCAATTACCTTAACCACACATGAACAAAAAATGTTTCTGATGAATTTGGATATCAACTTGGATATACAACTTCAAATAACTGAGAAATAACACAGTGGAGACAACCAAATAATTGCTTAAAACAACAAACAATTGACACCGATATGAAGCCACAAAATCAAAGATTCTTCATTGATTTCCTCAAAATTAAGCTTGGAACATAGTCTTTTGAAATGTAAACATTATGGAACTCTTATTCTATATATTTTTTATATCTATTTTCTCCTACTACTCCTATCTCTTTTTCTTTGGTCTTGGTCTCTCTTATATATACGAGGCAACAAGCTTCAGACCAAAAGACACATCTTTTCATAGCAAAACATGATTTTAAAACTAAGCATAATTAAGAAATTAACACAATTGTAGATGTGTGCACTAATCTATTAATCTTTGAGTAGAAGCCTGTGATCACCTAAGACCTGTTCAAAGATTTTACTATAAAATAGGTTCTACATCATCATTACCAACTAATTTTGAATGTTGCTCAGGTGTGCCTAGAATATCCACTACCTAATTGATAAAAAGATTGAATGCTGAAAGGTGGTGGATGTATTCCTATTCTACATGAGTTTCTACACTAGATATTGCTTATTTCATATCATCCTCCATGTACATGAATCTCTCAATTTTTTTATGAGTATTTTTCAAAACCATATCCTCATCATTTATTTCTTGCAATGCAATTGTCAGAAACCCTTTAAATTATGATTTCCAATCATCCTTTTCTCAAAGATTCCCTCTATCATCATGGAGTGAAGGAGTCAAATTAAATCAACCAAGATCCTCTTTGAGCCTACAATGATATTGGTTGTGATACTCCAAATTGTTATATTTCTATAGTATTTTCTCTTTCAAAATCTGTTTATCCAGAAATTCCCTCTTTTTATCAATCATTTTTCTTTGCAATCAGACATTCTCCTCTATTGTTGACTGTATCTTCTTGAACACACTCCAATAATCATCAGCTTGCTTCATCACCTTATTGAACCTTTCCTTGATTATCTTGGACACATTATTGTACTTAATGACTTTCATTTCCTTTTCTAGTGCTTTACACTTCTCCTGGGTTTTCAAATGGGAACTTTTCCAATAAGATACATCAACTAGTGCATCTAATACTCTCTTGTACTTTTCGAGCCATGGGGAGTACAATTATGAAAAAAAAGAGGAAAATAACATCTCCTTTTGATGCGATAGCTCTCTTTTCAATCTGTTATATTCTTTAACTAACTTTTCAATTTGTACTCTAGTGAATTTTTCCACATTGACAATTAGTTCTACAGTCTCCAAGGGATTAGTGTCCCCAACTCTTTGGACAAACATATGTCCAAACACTTAATTCAGATTATCAATAAGTGTTGGCCTCTTTTCATGGGGGTATAGTGACCAAATAAGCAAGGTAGCTTCATCTGGATTATACCCAGACCCTGAATATATTTTGTCACTAGCCTCCTCTGTTAGATTCATTTTTTTATCCTCTCTTTTTTGAAACTATCGAACACAATTACAGAGCTCATGTCCCATCCTGGTAGAAGTAATACCCCAGTCTCTTGAAGTAATTCTCCACCTCTCACGAGGGTGATAGATTGCATCTCCTTTTCAATTTCCCTTTTCAATTCCTCTAAAGCAGTAGCCTCGTTTTTAGTAGTAATATCTTGTTCCTTTTGTCTTATTTTATTTCCCTTATATTCATAGACAAATTATTTGAATTCAGAATTTTTAACAAAGTCACCATCAGAAATGAATTCTTGACTAGCTTTGATCCTAATGTCATCAAATAATTCATCTGATGCTTCCAATCTCACAACATTATGTTCCTAAGGAGGCTCATATTGTATAATCACAAGGTATTTATTTGCTCTACTTGTTACTCCTCTTCACTACTCTTCTCATCACTTTTTTTGTTACTTTCCTCATCTTCACTCTTGTCAGTAGAAAAACATATATCAGAAGTAGGTTGGGAGGGTATGTGATCCAAAGGCTCCACATATTCAGCCTATGCCCCTGTATAATTTTCACAAGATGTATAGAAAACATATGAAGGTGCATCTTTTACTATTTCATTCATATGAGCAATAAGTTGCTCAATCCTGACCAAGGGATCTTGTATATCATCAAATGCTCTAGAATATGATGGGACATTATTTCTCTTCCACTCATCCGCAAGCATAAATTTATTATATGAGGCCATTCTATCACTGGTGGAAGCTTCATCTCAGTTCCTAATCACATCATCAACCACAAACCAATGCCCATACCCAGACAACCCTTGTGATAATATTTCTTGATGAATAAACCCCTTTGTATCAAATTTCTTTCTTTCGTACCCAAGAGGAAGGTTGTATTGTTCTATTTTATCATTAATTTCCTCATATCCCTCATTTGCAACCACTCTGAAATCTCCAAAACAAAGAGTGTTGGGCATGGGTGATTGCTTATTATAACTCTTAAGATGATTAGCATCAGATTTTGCTAATTGCCATACAATTTCTAGATAAGCAACTCTATTAGGAACTACTCGAGGTAGCAAATGTGGAATCCCATCAAACCCATAGACTCTTATTACTGTGCAGTCAGAGAAAGCATTCCAATCTCCCCAATTATGATTTACTTTACCTCTTGGGTCATTGTCCTTTTGTCTCAAAAATATTTTTACCTCAGGGGATAAGCTATGATCATAAGAATATCCAGGTAGCTTCATTAGTGGTTTAACAAACAATTCTTCAAAATATAAATAATGAGACCTTTTACATCAACTATCCCATAGTGAATTCCACATCTTCATAGGTTTGAAGTTACCAATTTCATCTGTATCTTTGATCCTCAGTTCTTTACTCCACACATTTCTGGCATGTCCCTCATACAAAAGTAAATGCATTAGCAAGGAATAGTGTTTAAAATATATGCAGTCATTGTTATTTTTTATCCTTTCAAACCCTTGATGTAGGGAATTATCCAAGTAGCCTACATAGCCGAATGACCTAACATCCTTGCTCTATATATTTGTAGCTATAACCATCAGTGCAATAGACATAAGGGGTGGGACCTTTATTCCTAAGACTTAACCAACTAAGTAATAGGTGCACTGAAAATATTCTTCAAACAAACTTGCATGAAAAGGAGGGTTTTCGTTGCTCAAAAACCTCATGAGTTGCCCTTCCTCATTTTTACACCTATGTAAAGGTAATTTCCATCTCTTGTAGCTGGTATCCATGCAACGATATTCTATCAAGAGATCTCTAATCATGAATGGCACATTCATGGGACATTCTAATTGAAATACAGTGGAGATCAGGTCTTGGGAAATAATAAGCATATTGGCCCCACTCAGTGACTAGATAGTTCTCTTCTTGGTGTTATACCAACTAGGAAGAGCCTTCAATAATTCTATGTTGATGAATACATTTGGAACCTCAAGTCTCCCTAAGTTCAGTCTCCATGGGTTATAGACTAGTTGGAATATGAATTGTTTTATGTAGTGATACATGAAAAATTTATATCCTCGATGTGGCATCCAAACATCCCCCAGACCCTTATGTTTTTCTAACAATTTACTTATTTGAAAACTTCTCTTGCGCCTTAGCCCCGACCCCAAACACTGATCTATCAAATCTTCATTTAAATTCCTCTTTTTGGTTTTTTGTTTCTTTGCCTTAGGTTTTTCCATATTTTCTTCCATTGAAATCTCTTGAAAATACAATTTTCTAGCTAAGAGTGATGTACTTACTTGAATTTCTGCCTCCCCTGGTTTTTCTATGTAAGAGCTCCAAGTTTCATCTTTTTCTCTTTTGCCCTTAGCATTACCCTCCTGGTTTCTACAATTGTATGATCAATCTATGGTGCAATTTACTTCTGCTCTGGCTCATTAATATATCAGTTGTATCAGTCTTGTCATCAGGGGGGATAATTTATGTTAAATATCATGTTGATGTACTTGGATGTCACATCAACTTGTATTAATTATTCATCACTGTATTGTTGGGGCCTTGGTTTATTTTCCACCGATGGCCAATTTATCCATCGATGAATGTCTTTCTTATGGCCTATCAGTGAGACACCAAACAATGCTACCTTGATACACCTCAACTTCACTGTTGAGTGTTATAGTTTTGATAATTCATGGTTGTATCGAGCTATTGGTGGACCACAATCATTCAACCCACTGATGTATTGGAGATATACCGATGTTCCCATCTTTATTGCCTCAATCGATCTATCGGGGAGACTAGCTTGGAAGCTAGCCTGATGGAATGAGGTTACACCGATGTAATGTTATGAACTGTTCTCATCGGGCTATTGGTGGGGTGATGATGAGAGCTCCATTGATGAGGTATTGTTAGGCCAATGATATCATTGGAACTTCAAATTCTTTTGTGGATGTGATTGTTTAGGTATACTAGCTACAAAATGGATCTTGTCACATAAATCTCAGTGATTTGTCCAAATCATAAAATTTAAGCGTGGTGAACTTTTGCAAGGATTAGGGGGTGAGTGGATAGAGGCTAATGAAAATATGTGGGATTTTCCATTCCTAACACACCATGTTTCAATGTGATGGGAAATATTGAATGAATGACCATGATTGCACCACTTTTCAAAATATCATGGTATTTCTCCTTTCTCTTATATTGTTGGAAGCATTTTCATTCCAAGTAAAATTCAGTGATAAGAAATGAGTGATGGTGAAATTTCAACTTCCTTTGCATTACCTAATGTTAACACATTTCTAGAATGTTGTTAAGCCTTTGGGACACTTCAGTGATAACTGATGGTCGATGGGGGAATATTCCAATGAATATTATTTCTATCAGAGAAACTTTTCACATCTCTATTTCACTTTGTCAGAGTATGTTATAGCTACGCACAATATTTGTATAAAATGAAATAGTGGATAATGAAGGACAACCACATGGAAATATCTCAATGCATTATCATTATTTTAAAGAAGGGTTCCAAAAAGAAAAAAGAGATGGACGAATATGGTGGAGAGCCATCGATCAAGTTTTAAATCAAATAGATCAATGACTGAAATTTAAACTTAAAAAGCTTAGTGTCAAAATTATTATGTTAGCTCACATGAGCTGTCTTTCATCATTAATGGTAAATTTTCTCATTTTTAAGGCCATTAAAGTAGTGAATTGGTCAATTTTCCACCATTCTTGTAAGAATTCTAGAGCAAAAAGGCAAACACAAGCTTTAGGTGAAGAAAATTTGAAGAATGAAGAGCTTATTTCTCAGGTAAGTGATTTTTGTACACTCCTATGTCAAGTTTTCAAGCATTGGGTTAGTTTGAATGTTAGGGTTGAAATATAAGATTTTACAATTAGGGTTTTTGATTTCTATGTTTTGTAAAAGGATATTCATAGTTTTATACTGGGTTCATAGAGTGGAGTGGATAATTGTAGAATTTAAGTTTGAACCCTATAATTCTAAGAATAGAGCCTTAGTTCTTGCTTAATTTTAAAACCCTAGCTCCTTTAAGTCTTGCAAAATGAGTCAACCCGATGAAAACTTGAGAGAAAAAGTGAAACCAAAACAAAAAATACCTAGAAAGGTAAAACCTAAAGATGATGTACCAAAACTATAAGTATCAGAAGCATCTGAGAAGAAAAGGTTAGTGAAGAGGGATTTCACTAGATTCATGGAATAGGCAACAACAGGTTCATCTTCAGATGTGAAACCCATGGGGGAAGAGCAATTGGTGAAGGTGTCCTAACAATCCACTTTCAAGATTTGGCATCTAGGGTTGGTGACACTATTTAACCTCAGAGTGGATGGGATTTATTCTTATATTCTTTTAATAGGAGGTTTTCCAGTCATTCAACTTTCATCTCTAGACATGTGACATTAGCAAGCTTATTGTTCCAATTTTTTTTGTGGAATTAGATTTAATTGTGGAGTTATCTAGGTGTTATGACCCAAAGGATAGGGTGATTAAGAGGTGTACAGATGGAGCCCCTATGCTAGATATAAGTAGAAGTCAAATTGTAGAAGTTTCTAATATGAATCCTTCTGAAACTCTTCCAATCTTTTTTGGTGCCTTGTACCAAGAATATGAGTAGAAAAAGTATGGATACAAGAGGAACATCTTGCCAAGACAAAAAATACATGATCAAAACAAGAAAGGTGTGGCTTTTGGGTCTAGGGAGGTTGAACCTTTCGAATGTGATGAGTTTGAATAATACTTCAAGAACACCAATTATAGACTATTCCAAGTTCTTGCAAGGAAATTTAACATAAATATGGATGTCCCTTTGATGGTTATTGTCATCAAAATTTTAAAAAAAGTGTTAGAATAGAGGGTTTTACTATACCTCTTACTTGGTAGAAGAAATTCATAATGAATTGGTATGCTTGAAAGATGCAAGGCCCCCTCTTTGTTTCAGACATTATTCACTTCTAATGCACATGTTATGGAAAGGTAGGAAGGTGAAGAGAGATTTCATGAGGTTAAGTGAAAGATTCAATCAAGATAATGAGCTACCTATGTAGATGTGGACCCACATTTGGGATACGCATTGCCCTTATTCTAATTATGTTGCTTTCTATAATGGTTTCAAGATTGGAGTTATGGAACAGTTGGGTTTAAAGCCCATTTATAGACTTTCTAGGGGTGTGAGATATTTTGAGGTCATTGGAATTTTAGGAGAACGCAACACAAAATCATAACTGGGCTGACTGGTATTTACATATGAGCTATACTACTATCGAAGTTTATGGAGATTTGGTGCCAACCCATCGCCCACAACTATATGTATCTAAAAAAATGTCTTTCATAGAGGTAATGTGTCCATTAGATTCCATGGATAAGGAGAATTTTATAAGTGCTAGAAAAGCACCTCTCATTACTCCTAAATGTGCTTTTTCAAGTTTTGTAGTCACCACAAAAGAGGGTATTAAGAGATTTAGTACCCTAATCAACAATTACAGAATGAAATGGGATGTAATAAGGAATTGCTACCCTAAGAAATTAATTGACATGAGGGAGAGGAAATCAATAGGAAGGTTTGGGTTTCACCATCATTTCCTCTACACCAAAGATGTAATCAGAGATTTTCATTTAGATGAAGTAGTTGCTAAGCGGAAGACTGAGTGGAGAACCATATGTGCCATTCAAGAAAATATATCGAAGAAAAACACATTTTATATAAGTCATTATGCTGAAATAAAGGACTGATATGCTCAAGATAAGGTATTGTTGGGTGAATTCAATGACAAGAGTTTCATTAAAAAAGTGAAAGAGGCTGAAATAAAAGCCAAATTTTCCAAGGAGAAACATGATGCACAAGTAACGAGCTAGTTGGATCAATCTCCAACTCATGGCATACATATTAAATAAATAGAAGTAGGAAGTGAACCAACTATTGTCCCTTTGGTCACATATTTTAAAACAAAGCAGGGTGGTGGGGACCAAATACGAGAATAATATGTTGAACACGTTCCTATGGAGCAGGAAGTTGATAAAATATCCCCCTCCCTTGAAAGTGATAATGCTCTTAATATTGTTGTCCCTGCTAGAAGGATTCTTAAGTGGGAGTATGATGAAGATACAAATGATGATGTTAGGGTAAGGTCTTACAAATATTTTATGAGTGATGACACTTCTATTCAAACCAAGGAATTTAAGGAGTTTTTCATAAACTCAAAAGCCAACACATCAAGAAAATAATTGAGGATAGAAGAGAAGACGTAGAACCCTCATTTCAGAAGGAGGTTGAGAAAGCAGAGGAAGAAAATATAATGAATGAGATTCCTTCCATCACCCCGGAAGAGACAAGGAAATTGGTAAATGGAAGTGGTATTTTATTATTGCCCCGGTGTGACCTCACATCAACAATTGCACTAGATACAATATGGAATGATCCAAGTGATTCCATCTCTAAGGAACACTTTGACAATAATGTGTTTGGTTCAAGGTTTAGTCCAAAGTTGCATACTCTTGCAATATGATCCATCACACCTAATACTGGAAAGCCCAAGGTTGTGAAATTAGTTGAGGAAGTGATTGGTATTGTGGTGGCAAAAAGAGCCAATTAAATTAATCCTACACAAGCTACACAATTGTTAATGTATACATAAATTCAAGTGTGGACATAGCCCAAATCTCTTAAAAAACACATGGCAGGTTATTGGAGAAATACAATAGGCTTCTAGATGAATACACTAGGATGGTAGCTACTCCTACCAGCTCAACATGAAAAACCTTGCCTTCTCCAACCTCTTCTTCTTCTAATTTGTCTTGAAAATATCCAGAAACTTTATCCTTGAAACTAAGAGTTTAAAAGAATAATTATGGATGGGAAAGGAATATATGGAGAAGGCTAAATAAGAGACCTCAAAGGTGGAAACAAATATTTTTGATGAGATTTTAAGACACAAGGTTTCTATACTAGAGCATAGGTTTGATAATGTTTGGAATGTTTATAATAACATTCATGAATCTCTCCTAAGGTATAAGAGGGTAAAGAGTTATTTCCAGACTGATTGGAGTAAGTGGAGTGCCAAGGTTGATGCTTTGAAGGAAATGATACCAAACATAAAGGAGGAATCTAAAGAACCTAATCACATCCTTTATTTTATAAAATCAATTGATTTATAGAGTGAGATATATGTATTTCAGGGAAAATTGGGTTTGCAACTCCAAAATAAGTTGAAAATGTTTAGAGGTATGCAGGGGCATAAAATGCCTAAATTATTCAATGATGAAGGGGAATTGAAGGATTTTAATACATGGATATATGAGTTGGGAGGTCTTCTCCCACACTTCAAAGAAGCAATCGGTATCAATGATTATACCATGTTAAATAGTTTTGTTGATGACATGACTGAGATTGAAGTAAATATGGAAACATTTGTTAGAGAGGTTGGGGTATTAATTCATGCTCGATATAATCAACACAGTTCTTAAGTGTAGAAGTTACTAGATACTCAATGGCTCAATGAGGAGGAGTATAATACATGGCTTTGAAATTTCGTAGATAAAGCTCTAGATAAAGTATAAATAAAAATTATCTCCTCTTAGTTATAAGGTTGATGAAAAATGGTGTTGATATGGAGGTGTTATGCTTCTGTCCTTTTAATGCTTTTATGTTTTAGGTCCTGCAATCTTGGAAAACACATGGAAAGTTTTTTTTCTCGAGGGAGAAGTGTCTACATTAACAAATAGAAATAAATTTTGTATTACATGAGTTTTCCCCCTCAAGTTTTGTAAATAGAATGGTATTTGAAGTGTATAATTTAATTGTCAAATGAAAAATTGACACGTGTACATTGGCCTGAGGCTTGTTTTTCTCCCTTATTTTTATAAAAGGGAATTAAGGGCCAAATATATGAGGTTATTAGCTGATCAATCTGAGATTTTTGTAACCAAGTCTAGATAATATAAATATGAGTCTATTCTAGGTTTTAAAAGGTTTTGAGTCTTATAATGGTGAATGTGATAACAATATTTTCATGCTTTGAAATATGAATGGAAAATATTCAATGCCAACATTCCCCATTGTATGCTTTGCATAGGTTATGAATATAAATGAATCAAATATTATTTCTATTCATCTTCTTTGTCTTTTCTTTGAATTTGTATTCATCGTCATAACGCTTGTTCAATGAATGGGTTAAATTTGTATTAACATGGATAAGGGTTTATGTGAATGTATACATGGATAATCAAGCATTGCTAGTTAATTTTCTAGTATTAATGGTGTAAGGCATCATTGATAAGAATTGTTATGATAGGAATAATGTTGTTATATGCTTTCAATTATGTGATTTAGAATTCTCCACCTTAGCATAAGGCACTGGTTGTAATAGGTCAACTTATGTTATAGTTTACTAGATCTTTCATAACAACTACATTCAAAATAAAATTTAACCTTCTTTTATGTGTGAATGTATGTCTTGATAAAATTAATAACATTTTATAATGCTTTAATAAGATTTCACCACGAGGATTAGCCATATCTTTGAGGTTTTTCATCTATTAAGTAATTAAAGGAGAATTTATCAGTTAAGAGAAAGAGAAAATCAAGATAACGAATTACTTGTACACATTTGGACCCACAATTGGGATATACACTTCCCTGATTCTAATTATGCTGCTTTTTGCAGTGGTTTCAAGTTTGGAGTTATGGAATAGTTGGGTTTAAATCTTATTTATAAACTTTTTAAGGGTGTGAAGGAGATTTTGAGGCCATTGGAATTTCAAGAGAATACAACACAAAAGAATAACTGGGGTGATTGTTATTTGCATACTAGCTATACTACTATCAGAGTCTATGGAGCTTTGCTACCACCCCATCGCTTGCCACTATATGTATGAGAAAAATTGGCTTTCATGGAGATAATGTGGTAGTTAGATGCAATGGATAAGGAGCATTTTAGAAGTGCTAGGAAAGCACCTCTCATTTCTCCTAAATGAGCTTTTTCATGTTTTATAATCACCTCAAAAGAGGGTACTGAGAAATTTAGTAGCCTTATCAATAATTACATAATGAAAGAGGATGTAATAAATAATTTTACCCAAGGAAGTAATTGACATGAGGGAGAGGAAGGAAAGAGGAAGGTCTGGGTTTCACCATTGTTTCCTCTACAATGAAGATGTAATCAGAAATTTTCCTTTAGATGAAGCAATTGCTAAGAGGAAGAATGATTGGAGGACCATATGTGCCATTAAGGAGAAGATATTGAAGGAAAAACCATTTTATAAAGTCCTAATGCTGAATTAAAGGATTGACATGCCCAAGCTAAGGTATTGTTGGGTGACTTCAAGGAGAAGGGTTTCTTTAAAAAAGTGAAAGAGTTTGAAATAAAATCCGATGTTTCCAAGGAGCAACATGATGCATAAGTTAGGAGCTAGCTGGCTCAATCTCCAGCTCATGGCATACATGTTAATGAAATTGAAATGGGAATTGAACCAACTCTTGCCCCTTTGGTGACATTTTGAAATAGAGCGAGGTGGTGGGGACCAAATACAAGAAGAATTTTTTGAACATGTTCCTATGGAGTAGGAAGTTGATCAAATATTCCTCTCCCCTGAAAGGGATGACGCTCTTGATATTGATGTCCCTACTAGAAGGATTGGTAAATGGGAGTATGATGTCAAGGTGAGGGCTTGCACATATTTTATGAGTGATGACACCTTTTATTGAAATCAAGCAATTTAAGGAATTTTTTATCCAAATTAGAAGCCAACACATAAAGAAGAGAGTTGAGGATGCAAGAGAAGAAGTAGACCCCTCATTGTAGAAGGAGGTTTAGAAAGCAAACGAAAAACAAATAATGAACGATATTTTTTCCATCACCCCTTAAGAGGCAAAGAAATTGGTAAAGAGAAGTGGTATTCTATTATTGCTCAGGCGGGACCTCACATAAACCATTGCACTAGATACAATATGGAATGATCCAAGTGCTTCCATATCTAAGAAACACTTTGAGAATAAGGAGTTTAGTTCAAAATTTAGTCTAAAGTTGCATACTCTTGCAATATGGTCCATGGAACCTAATAATGCAAAGCCCGAGGTTGTGAAATCAATTGAGGAATTAATTGGTGCTGGGTGCTAAAAAAACCATTGAAATTACTCCTACACAAGCTACACAATTGAAAATGCATGCAACAATGCTAAGTGAATACATATCCCAAATATCTCAAGAAAGATATCTTAGATTATTGGAGAAATACAATAGTCTTCTAGACGAATACAACAAGATGGTAGCTACTACTGCTAGCTCAACAAAAAGGACCTTGCCTTCTCCAACCTCTTCTTCTAATTTTTCTTCATAGGATCAAGAAACTTTATCCTTCAGAATCAAGAGTTTAAAAGAAGAATTGTGGATGGAAAAGGAAAATTTGAAGAAGCCTAAAGAAGAGACCTCAAAAATGGCAACAAATATTTTTGATGATATTTTAAGACATGAGATTTCTAGATTGGTGCATAGGTCGGATAATGTTTGGAATGATTCTAACAACATTCATTAATCTCACCTAATGTATAATCAGGTAAAGAGTGCTTTCTAGAGTGATTGGAGAAAATTGAGTGCCAGGGTTGGTGATTTGAAGGATGACCCTAAAGCTCCTACAAACATCCTTGATTTCATAAAAGTAGCTGATTTATTGGGTGAGATATCCGAATTTCATGGAAAATTGGGTGTTTAGCTCCAAAATAAGTTAAAAATGTTTAGAGGTATGAAGGGGCATATAATTCCTAAAATATTCAATGATGAAGGGGAATTGAAGGATTTTAATACATAGAAAGATGAGTTGGGAGGTTTGATCCCACACTTCAAAGAAGCAATCAGTATGCATGATTATACCATGTTAAATAGTGTTGTTGATGGCATTACTAAGATTGAATTAAATATGGGCACATTTGTTAAAGAGTCCAAGGTATTTATTGATGCTCGATATAACCAACACAATTCTTTAGTGTATAATTTATTGGATACTCAATGTACCACCGAAGAGGAGTATAATACATGGCTTTGAAAATTCATAGATTAAGCCTTAGATAAAGTATAAAATAAAAATTATCTCCTCTCGGTCATAAGGTTGATGACTAATCATGTTCATGTGGAGGTGTTTTTCTTTTTTCCTTTTGATAATTTTATGTTTTAAGTCCCGCAAACTTGGAAAGCACGTGGAATGTGTTTTTTTCTCATGGGAGAAGTGTCTTCATCAACTAAGGAAATTTTTGGAGAGCGGGAAGTATCTGCATTGAAAAATAGAAATAAATTTTGTCTTACATGAGTTTCCCCCCTCAAGTTTTGTAAATAGAATGGTCTTTAAAGTGTATAATGTAATTATCAAATAAAAAAATGGCATGTGTACATTGGCCTAAGGCTTGTTCTGCTCCCTTATTTCTATAAAAGGGAATTCAAGGCCAAATGTATGTGGTTGTTGGCTGATTGATCTTAGAGATTTTTGTAACCAGGTCTAGATAATATAAATATCAGTCTATTCTAGGTTGTAAAAGGTTTAGATTCTTGTAATGGTGAATGTGATATAAATACTGTCATTTTTTGAAATATAAATGGAGAATATTCATTGCCAATGTTCTCCATTGTATGCTTTGCATAGATTATGAATATAAATGAATCAAATAATTATTTCTATTCATCTTATCTATATTTTATTTGAATGTTTATTCATTGTTATTACGCTTGTTCAATGAATGAGTTAAATCTATATTAACATGAATAAGGGTTTATGTGAATGTATGCATCGATAATCAAGTATTTCTAGTTAAGTTTCTAGTATTAATGGTGTAAGGCATCATTGGTAAGTTTTGTTATGATAGGATAATGTTGTTATATTCTTTCAATTATGTGATTTAGAATTCTCCCCACTAGGATAAGGCACTGGCTAGAATAGGTCAGGTCATTTTGCATTTTTCTATATCTTTCATAGAAACTACATTCAAAATAAAATTTAACCTTCATTTTACGTGTGAATGTATGTCGTGATGAAATTCATAAAATTTTATCATACTTTAATGAGATTTCACCATGAGGATTAGCCAAATATTTGAGATTTTTCATCTATTAAGAAATTAAAGGAGAATTTATCTATTAAGAGAAAGAGAAAATCAAGATAATGAGTTACTCGTGCAAATGTAGACCCACATTTGCGATATACACTAGCCTGATTCTAATAATGTTTCTTTCTACAATGGTTTTAAGTTTGAAGTAATGCAACAGTTGTGTTTAAATCCTATTTATATAATTTCTAGGGGTGTGAAGGAGATTTTGATGCCATTGGAATTTTAGGAGAATATAACACATAATAATAACTCAGGTGATTGGTATTTACATACAAGTTATACTACTATCAAATTTTATGGAGCTTTGGCACCACCCCATCGCTTACCATTGTATGTATGTGAAAAATTGGCTTTCATGGAGATAATGTGGTAGTTAGATGCAATGGATAAGGAACATTTCAAAAGTGCTAGGGAAGAACCTCTCGTTTCTCCTAAATGTGCTTTTTCATGTTTTTATAGTCACCTCAAAAGAGGCTATTGAGAAATTTAGTACCCTAATCAATAATTACATAATGAAACAAGATGTAATAAGGAATTTTTACCCTAGGAAGTAATTGACATGGGGGAGAGGAAGGCAAGAGGAAGGTCTAGGTTTCACCATTATTTCCTCTACACCAAAGATGTAATCAGAAACTTCCCTTTAGATGAAGCATTTGCTGAGAGAAAGAATGAGTGGAGAGCCATCTGCACCATTAAGGAGATGATATTGAAGGAAAAACCATTTTATATAGGTCCTTATGCTGAAATAAAGGTTTTATATTCCCAAGCTAAGGTATTGTTGGGTGACTTCGAGGACAAGTTTCTTTTAAAAAGTGAAAGAGGCTGAAATAAAAGCCAAAGTTGCAAAGGAGCAATATGATGCACAAGTGAGAAGCCAGTTGGCTCAATCTCTGGCTTATGGAATACTTGTTAATGAAATAGAAATGGGAAGTGAACCAATTGTTGCCCCTCTAGTCAAATATTCTAAAATAGAGCAGGGTGGTGGGGACTAAATACAAGAAGAATATGTTGAACAAGTTCTTATGTAGTAGGAAGTTGATCAAAGATTCCCCTCCCCTGAAAGGGGTGATGCTCTTGATATTTTTGTCCTTGTTAGTAGGATTGTTAAGTGGGAGTATGATGAAGATGTAGATGATTATGTCAAGGTAAGGGCTTGCAAATATTTTATGAGTGATGATACTTTTATTCAAACCAAGGAATTTAAGGAGTTTTTCATCCAACTCAGAAGACAAAACATCAAGAAAAGAGTTAAGGATGTAAGAGCAAAAGTAGACCCCTCGTTGTAGAATGAGGTTGAGAAAGAAGAGGGAGAAAAATAATGAGAATACAACAAAAAGGTATAATTGAGGTGACTATTATTTACATACCAACTATACTACTATCATATTTTATGTAGATTTGGTGCCACCCCATTACCTACCACAGTATGTATGTGAAAAATTGGATTTCATTGAGATAATGTCATAGTTAGATGCCATGGATAAGGAAAATTTTAGAAGTGCTAGGAAAGCACCTCTCATTTCTCTTAAATGTGCTTTTTCATGTTTTGTAGTCACCTCAAAAGAGGGTATTGAGAAATCTAGTACCCTAATCAACAATTATAGAATGAAACTGGATGTATTAAGGAATTTTTACCCTTAGTAAGTAATTCACATGATGGAGAGGAAGGCAATAGGAAGGTCTAGGTTTCACTATAATTTCCTCTACAATGAAGATGTAATCATAAATTTTCCTTTAGATGAAGTATTTCCTAAGAGGAAGAATGAGTAGAGAACCATAAGTGCCATTGAGGAGAAGATATTGAAGGAAAACCCATTTTATATGTCGTAATGCTGAAATATAGGACTGATATGCCCAAGCTAAGGTATTGTTGGGTGACTTCAACGAAAAAAGTTTCTTTTAAAAAGTGGAAGAGGCTAAAATAAAAGCCAAAGTTGCCAAGGAGCAACATGATGCACAAGTGAGGAGCTAGTTGGATCAATCTCCATCTCATGGCATACAGGTCAATGAAATGGAAATGGGAAATGAACCAACTATTGCCCCTCTAGTCACATATTCCAAAATAGAGCAAGGTGGTGGGGACCAAATACAAGAACAATCATTTTAACACATTCCTATGGAGCAATAATTTGATCAAATATTCTCCTCCCCTAAAGGGATGATGCTCTTGATATTGTTGTCCCTACTAGCAGGATTGTTAAGTGGGAGTATGATGAAGATTTTGATGATGATGTCTGGATGAGGTCTTGCAAAGATATAATGAGTGATGACACTTTTATTGAAACCAAGGAATTTAAGGATTTTTTTATCCAACTAAGAATCCAACACATCAAGAAAATAATTGAAGATGCAAGAGAAGAAGTAGACCCCTCATTTTAGAAGGAGGTTGAGATAGTATAGGAATAAAAAATAATGAATCAAATTGATGTCATCACCCCTGAAGAGGTAAGAAAATTGGTAAAGGGAAGTGGTATTTTATTATTGCTCGAGTGGGTCCTCACATCAACCATTTCAATAGATACAATATGGAATGATCAAAGTTCTTCCGTATCAAAGGAACACTTTGACAATAAGGTGTTTCATTCAAAGTTTAGTCCAGTGTTGCATAATCCTGCAATTTGGTCCATGACACCTAATACTAGAAAGGCCAAGGTTGTGAAATCAGTTGAGGAAGTGATTGGTGTTTTGGTGGTAAAAAGAGCCATTGAAATTACTCCTACATAAGATACACATTTGATAATGCATGCAACAATGCTAAGTGTGGACACGACCCAAATTTCACAAGAAAGATATGATAGTTTATTGGAGAAATACAATAGGCTTCTATGTTGGAGAAATTTCTCTTTTGTGGAAGGTATTCTGGCTTGCATGTCTGATCTTGGTTTCTAAATTTCTAGATGAATACAAGATGGTATCTATTGTTGCCAACTCAACATAGAAGACCTTTCCTTCTCCAACCTCTTCTTCTAATTTTTCTTCATAGGATTGAGAAACTTTATCCTACAGAATCAAGAGTTTAAAAGAAGAATTACAGATGGAAAAGGAAAATTTGAAGGCTAAAGAAGAGACCTCAAAGGTGGCAAAAAATAATATTGATGATATTTTAAGACATGGGGATTCTATATTGGTGCACAAGTCCTATAATATTTGGAATGTTTATAAGAACATTCATTAAGCTCACCTAAGGTATAATCAGGTAAAGAGTTCTTTACAGAGTGATTGGAGAAAATGGAGTGCCAGGGTTGGTGCTTTGAAGGAAATGATACCAAACATGAAGGAGGACCCTAAAGCACCTATACACATCCTTGATTTGATAAAATAAGTTGATTTATTTGGTCAGATATCTGCGTTTCATGGAAAATTGGGTGTGGAGCTCCAAAATAAGTTGAAAATGTTTAGAGGTATGGAGGGGTATAGAATTCCTAAAATATTCAATGATGAAGGGGAATTGGAGGATTTTAATACATGGAAAGATGAGTTGGGAGGTCTGCTCCAACACTTCAAAGAAGCAATCAGTATCAATGATTATACCATGTTAAATAGTGTTGTTGATGAAATGATCTAGATTGAAGTAAATATGGACACATTTGTTAAAGAGTCAATGGTATTAATTGATGCTTGATATATTCAGCTCAATTCTTAAGTGTAGAAGTTATTGGACACTCAATGGCCCACTAAGGAGGAGTATAATACATGGCTTGGAAAGTTCATAGATTAATCCTTAGATAAAGTATAAATAAAAATTATCTCCTCTCAGTTATAAGGTTGATGAAAAATGGTGCAAATGTGGAGGTGTTCTCCTTCTTTCCTTTTAATGCTTTTATGTTTTAAGTTCTACAATCTTGGAAAGCATTTGTAAAGTGTTTTTTCTCATGGTAGAAGTTTCTTCATCAACTAAGGAGCTTTTTGGAGAGTGGGAAGTATCTGCATCGACAAGTAGAAATAACTTTTGTCTTACATGAGTTTTCCCTCTCATGTTTTGTAAATAGAATGGTCTTTGAAGTGTATAATTCAATTGTCAAATGAAAAACTGACATGTGTACATTGCCCTAAGGCTTGTTTTTATCCCTTATTTTTATAAAAGGGAATTCAAGGCCAAATATATGGGGTTGTTGGCTGATCGATCTAAGAGAGTTTTTAGACGAGGTCTAGATAATATAAAAATAAGTTTGTTCTAGGTTTTAAAAGGTTTTGAGTCTTGTAATGGTGAATGTGATAACAATACTATCATATTTTGAAATATAAATGGAAAATATTTAATGTCAACGTTCTCCATTGTATGATTTGCATAGATTATGAATATAAATAAATCAAAGTGTAATTAGGGCTAAAATATTAAATTTAATGCAATAAGGCATATAAATCAAACCCTAATAAACAATGAAGCATAAACGAGCATAAAGACATAAAGCATAAAACAATATTATGAAATCTTCATGCCACCATTGAATCACCTTCATTGCACCTCTCCATTTTTCTTGAATATGATAATTGCCCTTAGATTTGAGTGTGCAATAATAAGACTATGACAAGTGACTAGAAAAATATTAAAGATTGTTGTCTCACTCTAGCAACACATACTTGCATAATATGTGTAGATTTGTCCCCCCCAAAAAGACAATGACAAGGGTAAGGTATTTTATAGAAAATAAAATTTTGAATGAATGGTGGAGATTGAAAGCCAATAAGATGTCTAAATCAATGGCCAAGATTGAAAGATGTAGTATTGACTAGGGTTAGGGAAAAATTAGGGCAAATGATAAGGATCGATGGTCAAGATTAAATTATAAATAATTTAATCAAGGATGGAGGTTGATTGAGACATGGATAGATAAAGAATTGAGGTGAAAGATAAGATTGGCACAGACAAAGAGGTGAGAGGAGAAATTAAATAATAAAAACTATTTAATTTAGGTGACCAATGAATAATTAAATAATTAAAATATTATTTAATTATAAAAGAATGTGACAAAAGGAATCATTTTGAATTAAATAATGATTTAATTCAAAATTCAAGAGAATGGACCAAATTAAATAAATAAAATTTATTTAATTAATCAAGGAGGAATAAAGATTAAAAAATGAATTAATTAAATAATTAAAATTATTTAATTAATAGAAGAATTATGACTTTAGAAAATAATTAAATAATTAAAATTATTTAATTATCAAAGACAAAAAGGGAAATGATGGAGAATTTAGAAATCGAAAGCCTAGGACAATTCTTAGTGTCTACACAAAGATTATTTCTATTCATCTTCTTTGTCTTTTCTTTTAATGTTTATTCATCGTTATTACGCTTGTTCAATGAATGAGTTAAATCTGTATTAACATGGATAAGGGTTTATAGGAATGTATGCATCGATAATGAAGTATTGCTAGTTAAGTTTCTAGTATTAATGGTGTAAGGAATCATTGGTAAGTTTTGTTATGACAAGATAATGTTCTTATATTCTTTCAATTATGTGATTTAGAATTCTCCACCCTAGGATAAGGCATTGATTGTAATAGGTCAAGTTATGTTGTAATTTTCTAGATATTTCATAGAAACTACATTCAAAATTAAATTTAAAATTCATTTTATGTGTGAATGTATGTCATAATGAAATTAATAAATTTTATCATGCTTTAAGTAGATTTCACCATGAGGATTAGCCAGATCTTTGAGGTCTTTCATCTATTAAGCAATTAAAGGAGAAATTATTTGGTAAGAAAAAGAGAAAATCAAGATAATGAGTTACTCATGTAGATGTGGATCCACATTTGGGATATGTAGTACCCTAATTCTAATTATGTTGGTTTCTGCAATGGTTTCAATTTTGGATCTATGGAACAATTTAGTTTAATGCCAGTTTATATAATTTCTAGTGGTGTGAAGGAGATTTTAAGGCCATTGGAATTTTAGGACAATGTAACACACAAGAATAACTGTGATGAATAGTATTTGCATACCATCTATACTACTATCAAATTTTATGGAGCTTTGGTGCCACTCCATCGCTTACCACTATATGTATTTGAAAAATTGTCTTTCATGGAGATAATGTGGTAGTTAGATGTAATGGATAAGGAACATTTTAGAAGTGCTAGGAAAGCACCCATCATTTCTCCTAAATGTTCTTTTTCATGTTTTTTAGTCACCTCAAAAGAGGGTATTGAGAAATTTAGTACCCTAATCAACAATTACATAATGAAACATGATGTAATAAGGAATTGTTACCCTAAGGAAGTAATTGACATGAGGGGGAGGAAGGCAAGAGGAAGGTCTAGGTTTTATCATTGTTTCCTCTACACTGAAGATGTAATTAGATTTTTTCCTTTAGATGAAGCAATTCCTGAGAGGAAGAATGGGTGGAGAACCATATGTTCCATTAAGGAGAATATATTGAAGGAAAACCCATTTTATATAAGTCCTTATGTTGAAATAAAGGACCAATATACCCAAGCTAAGGTATTGTTGGGTGACTTCAAGGACAAGAGTTTCTTTAAAAAAGTGAAAGAGACTAAAATAAAAGCCAAAGTTGCAAAGGAGAAACATGATGCACAAGTGAGAAGCTAGTTGGCACAATATCTAGCTCATGGCATACACGTTAATGAAATGGAAATGGGAAGTGAATCAATTGTTTCCCCTCTAGTCAAATATTCTAAAAAAGAGTAGGGTGGTTGGGACCAAATACAAGAAGAATTTGTTAAACACATTCTTATGGAGTAGGAAGTTGATCAAAGATTCACCTCCCTTGAAAGGGATGATGCTCTTGATATTGTTTTCCCTACTAGGAGGATTGTTAAGTGGGAGTACTAAGAAGATGTAGATGATGATGTAAGGGTGAGGGCTTGCAAATATTTTATGAGTGATGAAACTTGTATTTAAACCAGGGAGTTTAAGGAGTTTTTCATCCAACTCAAAAGCCAACACATCAAGAAAATAATTGAGGATGCAAGAGCAGAAGTAGACCCCTCATTGTAGAAGGAGGTTAAGAAAGCAAAGGAAGAAAAAGTAATGAGAATACAACACAAAAGCACAATTTAGATGACTAGTATTTACATACCAACTATACTACTATAAGAGTTTAGGGAGCTTTTGTGCCACCCCATCGCCTACCACTATATGTATGTGAAAAATTGGCTTTCATGGAGATAATCTAGTAGTTAGATTCCATGGATAAGGAATATTTTAGAAGTGCTAGGAAAGCACCTCTCATTTCTCCTAAATGTGCTTTTTCATTTTTTTTTGTCACCTCAAAAAAGGGTATTGAGAAATTTAGTACCCTAATCAACAATTATAGAATGAAGCAGGATGTAGTAAGGACTTGTTACCCTAAGGAAGTAATTGACATGAGGGAGAGGAAGGCAAGAGGATGGTCTGGGTTTCACCATCATTTCCTCTACATCGAAGATGTAATCAGAAATTTTCCTTCAGATGAAGTAGTTACTGAGAGGAAGAATGAGTGGAGAACCATATGTGCTATTGAGGAGAATATATTGAAGGAAAACCTATTTTATATAAGTCCTTATGCTAAAATAAAGGACTAATATGCCCAAGCTAAGGTATTGTTGGGTGACTTCAAGGACAAGAGTTTCTTTAAAAAGGTTAAAGAGGCTGAAATAAAAGCCAAAATTGCATAGGATCAACATGATGCACAAGTGTGGAGCCAACTAACTTAATCTCTAGCTCATGGCATACATGTTAAAGAATTAGAAATGGGAAGTGAAATAGTTGTTTTCCCTCTAGTCACATATTTTGAAACAGAGTAGGGTGTTAAGGACCAAATACAAGAAGAATTTGTTGAACACATTCCTATGGAGTAGGAACTCGATCAAAGATTCCCCTCCCCTAAAAGGGATGACGCTCTTGATATTGCTTTCTCTAGTAGAAGGATTGTTAAGTAGGAGTATGATGAAGATGCAAATGATGATGCCAGGGTAAGGGATTGCAAATATTTTATGAGTGATGCAACTTTTATTCAAACCAAGTAATTTAAGGATTTTTTCATTCAACTTAGAAGCCAATACACAAAGAAAAGAATTGAGGATACAAGATTAGAAGTGGACCCCTCATTATAGAAGGAGATTGAGAAAGTAGAGGAAGAAAAAATAATGAATGAGATTGTTGCCATCACCCCTGAAGAGGCAAGGAAATTGGTAAAGGGAAGTGGTATTTTATTATTGTTGGGGGGCGAACTCACATCAACTATTGTACTAAGGAATGAGATTGTTGCAATCACCCCTAAAGATATAATATCAAATGATCCAAGTGCTTCCATCTCTAAGGAGCACTTTGATAATGAGGTGTTTTGTTCAAAGTTTATTCCAAAGTTGCATACTCTAACAATATGGTCCATGGAACCTAATACTCGAAAGCCCAAGGTTGTGAAATCAGTTGAGGAAGTGATTGGTGTTGTGGTGTTGAAAAGAGCCATTGAAATTACTCCTACACAAGCTATAGAATTGATAATGCATCCAACAATTCTAAGTGTGAACACAACCCAAATCTCTCAAGAAAGATATGACAGGTTATTAGATAAATACAATAGGCTTCTAGATGAATGCAACAAGATTCTAGCTACTACTTCTAGCTCAACACATAAGACCTTTCCTTCTCCAACCTCTTCTTCTTCTAATTTTTCTTCACGGGATCAAGAAAATTTATCCTTGAGAACCAAGATTTTAAAAGAAGAATTGCAGATGGAAAAGGAAAATGTGAAGAAGGCTAAGGAAAATGTGAAGATAGAAACAAATATTTTTGTTGATATTTTAAGAAACGAGGTTTCTAAATTAGTGCATAGGATTGATAATGTTTGGAATTTTTATAAGAAAATTCATGAAGCTCACCTAAGGTATACTTAGGTAAAGAGTACTTTCCAGAGTGATTGGAGAAAATGGAGTTCTAGGGTTGGTGCTTGGAAGGAAATGATAACAAACATGAAGGAGGACCCTGAAGCACCTACACACATTCTTGATTTGATAAAATAAATTGATTTATTAGGTGAGATATTCGCATTTCATAGAAAATTGGGTGTATAGCTCCAAAATAAGTTGAAAATTATTAGAGGTATCGAGGGGCATAGAATGTCCAAAATATTAAATGATAAAGGGGAATTGGAGGATTTTAATACATGGAAAGATGAGTTGTGAGGTCTACTCCCACACTTCAAAGAAGAAATCAATATGAATGATTATACCATGTTAAATAGTGTTGTTGATGACATGACTGAGATTGAAGTAAATATGGACATATTTGTTAAAGATGCTAAGGTATTAGTTGATGCTTGATATAATCAACAAAATTCTTAAGTGTAGAATTTACTAGATACTCAATGGCCTACCAAGGAGGAGTATAATACATGGATTGGAAAGTTCACAAATTAAGCCTAAGATAAAGTATGGATATAAATTATCTCCTCTTAGTTATAAGGTTGATGAAAAATGGTGTTGATGTGGAGGTTTTCTACTTCTTTCTTTTTAATTCTTTTACGTTTTGAGTCCTATAATCTTGCAAAGCACGTGGAAAGTGTTTTTTTCTCATGGGAGAAATGTCATCATCAACTAAGGATCTTTTTGGAGAGTGGGAAGTAACTGCATCAACAAATAGAAATAAATTTTGTCTTACATGAGTTTCCCCCTCAAATTTTGCAAAGATATTGGTCTTTGAAGTGTATAATGCAATTGTCAAATGAAAAAATGACATGTGTGCATTCGCTTGAGGCTTTTTTTGCTCCCTTATTTTTATAAAAGGGAATTCAAGGCCAAATTCATGGGGTTGTTAGCTAATCGATGTCAGAGAGTTTTGTAACCAGGTCTAGATAATATAAATGAGTGTATTCTAGGTTTTAAAAGGTTTTGAGTCTTGTAATGGTGAATGTGATAACAATACTGTCATATTTTGAAATATAAATGGAAAATATTCAATGCCAACATTCTCCATTGTATGATTTGCATAGATTATGAATATAAATGAATCAAATATTATTTATATTCATCCTCTTTGTCTTTCCTTTCAATGTTTATTCATCATTATTACACTTGTTCAATGAATGAGTCAAATCTGTATTAACATGGATAAGGGTTTATGTGAATGTATGCATGGATAATCAAGTATTGTTGGTTAAGTTTATGATATTAATGGTGTAAGGAAAATTTGATAAGCTTTGTTATGAAAGGAATAATGTTGTTAGATGTTTTCAATTACATGATTTATAATTCTCTGCCCTAGGATAAGGCATTGGTTGTGATAGATTAGGTTATATCATAGTTTTCTAGATCTTTCATAGAAACTACATTCAAAATAAAATTTAACCTTCATTTTATGTGTGAATGTATGTTGTGATGAAATTAATAAAATTTTCTCATGTTTTAATGAGATGTCACCATGAGGATTAGCCAGATCTTTGAGGTTTTTCATCTATTAAGCAATTAAAGGACAATTTATCTATTAAATTAACAACATATATTATAATTGGCACAATAGTATCTGAAAATACATTGTAGGGATCACCCTCATAGGTTTTGTAGAGCCCAAAGTGAAAAGGGAAATCCTAACAAGTTTTCACCTGTTCATTGGCCAATCCATCCAATTAGCTTACCATTGGAAGATGGCAATTCTGTAGGCTATATTGTGAGATAGGCTTGGTTCATTAAAAATAACCAACACATTCTTGGCCATTGCTTGTCATGTCATATTGGCTTTTAATCTTGGCCCTTCATTCACATTTTCTTTTCTATTAAAGAGGCCTATCATTTTCATTTCAAAACTACATAGACTATTCAATGACACAAGTACAATATTTAATATTTTTCTATCATTATCACTAGGCTTATTGTTTCTTATTCAAATTTCAGGGAAATCAAGCATATAAAGACACATGGAGAAGGAAAATGGAGGTGAATCAACCATGAAATAGGGACTTTGGTAATATTGCTTTATGTTTAATTGTTTCTATGTTCATTTGTGCTTCATTGTAGGTTTAGGGCTTTAGGGTTTTTTTTATTGATTCATGCCTTAACCTAAATTTTACCATATATTAACATATGTATGCCCCTCACACACATAAACATGGTCACATCATAACATGATTTTTTTTTTTGAATAATGTGTTCATGAAGGGATGCCAACATATGTCACGTTGTAGGATCCTCTCAATGGAGAGCACAAACAAGAGAGTTGTGGGTGGGATTGTTGGAGGCTTGAAAACTAGTAATGGTGAGGATGGTGCCTTTGAAGATGATTATGATGTAGCAGGGGTTGTTGGGTTATGGATTAGTCTCCAAGATTTACCTAATGGTTGGAGATTGGTTCTTGTGGGCTTCTAGGCATTCTTTGTTGCACCTATTTCCCTTCTTAAGATGTGTTTCCCTCTTTTTTCTATAGATTTTTTTCTCAGGTGGTATGTGAGGAGGATGGATGGCTTGTTTTATAGTCCTCCAAGTCTTTAATGTTTAACGTGGGTTTCTCTAGAATTTCCTTCATTTTGCAGTTATTTTTATCTTTGAGGGGAGCAGTCAATACATTCCCTTTTTGCTCTTGTTGGACTTGTGCATTTTTAGGCTCCCTTCGAGTCGTAGAGGTTTATGGTGATTGGAGTCCATTGTGTTGAGGATGGTGCTTCTTTTTCCATCTTCAAGCCCTTTTTTCTTTTATTGTGGATGCTGGTGTGGTTTGTTTGCTTGGAAGGTTTCTCTGGCTAGCGATGGGGATCTCTTGTTCCCCTTTTTTTTTCCCATGAATGAGATTGATGTTGTTGTGGTTGAGGCATTTCATTTTGTTCCTTCTGGTGCTATTGTAGTTGGAGTGGAATTTTAGGCTTTGGTGATCCTGGGTGGGTTTGGTCTTGGGGTGATATCACCTCATTTCTTGGTGGTTGTTGGATCTTTGGGAAGTCGTGTTGGAGGTGGGAGTGTGCCTTTTATTTTTTAGAGGTCCCCTTGGCTGATCAAGGTGGTGTGGTTGTTTTGGAGCTTGAAGTTATGCCCCTACTCTTTTTTTAATACCTTGGGCCTGTTCTTATTTAGTTGTGTGGGCTTGGGCTCATTATTAAGTGTTTTTCCTAAGGTTGTGGTGCAAATTTTTCACACTTGATCCACTTGGCCTCTATGGTCTCCCTTTATGGAGCAACCAGGTTTCATTTTTTTCTTTTTCTTTTTAAAGATTGTTGTTATATTTTTTGTTTTCTTTGTGAATCTTGGAAGGTGTTCTTTCTAGTATCTTCTCCATCACTTTGTGGATCTTAAGTCCTTGTTCCTAATGGAGATAAAGGAAACATTTATAACCTCTATTTTTGGTGGGGTGTTTTTGGTTGGGCCGAGTGTAAATCTTATTCTACTTCCCTAGTTGTTTTCTTTGGTTCTAGTTTCTTCTATCATACTTTCTTTTGAAGTGTTCTCTTCTAAAATTCCTATAGAGGTGGAGATGGAGTTGGATGGTTTGAGTTTGAGGTTGTTGTTGAAGTTTTACTTGGCATTGGTGGTTGCTATGGGTTCTTTTATGCTATCGGTTTATTGGATAAAGGCTCTTGCTATTTTGGATTCTATTTAGACTAGTCTTTGCCTTGTTCTTTTAGCTAGGTGGTTCTTAAGAGTAAATCCTAGATCCCAAATGTTGATGATTTATTTTCTTCATATTGTTTTTTATTAGCTTTTGGTTGGGTTATTTTTTAAGATTTCTATAAAAACCTAGATGAATTTAAATTTAAAAGTTGTTAAGTTGGATTTGTGGCTATTATTTTGGATTCCTGTCTTCTTCCAAAGTTTGTTCCTCATGTAGAGTTTACCAAAGGATGCTATGGTAACTTGTTTTGCTACTATGCTAGCTTTCCCCTCAGATCCCATTGAGGTGGATTTCACTCCTTTTGAGGTGGAGATGGGAGGTGAAGGTTTTTGGTTCCCTCAATTGTTGTTCTTATTGAGATGGATGGCTCTCCTATGGAGGTGGAGGTTGAGGGTCCTAGATATTTTAGGCTGCGATAGAATAGCTAGTTGTGTCATCCTCTCCAATAGAGGGGAGATCACTCCTTTAGAGGAGGAGATGGATTTGGTTTCCTTATATGAAGTGAGTTTATGTTGTAGGGAAGTTAATTTCTTGCATTTTTTTGTTGTGTACCCCAAAGCCCCTATTGAGGTGGGGTGTTTGGACTTATTGGTTTTGCTGATGGGCTCAGATTTTAATGTTTTGAGTGGTTGATTTTCTAACTCTTGGTTGATTTAGGTGACACTCAATTTTATCTAAGGGTTTTAGGTCCATGTCAAAACTTATTTGTTATTGGGTTTAAAGCCCCTTGTTTTCCTATTTAGTGTAGCTTGTTTAGTCTTGTCATTCTCTTTATGGTTGTTGTTATTTAGGTTGCTATTGGTCTATGTCTTTTACTTTATGTAACTCTCTCTTTGTTTGTGTTTCAAGTCCTTGTAAAACCTATTTGTACTGGGTTGAGGGGCCCATCAAAACCTATTTTACATATAATCAAAAATATATGACATGTTGTGACCTCAAGGGATGAGCGTTGCACAAGTGACATATAGAAATTATGCATTGTATTTCAAGATGAAGGTGCATTTCATTAATAGGTTCTTTTAGAGGCATCCCATCCATAGATGACAATTCATAGGCACTAGAACCATACACAAAGATGATGATGTAAGGGCCTAACCTATTAGGACTAAATTTCCCTCTTTGATAAGGTGATATATTTACATTTCTTTGATTCTCATAAAGAACGAGGTCATGTACCTTGAAAGTTCTAGGAAGAACACCATGATTATATTATCTAGAGAGTGATCATTGATAAGCTTTAAGATGATTGAGGGATTGCAAGAAGCACTCATCAAGCAACTCAAGCTGATACAAATGATTGGATTGATAAGTTTCATCATCAATTAATGCTTTAAGGGAAACCCACAAGGTAAAAATATCCAACTCTGAAGGCATGATAGCTTTGGCACCGTACATGAGCTTGTAAGGAATTGTTCCAGTCACTTCATGAACACTTGTTTGATAATCCCATAAAGCATACATTAATTTAATATGGCATTCCTTACCTTGTTTAATCACCATTTTCCAAAGAAGGAGTTCAAGAGTTTTATTAGATGCTTATGCTTGACCATTAGATTGAAGATAATATGGTGTAGAGAATCTATGTTTAATATGAAACTTCTCTAGTAATTTCTTCACCTCCTTGTTCTTGAATGTCCTACCATTGTCAAATAAAAGGGTAGAAGGAAATTTGAAGTGAGCAATAATATTATTTAGAAGAAAGCTAGAGATAGCTTCAGCAGTTGTGAATCAAAGCGGAAAGCTTCAACCCACTTTGTGAAGTAATCGGTAGTAGTAATGATAAAGATGCTTCCTTTCAAAGAAGGAGGTGATATTTTTCCAATGGTATCCAACCCCAATTTTGCAAAAGGCCAAGGAGAGGTCTAATTTTGAAGCTCTTGAGTAGGATCATGAATAAGATGACTATGTTGTTGGCATTATGGACACTTCTTGACAAATTCAAAGGAATATTTTTCCATCATTTTCCAAAATTATCCCATGTGAATCAATTTTTGCATCAAGGATTCACCATCTAAATGTCCACCCCCAAAGCCTAAATGGGCTTCTTTAGGGGCAAAGGGTATTTATGCTTTAGTGAGGCATCTAAGAAGAAGACCATTATAGGATTTCCAATAAAGAACATCTAGCAATACAATATAATGAACTAAAAAAAATTGTATCTATATGTTATCATTTTTCATCAACTCTTCGAGAAAGTTTCTAGTCTTTAAATAGTTATAAATATTGAAATACCATTATCTCAAGTCCATGTGAGAACACACAAGAGCATCAAATTTAGGTTGATCAGAAACAACAAGAGAGTGAAGAATGTGAACCACAAAGTGGTATTCTTTCATATCTCTATCTGAGGGTACAAAGGAGGTTACACTTTCCATGGCATCTGCATGTCAATTTTCTTTCCTAGGGACACTGTTTATCATGAAAGAAGAGAGGTGATCAAGAAAAGACAAAGCCAAATCTCAATACTAAGAAAAATTACTCTACTTAGCTTGATACATCCCCATAATATGATTCACAATAAGCTCAAAATCACCATGAATATGAAGATGTTTTATGTCAAATTTGATCATGGCATGCAAGCCAGTAATAAGAGCTTTGTACTTAGCAATGTTGTTAGTGTAACAAAATTCTACCCAAAAGGAGAGAGGGACTAGCTTTCCCTCGGGAAAGATCAAAACAACACCTACCCTAAAGCTAGTATGACATCTCAATCCATCAAAATACATTTCCCACATGAGATCATGACTAATTGTGAAAATTTCCTCATTGAGAATGTAACGCCTCGCCATGTGCACCCCACAAGACAACTAAACAATTAACAATTGTGAAACAAATTTTTTTTAAAGAACAAATATGCATTAACCATAGATTATATAATCATACAAAATTATTATTATTATATAATGATACCTAATTAGTCCCATGGGGTTACATGGTTTCATTACTCACATTCATTCCCAGACACTTAACATTGTTATAGCTTAAATGCCAAGAATAAAGCGATAAAAACATACACTACTCAAGATAGCATAAAGATAAACATACATCCATTCATAATCAATTGAGATGGCAATGATACATACATCATTTATAACATATCAAATACATAGTGCAATATTACAATTGTATATTTCCACAAATACAACACATTAAGAAACACGTAATACATTACAAAGATGATTTCTTTATAATAATGGGAATTGTACAACATAATCTAGAATGATACAACAAAAAAGAATAGAGTACATAATGAGATCCATTAGAAGGAATTATAGGTCATAATGCCAAAACTGTCGCCAACACTAGAAAACTCAGGAACCACTACTACAGGTACATCTCTGCAACATCATGATCATCGGTGGGGAACCCAATGGGTGTGTAGCATGTTCCACCCGACCATGTGAACCTGAAGGCCCACCCCCTATGCTAGGAGATGACAAGAGGACCCACAACATGAAAACAAGGAAAAGTACAAAGCTAACATGACTCCATAAACCATAAGACAACAAGACAAAACACAAGAACAATCACTTCCAGAGGCACCAAAACAACAAGGGGGAGAACTAAAAACATACATGGTTGCTAAGGGTAGTGTGTCATCACATGGACCAACATGGGTTACCCTAGCAACCTCAACTGATCCCCGACCCCCATTCTTGCACATGCAGAATCAAGTTACCTTTCTTGAGGACAAGGTAGGTAATTTTCCATTCCAGGCCTTCTTGTCTCATCCCAAGCCTATACAAGCGCTTGAGCCATGAGAGAGGCTTCCATTATCTTTCATTAATGTGATTTCTACCCACCCCCTAACAATTTATTAGGTTATCACTTGATTAGCTCAACTTCCACACAAGTTACTCAAGGGACCACTTAGGGTTCAGGCCCTCATGGGAAGCCACACTCACTGCTAGCAAAAAAAAATCCTAATCACAAATGGGCAAGCCACTTGCACAAAATACCCAAAAACCAAAAAGTGAAAACATCATGTAAGGCATGCACCATCTCATGCTAGAACATCAAAGTAAGCAATCTTCCAAGTGTAAGGCTAAAACCCATCAAAATACAATTAAGCATAAGAGAAACCATTCACAAGGAACCAAGAAGAAGAATCCACTTATAAATCAACATTCTCCCCACCTTTGGAAGACTAAAATGACCGACTACCCAAGAACTCACAATAGAGGGTAAATAAAGGCAAAACGGGTTCCACCAATAATAATCTCCTCAAGAAAAATCAACTCGAGACAGAGACACATCAACATGAAACCATTTAAATCATCTTTTAAAATATTATCAAATACAACCATTTAACTAAACCCTCCAATTATCCATTTAACATTACCTATAACCTTGACAAAGTGTCATTACTTACCTCAAGACTAAGTCCTCAATTTAAGTCCAATACAATAGTTATCTAAAGTAACAATATTCTCATTCAAATGATTGTAAGTAAATTAATATTCCATATTAATTATTCTCCAATGAAGTAACTCCATAGCTATCAAAATACACATTTGTACACAACAATATATTCTTTAAGTTATAGCATAATACATATTTATACATACAAATATACACACACACACACATATATATATATTTATCATCATCGATGTTTATATATATATAAAAATATTTATCTACATATTCTATTTAATCTATATTATTGTTAATAACAACATTAAATATACATATAACAGACAAAGACTTGTTGTTACAACAACATACCGAATTTATTAAAAACTTCGTATATAAACCAACGATAATATATATATATACGTATGATTATATATTATGATATAAATATATTAATAATATATACACCATATGTATTGCTTGACTTATATTAGAAGTTATTTGTAAAGGGCATGACACAATACAACAATACATCCCCAAACTATTCAACAAGTACACATACCTATATGCCGTGAACATTCAAAATTAGGAAAGAATCAAATTACTCTAGACAAAGTTTGAAAGAGAGAAGGACGGTGACCTATAAGGAAATCAAACTTTCTACCATCGAATGATTGACAAATCCAAATGGGACGCCATAACCTATATCAGCCGAATAAGAAACACTAACATTGGCGCCATGGCTAACTTGCAACTTACAACCGATTTCCATAAACCCAAATGCATACCACGAGAGCATAAGATGGTGCGATAGAGAGTGGAGATGGCTGCTCTAACATCACAAATCAGTAACCATTATAGCATTACATAAATAGTTGATCATTAGGCAAGCATGGTCGACCCTCATACCTGCACTAGCTTTCAAGGAGACTCCTCAAGACTGAGGCGCCTAATATCCTAAATAAGTAAAAGGGGCATATATATTGATTACATGGGACAAATCCATGGAGTGTTATGGATTATTTGAAGGGAGCCTTAAAATCGATAAAGAATTTAAATGACAGGTATAAGATGGGGATAAGAAGAAACACCGATACAACACTTGGGCTCAACATAAATACAAAACCATAGAAAGAAAGAAGAGAAGGCATTGAAAAAGACCACAACATAACACCGCATGCATACATGGCTTATAATATCAATGTCAAAATCAAGAGTTTGAAATTTCCAAAGAAGAAAGTGTGGCGCAGAGGATCAACAGGTACAGAGCAACTTATACTATGAGTCACACCCCAACGATATGGTAGTGTGAGCCGTCGGTGTCTACCAGTACAAAAGAATACTCAACGAGCCTTCAAAAGGGAATTATAGCTCTCTGGAAGGAAAATGCCCTATAGTGGATTGGCTTCCTATTACAAGGTTTATGAGCCGATTCCTAATCAAGACAACATTTCAAATCCTCAACATCAAATACATATTTTGTAACAAAGGCATCAAATGTCCCACATAAAGACATAACGAATGACCTAGTAAACCGATATAACCAACACGGATAAGATTCTTAGACGTATACACAAGCAGATAATATACCTATCAAAAAAACAAATTGTAGGCAATTTGGAGAAATACGAAGGAAATAATAGAGAAAATAGAATACTCCAAGGATGGGGTTTCAATAACTACATGAATCTTTAGAATAAGTATAGAACAATTTACAAACAAAGCTTGAAAATATCCGACAAGGAATCTAATAATATTTCCAATTGAAAATAAATAATCAAGAAATCTTTTTGTTCCAGCCGACTTAACATCTATTTTAAAAAATCGAAATGAAATTCAAGGAAAGCAATGAAACCTGACTTTGATCGAATAGTACGGCTGTAGATTCTTGTCGAGCTCCAATTTCTCGAGTTACAACTCCAGAAACTTCCAAAAACCCCAACTATCTTTGAATTCCTATGCTCGCAACAGAGGACAAAACTAAAGACCTTTGTTTCATAGTGACACATCTTCTCTTTCGAGCTTGATTGCCGAAAAGATCACTTCGAAAACACTACTTTTCAAAAACAGGCTGTAATCCTTTCTTTTTCTTTCTTCCTCAATTAACTGCAGAGTAAAAAAATTATTTTCTAAAATGAAAGACAAAAACCATAAATCCCCAACCAAAATATTATAAAAACCAAAGAAACGTTCTTAACAACCCAAATCCATAATAAAAGCAAGTTTCCATTTTCTATTAAGTTCGGAACTATGCATGCTTTGCATGCCAAATCTTTCCAACTTATCAAATTAGAAAGTAACACTTAGCTTCCTTTTTATTAAATTTTGAATAAATCAAAGTAATAATTAAATAAAAAATGTTATAATTGAAATGCCATTCTTTCTTACAATTAGAAAATATTAATGTCGACAATTAAAAATACTATATTCAACTAAATTGACAAACATTTAAATTTACCAATTAAATTTAATACTCTAGTTAAATACTTAATCATTTTCTCACAATTCACTTTAATAATTATATCTAATAAATTAATTGCATTAGCCTCAACAATAATAAATGTTATTAAATCAAACTACTAATTAATGACATTCTAATAATGTGCTAATTAAAGCAACATTAAATTTATTAACGACATTTAAATTAACAACTATAATAAATAATTGAACAACGCTAACAAGACTATTAAAATAAATTAACATGACATGAAAAATAAATACTTACACAAATGACCCAAAGACCCAAGCAGAGAGGCACTATAGAGAAACAAGTCCAAACAAGGGAAGGAATGAGATGAGGGAGAGTCTGCTAATTGATAAGCAATTGCTTGACCTTTTATCTATTTTTGAGTCATGAACTTTAAGTCAAATTTAGAATGCAACATTACCCACCTTGCCAACTCCCAACAAGATTGGCACTAGTAAACAAGTGTTTCAGAAGATCACTTTTCACAATAACATGTGTTTCAACATGAAAAAGATAAATCCTTAGCTTCTATGTTGCAAAGAAAAGAGCAATACATTATTTCTCCATGGTGGAATAGAAAGTCTCATAATCAACAAGAACATGACTAATATAATAGATCACTCTTTCTCTATTACCATAATTTCATTAAGCTAATAGGGATACCAAATAATATGATGATGCAACAAGGTAAAACAAATAGGGCCTATCTTGCATAGTCAACATGAGGACAAGAAGATTAGCAAGGTAACTCTTGATTGACTCAAAAGATTTCTGACACTCGTCATCCCAAATGAAATGTAAATATTTCTTCAATAAGAGAGTGAAAGGAGGGGTACGATTAGCCAATTGAGATATGAATCTATGAATTGCTTAGATCTTCCCTTGAGAACCCTACAACTCAAATATTTTCCTTGGTGGATGCATGTTAACAATTACATCAATCTTATTTGTGTCAATTTCAATTCCATGATGAGAAACTGTAAATCCCAAACAAATTCCTGCATCTACGTTGAAGACAGACTTAAGAGGAATCAACCTCATCTTATAGATTCAAGGTCTTTCAAAAATAAGATAAAGATTCCCCACATGATCTTGGCGAGTTATCGATTTTTCCAGGATATCGTGAACATAGTCTTCTAGAATCTTATGAGTGAAATAATGAAAGATTAAGGTCATTTCTCATTGGTAAGTTGCTCGTACATTCTTCAACCCAAATGGTATGACCACAAAATGAAAGGTATGCCAAGGGTTAGTGAAGGCTATCTTATACCGATCTTTCAGATTAATATGAATCTAGTTATAGCCCAAGAAGCCATCCATGAAGGACAACAAGGCATGGCCTACATTCGAGTCTACAATCATATCAATATTAGGTAAAAAAAAAAAAAAAACTTTGAGAGAGGCCTTATTGAGATCATATAAGTCAATGCAAACACGAATACGACCATTGAGTTTGCTAATGGAAACAATATTCAATATCCAAGGTGAGTAGTAAATAGGACAGAGAAATCTTGTTTTAATAACTTTTTTATTTCAGTCTTAACCAATAGTGCAACCTTGGGATTTATCTTTTGGATCTTCTACTTAACAAGCTTGGCATCAGGATATAGGAGGATATTGTGAAACACTATAGAATCATCAATACCAGGCATATCTTTGCAAGACTAAGCAAAGATATCAAGTTGGGAATGTAACAAATCAACATGCTCTTTAGCTTCTTCTGAAGAAAGAAATATTCCAATGTTAATCACCTTTTCAAAGGATTTAGGATCCATAAAGACTTTAGTAGGATCCCCTTTAAGGAGAGGACTGTAGTCCTCTAGATGAGGTATCACAACACCATCATCAACATTAGATATAGGAGCCTCCTCAGCCACCTTTGAGATGCATAATCCAAAATATGCTTGTTTATTTAGGTGATATGAGAATTGTTGTTTATCGTGAAAGGAAGGAAAATGGGAGTAGGTTCCTAAGAATTCTTCCAATGAATCCTTTGAAGAGGAGACATCTAGAGGAACTCCACCAGGTTCTACTTTATCCTCTATCAACTCAAGAGGAACTAGATTTAGAGGCTTGACTAAAATCATGTTAACACTCCACTATGGTTTTTGTCTAAATTGTTCTACAAAGCACCCTAACCCCAGGTTTCACTTGTGAGGCTAACCTTGAATAGGGACTCAAATTCCTTGTTTAATACAATTGAGACCTTTGCACCTATAACCATACTTAGAAATGTGCTTATATCAAGGGCCATAGCGTGTTTGCAAATCCTTGGAAGTGGGTGGTTCTACATAGAGAGTGCCATTCCACCAATAAGTGTCAAACACATCTACGAAGCCAAAACCATCCTAATCATAAAAATTACAAGCATTAACCTCCTCAGTCGATGTTTGATTATCCTCCTCAAAAGGGGAGTAGTTGGGTTCTTGGATGGGACCATAACTTTCCGTCTCCATGGGAGGTTGATCAATTTTCTTAGCAAAGTTATTTGAGGTGGATGGGATCTACCTTGTACTCTCCAATGAAGAATTTGAGAATTCCAAGGATCCCTAATTATCACTATGACAAGCATTTGATTTAGAGGAAGAAGTAGATGGGGAGGACTTAGGACCTTCTGCTTTAGGCTACTCCTCTTTAGGAACATTTACTTTGAGGGTGATCTCTACAGATGGTACTGCCAAATAGAATTTCATTGCATCAGAGGTTAGTGATGGAATAAATTCTTAAGAGTGGAAACGACTGAGGCTCAACCAATAGTAGCCAACTCACAAATTTTTATAGCTTCAGGGTCAACCTTGATTGTAGCCACTTGATTATTTGCTACAAAATTTAGAGAATGATGTACAGTAAAAGTCACAGCTCCTATAACATGAATCTAGGGTCTTCCCAAAAGAATATTGTAAGCCAAGGGGATAGGAATCCCATACACAAGAGTGGTTAAGGTAATGGGTCCTAGCTTCAAACGTAAGATTATTGTTCCTAGAGCTTATCGACTAGTGTTATAGAATTTGTGAATGTATAGAGAAGAAGTGGCTAAAGAAGAAGAATCGTCCTTTATCTTAAGTAATAGATCCATACCACAAAAATTTAGAGCTGAAATAGTGTCAATGAGGGTACACCTAATATCAATTTTATTAACACTAAATATAATCATTAGAGGGTCAGCTTGCTTCTGTACATCTGAGGGTGGATGTTCATGTGGATAAAATATAATCTTTGGTGAATTTGCATGAATACGATCCATCATCACATTAACATACACTAGCCTAGTGGAGGTAGGCAAGAGGATCTTCTAAAAAGCTTCCCAAATCATATCTTGATAAATCAAAGTGGTCTAAAGAGAATCCTAAAGAGAGATCCTAGATGGAGTAACAGGAAGTTGCTCGACAAGATCATAATCTACAAGTGTTTTAGTTGTGGGTTTATGTACTAAAGGAAGGCTTAGTTGAGAAGGTGGTAAACACATAGGAACTTGAGTAGGTTAATGTGTTGGAGTAGAAGGTTATTGATTCAAGTTATGTCAATTTATTCTAGTATTCTATGTGTGCCCTACAACATTATAAGGAGCAAAATCTATAGCCTTTATGAATCTTGTAAATAAATCTATCAAGTCACTATGATATGGGACTCCACAAATAGAATGAATCTTCTTGGGAGAAGGGATAGCTGGGGTCAAGAAAATGGTAGCCTTCTTAGGCTTTGGAGAAGCCACAAAGACTACAATAACATTTACTAACTCCTCGACTACGAGGTATAAATTTGTGATGAAGAGGTTTGTTCAGAAGATAGATAGAGAACGATGCTTCTAATAAATCATCTAGAGCATCATCCAACATATCTAAATATTCTTTAGAGAGAGAATCATCCTAAAAATTAAAAAAAATCATAAAAAGATCTGACATGGTTCATGTCAGGTTCACCAAATTGTAGAGAAGAGGGATTCACTGCTCATTAGTCTTTTCATTCTCAAGAGAATCCTAGGGAATGAACTACCCTAAACTACCTCAAGCTTAGGAAACTGCATGAAGAAATTGCAAAGGGTAGAATATCAAGAATAACTTCCAGATACACTATTTTAGAGGTTGAGAGAGAGAAAATAGATCTCTATCACAAAAGGAATAACTCTTGAGAAAAGGATGGCAATATTTGATTAAGATACGAGTGTGGCATGTTATAGCACTTCCTAGAGGGGCGTTGGTGTTTTGTATGGACAAAGAGGTAAACCTTAGGATAGAAATGAAAATAATCTACTAAAACACTTGGATCTAAGGTTTGTTTAATCAAATAGAATAACAAAAAGCAATAAATACTGGGAATTACAAAGAGGAATGAAGGATAAACTCACTAAGGGTCTTGTGTTTGAGATCTTCCCCCAAGATCCTCTTGAACAACTTGCACACAAGACGAACGAGGAAAAATGTTGGAGCTATTTTTGGGCTTCCCACAGTCAAACCCCCATTTTGATGCTCCCACATCCACAAACAAAAAAATAGATAGAAGAGTGAACAAAGTAAACAAGTACAAAGTGATAAAATCAATCCTCACTCGGGGAGGAGAACCTGTATCACCAATTAGTAAATGGAAAAAGTATCTACCCATGAGTATACAAGGAGCAAGAGAGCATTATGATAATCCTCGACCCTCTCTTGAATGCACGAACACACCATTGAATGCTTGCAAAGAGATATTTGGCTATTGGAGGGACCTTACTGCAACAAAGCTTCACTATAGAAGCAAGATTGAAAGAGAAAGAGAAGAAGAGAATAGAGTGAGATTGAGAGACTAGAGTTCTAGGATGAAATAATCTACCTCCTAATGAGAAGAAAGGAGAGTTTTGTTACATAGCAAGAGGTGGAAGGAGTTGTTACACTCATAAATATGACTATAGGGACACATGTTGTGATCAAGATTCTAAGATTTCTCATTTCAAACTCAAAAATTTAGGACACTATCACAACATGTGGATGTCTATGCGCCACGCAAGGATCCAACTCATCATTTCTTGAGAAACGAGGTGGTAGACTATTGTCACTTCATTGTTGGTCCTCATGGAGTTGGAATCACAAAATTTCAACCCATGAGGTTCTTATCATAAATGCGAGTAGGTGTAATAAATGCAAGGCCAAATACGTAAATATGAAATCCCCCCTAGGGTGCAATTTTGTGACATTATAGTACTACAATATAGGAGAAGTATATGGGAATTATATATGTCTAAATGGTGTATAAATATATGATTATTTTACTTTTTATTATTTTTCGATACACTACATTATCTTTTAATTCATCACACTAGGTTAAAGAAAAAAACACAGATTGCAAACTCTTTATAGTTAGGTTTATTGAATAGATTTCAATCTAAACTAGTAGGCTAGAAGGGTGCTATTCTTAATCAAGCATGTAAGGTCCAACTCATCAAAGATAGTCTTTATAATTATCGATGTATTCCACGAGTCTATTTAAATTTCCTTGCAAATATTTGGAAAATATTGAGAAAATTCAAAAAAGGTTCCTTTGGGTAGGAACTAAAGAAAGGAAAAGAGTCCCTCTATTCACTTGGAGCCAAGTTTCATAACCGAAGAAGATGTGGTCTTTGCATTAGGAAAATAGAGGAGCTCATTCATGCCTTGATAGTTAAAAATCTTGGTGACTCATACCTAATCATAATGAATGGATGAATATCATCAAGAATAAATATTTTTCATCCTATACAAGTTTTAGGGAGGTTTTGGGAAATAAGGATCTCCCTACAAGATCCTAATTTTGAAAGAATATTTTGAAAACTAGGTTTATCATTATGAAAGGTTCTTAATGAAAATTAGGGAATGGAATGATAACTATCTTTTGGGATGATTTATGGTGTGAAAATATTCCTCTCAATGCTCATTTTTGGGCTCAACCTCTTAAGGATTATTGTATCAGAACCCTTTCCAATTATTTTTCTAACTATTTTCACGAAGGGAGTAAGAAGAAAATTATTTCTATTGATCTAAGTCTATTCGAACTTTATTTCATTCTCTCATTTATCCATATTCCTTCTATCTTGGTGGATGATAGGTTGATATGGAATATTTATTCTAATGGCTCTTACTCTATTGATTTGGGATTTAGGATGGTTTTGGAGTTGTATATGGCTCCCCCTTTTTGGAGTAATCTTGAGAATTCAATGCTCATTCCAAAGATTAATATACTATTTTTCAGACTTCTTGTCTAGAATAAAGTTAACACTATTGATAATTTGTGTAGAAGGGGTTATTATTTTCCTAATATGTGTGCCTTATTTGAATGTAATTTTCAAGACTCCTATCACATTTTCTTTGAATGTAGCTTCTCTCATATCATTTAGGATCAAATTCACTCCTTTTGGAACCTCAACTAGATTTTCCCTAACTACTTTGTTTATTTATATGTTTATTGGAAAGGTACCTTTACTAATCCATCCCTTAAGATTTTATGGTTCTTCATCTCTCCACATGAGGCCCGAGGTTAATGGAAATAAGGAAATAATAGAGTGTTCAAAGATGTAAACTTGAAGGTGGAAGGAGCTTTGGTTAAAATCTTAAGACCCATTAAAGAAAATTTTATGTTAGGGATCTCTAAGAAGATCATGGAGTGACATAAAATAAATGTATCTAATTATGAATTACAAGTGGTGAATTGGAACCTCCTCTTCAATATCTCTATTCCATTCAAAAATATGAAGATTCCCAAGGATAATGTTGTGTGGAGACTCCTACAGGTGGAGTGGATCAAAGTTAATTTTTCTGGGGGATCCAAGGGTAACCCTTGACTGACAAGAAGTGGGGTAGTGTTAAGAGATGATAAAGAAAGGTTTATTTCAGTTGTGGAACTCCATTTGGGTACTCATACCAACCATTATCCTAAATTTACAATGGCCTAAAATGGTCTCGTGATAGCCTATTCCAAGGGTTATAAAAAAATATTGCTTGAAGGGGATTATCTCAACATAACCCATTATCTTAAGTAGGAACAAAGCCCTAGTTGATTGATTGAAACTTTCATGAGAGATTATATAAATATGATTACAAATTTTTATGAGATAATTATTAACCATATATATTGTGAGGGGAATAAGGTCATGGATGTGTTTGTTGATGTGGGTGTAAATTAAAAATAATTAAAATATTGGGTTTGGTATACCTCCATCCCTACTGATGCTCACTCCATAATAAACTATGAGTGCTAACATGGTTACTAAGGATCAATGGGATGTTAAATTAATGATTACTAGACACTTCAAACATTTTTTAGGTGCTACGAGTGTATCCCTCATTTATTTTATTTGGTGGTGCCTGAGTAGTAACATTATTGGTTGGTTTTGTGGGAGCTTGAACAATTTCAAAGTTATTGAAATGGATGGTAAAAAGAGTAGAGTGCACCTGCTTTCTAATGATGGGTTCCACCATAACCATAAGGTTTGGAAGATATTTGAGGAGGGGAGCCTAGTTCCCTACATGGAGAAGCTTAATTCCCTTGATCCCTAGTAAAAGAACTCTTCATTAAACGTTGGAAAAATAAAATGTTGAATGTGTATGGGAGGGAAATAGTTATAAATGAGGATGTGATTACCAAAATCATAGGGGTCTTAGTGAATGAAACATATTTTTTCATAGACATAAAAGAGAATTATGAGGCCTTGAACCAATTCTTCAAGGATAACAAACACAATAAGATAGTTAAGTTTTCTTTATGGGGATAGGATCACATGTCTATTAAACTGGTCTAAGTGGAGGTTGTTGAGGTCATATTCAGGTACATTATCCTGGATGGTAAATTTACAACTATCTATGATGTGAATTTTTTTCCTTAATATTTTTCATCATAAGGTTGGTTTCCTTTCCCTACTCTCTTTTGGCTTCTATAGACCATTCTTTAAAGGAGAATTGAAAATACCCTAGGCTCCCTATGTTGCATGAGGTTTAATCCTTCTTATTGTGGAATTTTTGAAATATAAAACCCCAAATATGGAGCTTAAGGGGAAGCTCAATGTTAAAATGAAACACAAACCTATGTTGGTGTATTACTCAGACATAAGCTCTGGCACTAACGATGATGAGGAAGATGAGGGAGATGTCTCTATTGAGGAGTACTCTTTGCCACCACCAAAGGAGGAGGAAAATCCTAAGAAAAAAAAGCACTCAAGGTAGAAGAAAACCCCCAAAAAGTAAGGCCAAAATGCATATTTCATAGTCTGAGGGTTCCCAGACCAAGGAGGTGAATAAAGGCAATAACCCTAAATCTATGGGAATGAAAATTTTAAAATAAAAGGTGGCGTAAGAGATAAAGGGAAGGAGAAGATTTTAGGTAAAATTACTATAATGAACCCCTCACCTAAGATGGTAAATTGGAAGGATGGACATGGGACTAATAATACCCCTTATATTCTACAGGACTTTACCTACCTCCATGCAAATATGTATGAGATTTATAATGTCCTTGGCCTAGAAAGAGAAGAGGTAAAAAATCACTTTGAACTGTCCAAATGGTTCTTCCTTGAAATAAACAAAATCAATATTAAAATTAAAGTCTTGTAGGAGAAAATCTCTAATGAGGAAAGGGATAGACTTGAACTAAGAGATAAGGAGATGATAGATAGAATTGATGATATGAAGAAATATATAAATGAATTCAAAAAGGGATTTTAAGGAAAGAATGAATGACTTAGAGGAAAAAATACAAGAAACTAATCAAAATTGAGAAAAGCTTGTAAAAATCAGGCATTGTTCTATTAACAACAACACCAAGGGGATCAAAATTTTAACTAAAAATATATAAGAGATAAGAGAAAATGAGTGAGGTGATCCTTGTGGAGACCAAGAAATAGGAATATAACAGCTCAAGGAAAAATGTAAGAAGTTGATGTAGACCAAGGAAAAGGGGCCTAACTCTAAGATTCACAAGAGAAAGAAGAAAACAATTGAGGAAGTAAAGAAAGATTTGATGAGACTTGCTAATATCCACTAGAAATTATACAATTAAGAACTAGAAGCTACTCATACTCTAAGAAGATGGAGATGAAGTTTCATTTTCCCATTTTTTTAATTTTTATTTTGCTTTTGGTCGGATTTTTTTTGGCTATGCTTTATCTTTAAACAATATTTTTTAAGTAGGGTTTCAGGTCCCTTCAAAACCTATTTTACCTATTAATAAAAAATATAGATTTTGTATATGTGATTTATTGTCAATATTTTTTATAAAATCAAACACATTAGGTTGGGTGAAGAACCTATTACATAGATTCTCAGCATTCTCTAGGACCTTGTCCATCCTTATAAATAAATTTTAAAAGTTCAAGATCCCTCTTTCAAGAAAGACCATGCCATTGAGTAATACATGAGTGTGGTCCCTTATCAACTTTTAGATTCACAATGAATTGTATGTGACAAAGCACTTACTCAAGACAACTTTATTACATAATTTTTTCTATGGCTATAGAAAAATTTACTAGTTGTGATGGCTTTGACCATGAATTCTATAAATATTTGAGGGACACTATTGGTCTAGACCCTTTTTAGGTTTATTTGGAAGCATATAATTCTTTCTCTCATTTATATTATTAATAAAATACGCATTACATTCACACTTAAGTCTAGATATCATAAATATTCAATGTTTCTTAGCTAATCATGTTTATAAGAAATTCTAAAAAAATGTTTTTCACAACTATTCCTCTTTGTCTTTGATATTTTCTTCCTCATATAATTTATCCTAATAAAATAGGGTCAATCAAGATAAAATACATCTTGGACAATATTATTATAATTTGGAAATGTATGAAATGGGTTTGTTTCCTTAAAAGTGATACATTTTAATAAAATAATATTTCACAAAATTTTATGATGGAATTAAAGGGTCATTTACTCTTTCCATCTCTAGTATTAGGGTTTAGCCCTAATTTTCATTTTTTTATTCAAATTTTATTTGTAGATGTGTTTTCTTCACTAGCCCTTAGTGTTAGGAAATCCCCTTCTTTTTGTCCTTTTAGGTCTATTTGGTAGGATCATTTTCTTTACCGCACTCTTTGTTTTTAGTTGTGGAAGGATTTGGCTAGTTGCTTCCTAATGTTCTTTCCTAGAAGTATATCAAAGATATTCCCCTTCCCAATATCAACCAACAACTTCTTAATGGCCATTTTTCCAATGATTTTTCCCTCTTTTAGAGGTAGAGGATAATGCCAAACATACTTTTCTATGTCTTGGCATTTTTCATTTATCTTTAATAGATAGAAAATAGTGGTAAAAAACCCTTCAATTCTATTGTTAATATTTCCTACCCAAACCTCCCTAGCTCAATATATTTGACTAAAAATGGATTGATCATGTGAGAATTTTAGGTTTCTTAGAATCCTTTTGGTGTTTTCATCATCTTCTTCTCTTTGGCTATCCTTTATTTCTCTTGTTGAGATAATATTATAGTATTGGATGACCAATCCCAACTCTCTTTTTCTAATAAATTTTAAATTGATTCTAAGGTTTTTGTAGCCACTCATGTTTATTACTCTTATTGGTGTTCTCCTTCTAAGGCTTCCTACTAAAAACTTGAAATTTTCGTTTGGGATTTTTTATGGCCTTCTTCTAAGAAAGGAAAATGATTCCACAAACTCATTTTATTTTCTTCCTAGTAAATTTTGAGGGCTTGGTCATATTAATATCAAATTTCCAATGGCCCTATATGTGCTAAATGGATTTTCAAAGGACTTGGAGAGAATGAGGCTTGGAAAATTTTATTACCACATTGCATTTCTTTTGTGGTTTTTCATTATAAATAAAAGTTCTTGAAAATGACCCAGATTTCATTCCATTATCATTAAGCAAATGTTTATACATTTTTAGGGTATTATTTTAGTCAAAATCATATAAATCTTATTAAGCTACTAAATGCTAGTTACTCTAGAGTGGGAATGATTTTAGAATAGGAATTTCTATCGACCAAAACTCTTTTTGGTGGTCTCCTACGATCACTTTCTAGGATTGAAATTTAGCCAAAGTCTTGTGGTCTTTTTCTCTCAACTTTGGTCATTGAAGATTTTGATGAACATGTTAGACTTGTTTTATAGAACCAGAAAAATTGGCTATCTTCACCTAAAATCAAGTTAAAATATAATTTTCCAAATGAATATGTTCATTCTTTGTGTATCCTTGTTGAGTTAGTTCCTCCATAAGTGCTTAATGAAATTGAGGTTAGATGCACCAGACCTTAATGGAAAGATTAAAACTAGAATGTTGATAATCCTATTTGTATTTACTAGTTGTATGAAGGGTATTCAGGGTTCTCTCCACATTTTCCCATGGTTTGAAATCTCAATAACACATAGGGTTTTTAATCTATGGCTACCAAATGACACTTAACAATTCATACAATTTTATTAGCCATTTTGCAACCCATGTTTGTTCATTTTTCATGTAAATTATTTATTAAGGTCTCCCCATTGGTTTTTAACTAACCCACCTAGGTATGTCCAATCCTCATTGTTCATTTTTTCATCATTAGTAAACACTTAGTCACATCTTCTAATTCTACCCATAGACTCAAGATTCTTATATTAGGATTCATGAACATTCTAGACCAAGGAAAAGGGGCCTAGCTCTAAGATTCACAAGAGAAAGAAGAAAATAATTGAGGAAGTAAACAGAGATTTGATGAGCCTTGCTAATCTCCACCAGAAATTATACAATTAAGAACTAAAAGCTACTAATACTCTAAGAAGGTGAAGATGAAGTTTTATCTTTCCATTTTTTTAATTTCTTTTTTTTTTTGGTTGGTTTTTATTTGGCTATGCTTTATCTTTAAAAAATATTTTGTAAGTAGGGTTTCAGGTCCCTTTAAAACTTGTTTTACCTATTAATAAAAAATATAGATTTTATAGATGTGATTTATTGTCAATATTTTATATAAAATCAAACACATTAGGTTTGATGAAGAGCTTATTACATAGATTCTCAGCATTTTATAGGACCTCAAGTCCATCCTTATGAATAAATTTTAAAAGTTCAAGATTCCTATTTCAAGAAAGACCATGCCCTTGAGTAATAAATGAGTATAGTCCCTTATCAATTTTTAGATTCATAATGAATTGTATGTGACCAAGCACTTAATCAAGACAACTTCATTACATAATCTTTTCTATGGCTATAGAAAAATTTACTAGTTGTGATGGCTTCGACCATGAATTCTATAAATATTTGAGGGACACTATTGGTCTAGACCCTTTTTAGGTTTATTTGGAAGAATATAATTCTTTCTCTCATTTATATTATTAATAAAATACACATTACATTCACACTTAAGTCTAGCAATCATAAATAATCAATACTTCTTAGCTAATCATGTTTGTAAGAATTTCTAAAAAATGTTTTCTACAACTATTCCTCTTCATCTTTGGTATTTTCTTCCTCATATAATTTATCCTAAGAAAATAGGGTCAATCAAGATAAAATACATCTTGGACAATATTATTATAATTTTTAAATGTATGAATTTGGTTCGTTTCCTTTAAAATGATATATTTTAGTAAAATAATATTTCACAAAATTTTATGATGGAATTAAAGGGTCATTTATTCTTTCCATCTCTAGTATTAAGGTTTAGCCCTACTTTTCATTATTTTATTCAAATGTTATTTGTAGATGTGTTTTCTTCACTAGCCCTTTGTGTTAGGAAATCCCCTTCTTTTTGTCCTTTTAGGTCTATTTGGTAGGATCATTTTCTTTCCCGCACTCTTTGTTTTCAGTTGTGGAAGGATTTGGCTAGTTGCTTCCCAATGTTCTTTCTTATAAGTATATCAAAGATATTTCCCTTCCCAATATCAACCAACAAATTCTTAATGGCCATTTGTCCAATGATTTTTTCCTCTTTTAGAGGTAGAGTATAATGCCAAACATACTTATCTATGTCTTTGCATTTTTCTTTTATCTTTAATAGATAGAAAATAGTGGTAAAAAACCCAATTCTATTGTTAACATTTCCTACCCAAGCCTCCCTAGCTCAATATATTTGACTAAAAATGGATTGATCATGTGAGAATTTTAGGTTTCTTAGAATCCTTTTGGTGTTTTCATCATCTTCTTCTCTTTGGCTATCCTTTATTTCTCTTGTTGAGATAATATTATAGTATTGGATTGCCAACCCCAACTCTCTTTTTCTAATAAATTTTAGATTGATTCTAAGGTTTTGGTAGCCACTCATGTTTATTACTCTTATTCGTGTTCTCCTTCTAAGGCTTTCTACTAAAAACTTGAAATTTTCTTTTGGGATTTTTTATGGCCTTCTTCTAAGAAAGGAAAATGATTCCACAAACTCATTTTATTTTCTTCCTAGTAAATTTGGAGGGCTTGGTCATATTAATATCAAATTGCCAATGGCCCTATATGTGCTAAATTTGTTTTCAAAGGACTTGAAGAGAATGAGGCTTGGAAAATTTTATTACCACAATGCATTTATTTTGTGGTTTTTCATTGTAAATAAAAGTTCTTGAAAATGACCCGGATTTCATTCCATTCTCATTAAGCAAATGTTTATGCATATTTAGGGTATTTTTGTAGTCAAAGTCATATAAATCTTATTAAGCTACTAAATGCTAGTTACTCTAGAGTGGGAATTATTTTAGAATAGGAATTCCTATCGACCAACACTCTTTTTAGTGGTCTCTTGTGATCACTTTCTAGGATTGAAATTTAGCCAAAGTCTCTTGGTCTTTTTCTCTCAACTTTTATCATTGAAGATTTTGATGAAATGTTAGACTTGTTTTATAGAACCACCAAAATTGGTTATCTTCGCCTAAAATCAAGTTAAAATATAATCTTCCAAATGAATATCTTGAGTCATTTTGTATACTTGTTGAGTTAGTTCCTCAATAAGTGCTTGATGAAATTAAGGTTAGATGCACGAGACCTTAATGGAAGGATTAAAACTAGAATGTTGATAATCCTATTTGTAGTTACAAGTCATATGAAGGGTATTCAGGGGTCTCTCCACATTTTCCCATGGTTTGAGATCTCAATAACACATAGGATTTGTAATCCATGGCCACCAAATGACACTTAACAATTCATACAATTTTATTAGCCATTTTGCAACCCATGTTTGTTCATTTTTCATGTAAATCATTTATTAAGGTCTCCCCATTGGTTTTTAACTAACCCACCTAGGTATCTCCAATCCTCATTGTCCCTTTTTTGATCATTAGTAAATGCCTAGTCACATCTTCTAATTCTAGCCATAGACTCAAGATGCTTATATTAGGATTCATGAACATTCTAGATTTGAGTTCCTTTTTTATAGATGACTTTTTTGAATGACTAACCACAAATAATAACTAAATTCATTGAAATTTAAATTGCTTTCACATTAAAAAATCTATTTAATATTTAGAAAGATAAAATCTTTTTTCTTTTAATTGTTTATAAACATTTTAACTTACAAAATAATTTAAAATAAACTATATAAAAATCATAAAATATCCACACTAAATATCTAAAAAATCAAAACCTTTTTACATTACCTTACAACATTATAATTAAATAAAGGCTTGTCTAATATAGAAAAATGACCATGGCCACTTGGAATGTGCTCGTACATAAGCTTCATATGTCTAATCTCATATTATGAATAGTTTCTATTGAATTGACAAAAATGTATATTCTTATATTGTGAATAGTTTCTAATATGTCTAATTTCATATTGTGAATAGTTTGTCATATGTCTAATCTCGTATTACAAATAGTTTCTATTGAATTGACAAAAATGTCTATTCTTATATTGTGAATAGTTTCTCATATGTCTAATTTCATATTGTGAATAGTTTGTCATATGTCTAATCTCATATTGTAAATAGTTTCTATTGAATTGACAAAAATGTCTATTCTTATATTGTGAATAGTTTCTCATATATCTAATCTCATATTGTAAATAGTTTCTATTGAATTGACAAAAATTGTAAATAGTTTCTATTGAATGGACAAAAATGTCTATTCCCATATTATGAATAGTTTCTCATATGTCTAATCTCATATTGTCAATAATTTCTATTGAATTGACAAAAATGTCTATTCCCATATTATGAATAGTTTCTCATATATCTAATCTCATATTGTAAATAGTTTCTATTGAATTGACAAAAATTGTAAATAGTTTCTATTGAATGGACAAAAATGTCTATTCCCATATTATGAATAGTTTCTCATATGTCTAATCTCATATTGTCAATAATTTCTATTGAATTGACAAAAATGTCTATTCCCATATTATGAATAGTTTCTCATATATCTAATCTCATATTGTAAATAGTTTCTATTGAATTGACAAAAATTGTAAATAGTTTCTATTGAATGGACAAAAATGTCTATTCCCATATTATGAATAGTTTCTCATATGTCTAATCTCATATTGTCAATAATTTCTATTGAATTGTCAAAAATGTCTATTCTCATATTGTGAATAGTTTCTATTGAATTTCTAATGACATATTGTGAATACTTTCTATTGAATTGACATATTTCTAATCTGCGATTGGAAATTCAACATATGCGATTAGACATATGAGAAACTATTCATAATATGAGATTAGACATATGAAGCTTCCTGGGCGAGCACATCCCAAGTGACCATGGTCGTTTTTCTATATTAGATACGCCTTTGTTTACTTATAATACTCATCAAGTGAAGGAACACAAAAAAAACCGATCCACCAGTGCAGTTAAAGGGCAGGACTATGGAAGATGAGGAGATCCAGGTAACAGAGTGACATTTCCATTTTCTCATAAGTTTTCAATATTTTTCGTTTTTGACGCCTTCATTGTTTTTCTTTTGATGGACAGAATATGGAGTGGGATAGGGATACAGCTCCTCAAGGAGAACCATTTTCTGTTTTGGTTGATCAGTTGCCGACAGCAAACCTCCGACTAAAGCAATCGCCTGTGCGTAGAGATGAGGAGGACGCACAGACGGCTGTTGAGGGTATTATTCAGGTGAGACTATACATGTTCTCGTAATCGTCTTATTTTTTCTGCCAAAATTGACAACTTAAACCAGCTTCGAGTTTTTCCTTATTTGACCACTTAAAGATCAGTCATTTTTAATTTTTGCTACTTTCGACTAGCGATGTTTATGAATTTCCCCCCTCCAGTTACCTGTTTCTTTAAATTTTCGTTGAAAACCAAATTCCTTTAAACACTAAATTGGTCAAATTTTCCGTCACGTTTGACAGGAAAATTGTATTGACAAGAATTTGTTGTCAATAGATTAAAAAAAATCTATGTAATGTTGTTCTTTTGAGCACAGATTAATGTGGTGTCCGATGACGGAGATCCAGATTCTATTGAGGTTGATCAATCGAGAGCAGTAGAGCAATCTCCAGTCTCAAGTGATAGTAAATCTGTTATTCAGGTGACAGTGGCGTTGGCGTTGGTGGGAGGAAGCTTCGGCGTCATGCTGGCAATGCCCGGAGGTGTGAACGAGAAAGGGAGGGCTGTTATGGGCGACACAATTGCTTTCAGCATATTACTGGTCACAGACATGGTAGCTTTGCTGGCTTCGTTGGCGGTTGGTATGATATTGGCCACTGTGTCGCATATATCTGCAAAGATGGACTATTTCATCCGCACTAATCTGTGGACAGCAGCAGTGTGCTTCGTTTTGACATTCCATGCTGCGGCGTATGTGGTGGTGCTCCCCAGCCATAAGTGGATTGTGCTCTGTTTTGGTGGTGCCGTTACCATAGCGTTGGCACTGTTGTTATTTCATCAGCTTCCCATGGTGTTCTACCCAGTTTCAAGGACAAGCACAATAGGGGATGGAGGGATGCGTTTTCTAAATGGTTTCGAGGGAGGTCATCTTTCAAGGGATAGCAGAGGACGTCTTATACAAAGGAGGAGAATTTAAAAATATGTTTTTTCATAATACTACTTCATGGTTTTCGTCATTTTATTAAACTCATCTAGTGTACCTTTGTTGACCATGTCTTTAACTAAAGAGACAATGTCATTTTACTTCTCTACAACCTATTGTATTTAACATCAAATTTATAAGAAGAATCGTATACTTTTATTCCACCCAATCAATAAACCTTTTCATTAGATCTTCTAAATTGAAAAAGTTCATTTGATAATGTGTTTTGTCAAAAGTTAATATCTCAGAAAATAGTTTTTTCATTCACATAAGTAATATTTATCAATATTTGCAAATAAATTTTATAATAAATCTTATAGTAACACTTTAGATAGCCTTTTTGCATAAACATATTGTTTTGTTTAAGAGAAGCTAAGTAGTTTAATGAAAATATAAATCTTAATTTTTACAATAAACAAAATCATAATTACTTTATCATATTCTAATATATGACTCAAAAAACTTATTGTCTCGCACTCTAATCCAAACCATGTCAAAACAAACTTCATGAAACCAAAATATTGATCATTCATTCTATTTATTAGAGAACCTTTTGCTTTTGATTTAGTTTAGAATTGAACAAAAACAATGTATACCCTAGGAAAAACCCTCAAAGGGAAAAACCCATCCTCCAAAAAAATCCACTATTAGTTTATTATTCTTCATAATGTACTTACAAAGTTTCCATGAATACTATCATTAATGTTCTCCAACACAACCTCAATGCACCTAAGCATAATGGGCAACCATGTAATGACACATCCATTTCCATGCTTTACATTTGCATTCTACAAGAGACCTCAATATAAATGAAAACAAAACCAACCTCTAAATACATGTTTTCTTTTACATAGTCAAGCTCACACAAATCCAATAAATAGTATTAGCAATACCATGTGTATAAAAATAATTTGAGCACAACACTATTGATCCCAAGGTAAAAGTACAAAGTTGTGTCACACTTTTGGCCAACTTATCAACACAAGTGAATTTAAGTATTTCTAGCTAAAAATCAATTTTGGTCAAACGTATGATCTAGCTAGATTCATTGTAGCTAATTTAGATATAAACACAACTTTTCCAAATAAAAGTGTTCACTAAATGCATATACAACACCACTTTGAGGCCAATTTACCAAAAAAATAAAATTATTTGAAAAACTCAATATTTCAACAACTACTACTCATATAAATAACTTTTTACAAAAAATACCCTTTAGTAGTCTATAAGTGTAGTTTTCAAATATATATATTAATAGTTTAATAAAACTTTTCACTAGATCTTTCAAATTGAAAAAGTTCATTTAATAATGTGTTTTCTCAAAAGTTAATACCTCAAAAAATAGTTTTTTCATTCACATAAGTAATATTCATCAATATTTGCAAATAAATTTTATAATAGATCTTGTAGTAACACTCTAGATAGCCTTTTTGCATAAACATATTGTTCTATTTAAGAGAACCTATGTGGTTTAATCAAAAAATAAATCTTAATTTTTACAATAAACAAAATCATAATTACTTTATCATATTCTAATATATGTGACTCAAAAAACTTTTTTGTGTACAATGGATTTAGAAAAGAACAATGAATTTAACTTTGTGAAAGAAGACAATTTGATCCTATAATAAAATAATAGTGCATGGTGATTTTAAAATAATTATGAACATAATGTGACCAAATCTTATCACATAAGAAATTTGTGTTGCACTCTAATCCAAACCATGTGAAAAACTTCAAGAAACCAAAATATTTATCATTCATTTTATCTATTAGAGAACTTTTTGCTTTTGATTTAGTTTAGAATTGAACAAAATTAATGTGTGCATCCCGTGAATGCAAAACATGGAGTCACAAAGCTTTTATGGTAGATAAAGAAAGTCATTTCAAGCATATGATATTTAAGAGGTCTACTAATACCTAAACACCATAATGTACTCCCTTTTTCTAACCATTTTTTTTTAATCTCTCGACTACTAATTAAAACCTATAGTTTTTAAAATCCAAACAAAGATCTATTTTAACATTCAAAGATCCATTCGAGGCATTTCATAGGCCTAGGTATTTGAATTTAAAGTGAGAAACTAGAAAGTAATATTACTATGAAGGTTTAGGTTAAAATTCTAGTGAAATATAAATTCTATGTTGATACTTCTTACAAATGGATACAAAACTATTTTACTAACACTAAAACCATCCCATCTCTTATACAGGACCCTAAAAACATTGAATCATTCCAATATATTATGGACCATCCATTAGAATTTATAAAATGTATTACACATGGAATGCATTATCTATTATATATAAAGAAATCAATAAATAATGTACAATACAAATAACATTTTCAAGTTGTAGACTCGAAGATAACAACAATTATCATTGTCTCGTTTGGATCAAGATTACAATTTTTAAGAAAATAATATAAACACCCAACATATTATATAAAAAAACAATTTACTCACAAAAAAAATTGAGTTTAAGGATATTGTTTTTGATACTTGATAAACAAGGTTAGGGCCCTGATATCATACAAAATAATAGTAGATTTATGGGCTCAACAAAATAGATTGGGAAAACAACACCAGTCAAGAACAAAAAGGAAAACATAGCATCACCAATAGCAATGAGAAATCAAAACCCTTAAAGATAGATGATAAGCAGTCCACTTTTCTAGAGAAAAAATAAGAAAAATTAGATCGACCAAAAAACCATACATAATCAGAGTCTTAATGTTCAGCATGGTACTACTAATAATCATGAAAACTAAACAACTAGTAACCAGAGTTTTAGTGTTTATTAGTGTGCTACTTAAAATAGATCAAACTAACATAACTAACCAAACCAATTATTTTACAATATAATAGATGATAAAGCAAAATGAGGCATAGATGCCAGAAAAACAAGTCTAGAAACACAATAAGGAGGAGAATATTAAGTATCTTTAATGAGACTCCAATTTCCTTGGAGTTCTTCCATCGCAGCAGTCCACCTTTCCTCATGATCCTTGTTCTATCTTGGCAACATCATTCCTTTGTGCCTTGTTCTTCAGTTATTTCTTGATTTTCCCTTTTCCAGAAATCGTCTCCATCATTGCCTTCTTCATTATGCCATCCACCACCCAGCATTTATTTTGTATAGCTCCTTCCATCCTTCGAAGCTCCTTATAACTTTTAGTCTCTTCAATTTCTTTTTCCAAATGAACCATCCGAGTCCTAAGAGCTTCATATTTAGAATTTAAATTATTGTTGTCCCCCTCCCCAAGACTTCCCTGAGTTTCAAGGTGTTGAATGGGGTTTTCATGCACCTCCATAGCAATTGGGTTTTTAGTATTCACCTCCACTTCATCTTCATCTTTAGGCTCTTTACCCTTGGCATCCTCATTATCTTCTACTGAGTCATTATTATCCTCTTACTTTTCATCACTCTCCTCCTCCTTTTCTTCATACATAGAATGTTCCTCACCCTCTGACAACTATGCTTCTCCCAAGCTAGACCAAGGATGTACTCTTCTTTGGAGGAGTCAAGACTCACCCCCTCGAAAAACTTTTTTCCTTTCTTATTAGCATCTTTCCCTTTGGAGGTCTCTTTGGCAATTCAAACCAACCTCCTTCCTCTAGGGGGTCCGAACCACAATCAGGACTAGTATCCATATCATCAAAATTAGTTATTGATTTTTTTTCGGCTTGCTTTGTTTAGGTTCCATCTATCGATGTATTATCAAACCAGAAGAGAGGGGAGAGGATTTTCTTTTTTCTTAGGTAATTTTTAGGAGCTCGAAAATGGAAGGCTCGAAAATGGAAGGAGAAGGGTTATTAGTCTTTTTTGACTTTGAAACTCTCTCAGAGGAATAGGGCTTGCTATCTACTAGCTCAATGCACACATAATTTTTGGGGTTCTGGGGTTCTCAAGAAGATTAACAACAAGGGTAGTTTACGAAGTGGTAGCAAGGGAATATTTGCATATGGCCTTGATGAGGCCTTAGTGAAGAGGGGGATTTTTTCCATTTTCCATACTCTGTTGAAGGGAAGAAAACTAGAAAAGGGGAGGTTGATTTTTTCTAGGTGGTGGACATGATTTAAGATAGAAAAATGGTAACCATGAATAGACATGAAATTCCCTTCTACGGTAAAATACTTCATAATAAATAAGATTACATTATGGTAAGGGGTCGACAACTTTAGTCTTGAATACCCATTCTTAAATCTCTTAGGTTTCTCCTTCACCTCGAAGAATTTTTCAATGAACTCCTGATAGTTGCCCATGCTTTTCTTCACCACCTTTTTTCATTCATACGGTAGTCTCATAGCCTAATAAATGAACTTTATCATAAAAATGAAGTGAATACCACAAAATTTGACCTCACCATCACTCAAGGAGTTCACAAAATTATAGGTGAGGCTCTCATTGTACCCCTCCATGAATTCAAAAAAGGGGTGAATCTAGCCCTGTATTGTCCCACCCCAAATGGAACAAAAAATTTCTAATTTGGCTCAATTAGAAAGTGCAGGCATATTCTCAAACAGTTTGCATGCTTGGGTTTCAGAGGATATTTCAACAACGGTTATAAATACTAACTCTTCATAGGAAATAATTCATTAAAATCATTGATCAAATATTTATCACTGAATCATTTGCATAATCACCATACTTGAAAAATCACATCATCATAATATGATTGAATAGTTAGCATTCATGTTTAGATTTGGATTCCTTTACACAAAATTTTTGAGTAATAATAGCATGTAACATTAAAGCTTCAACACTCAGTTTTTGATCATTAACACTAGCAAGAAATAAACTTTTTCAGACCTTTATACTAACTACCATACTCAGTTACAAGATTGGAAGGAATTGCAACCCTTTTAACATACAAAAATTTGAGTTTATTAAGTCTGATATGATTGTATTTAATGGTCAAAACATTATAGTAGGGATTTCCTAGAATGCTATTGATATGTAGATAAACAACAACAAGTCTAACTACAATCTACTACATATAATCTCACACCTGGAGTATGCGATGACACCAACATTGAACATTAGTGTTTTTATTTAATTTGATAGACATGTAGATGATCACACCCTACTCAAACCTCCATTCACAAATCACCAATGTCTAGTGCACATCCAAGTAGTTCACATATGGATTGTACTAGCTCAGACATGAGATGAAAATGTTGATTTTATTCTGAAAAAAAAAATCAAGCATATAACTCATGCCCAAACCTTTTGTAGAGGTTGCAACAAGACCATGTAAGGTAGGAAGAAGACATGCCAAGGTCTGAGATAAATCATAGTTGTTGGTAAAAAAAAAATTGAGTAATTCCAAGTAATGTCAAGGCACCAATAGTCCCACATCCAACAACAAACAATGGTGCCCAAGCTTGAAGTTCACAACTAGCAATAAGAAAGGAATATTTGGTAAAAACAACCTTCAAAAATAAACACTTCAATATCCTTTTTCCTAGCAATTGCATTCAATATTCAACATATGCAATATGAATGTTTCAAACCCTTTCCTAGCAACCACCTAATTATTGAAGCTCTTTTGTAGTTCACTTTTCTCTAAAAATGATGATTGATATATTTGCACTATTCTGATATTTCATTTGAGCCCTTAAAGATGAAACTCTCCTACAAATTCATTGAAGCGCAAGCACAAGCCCTATAATGGAATTGTCTACAAGCTAGCTTGGGAGATCTCTCACTCTTGTACCGAGCTATTCTTTTTGAGGGGTTTCATCCTCAAAAAGTATATGGCTTTCAACCAACAAACCCTTGCTAAATCTCTTCACCAATTTTCTCCAACATAAGAAAAATATTCATGAATGAATAAAATGAGCTTCAAATTCCCTTTTATAATACTCAATTTAAATTTTCCTTCATTTCATTTAATTTACTTTAATTTCATTTATTTTTCTTGCCTTTTTGGTACACAACTTAATAATATAAAGTATACTTTAAAACTCACTTATATCTCCCCTTTTAAAATGAAACTTTAACGTATATTATAAAGTATTCTCTAAAATCGTTTAAATCCCTTTTTAATAAATTCCTTATGTCTCCCTATTATAAAGTGCACATTAAAATCACTTGCATCCTTTTAAATATAAAGTCCTCTTTTAATATATTTTTAGTAACACATAAAGTTAATTTTTTTTTTTATTACATGACATTATTAGTATTAAATGCATAGGACCAATATTAACCAATATAACTCCAAGATATAGTTATACCACTATGCCAGATATAGAAACTTTTCTAGTTGACCATACCAGTGACTTACTATAAATAGTAAGTATGAGAAACACATCTGAGTGACTTACTAAAAATAGTAAGTTCCTCAAATGGTCTTGAATGGCCTTCGAAAGGCACACCATAAATAAACTGGGACACTGAGCTGAAGAATACTGAAATAAGCACCAAAGGGTTTGTTGAAGAGCCAAAGACAGCCCTCAAAGGGGTCCCCTAAATAACCCATTAGCCTACAAGGATAATTTGGTAGACTAACCACTACATCTGACCATTTCCTAGGAAAAGGGGACATTATATCTTGTCAAACAGACCCCACAACTCTTTGTTTTTTAAGGGTGTTAGAATTCCCAGGTTTAGTCATTTTCTTGGAGCCCCCATAATTTCTTCCCCACCCAAACCATATTCGCAAAGCAGTAGGTAATCTTCTCCTAAGCCTCTATCATCGGACAAGGAAATCATAGGAAGAGTGAACTCTTCAACAATTAGGCTAAAACTAGAAGTTTTCATTTGGGGAAGTTTCAAGTTTAACTCACCCTCAATAATGATACAGACCAGAGAGAATGAAGGATTGCAAAGAAACATATCACACGTGTCTCTCATGCCCATATTGGAAATGATGAAATTTAGTGCATTAAAGTGGCAATTAATCAGGTGGTCATTTCACACGATTTTACAAGCTATGACAACCAAGGGGGTGCCATTTCCACCAAAAATATATTTGAAATGATTCTTAGTGAGGACAATCATTTTATCATACATTTTAGAGTACTAGCCAATAACATCAATCCAAAATATTTTATTAATGTTATCTTTCTTCAAACCTTTGATCTTCGATACAAATAGATTGGGGGAGCTAATATAATCATTACCTGGAGAAAGATTATCATATTTCCAATGATGATCCTATTAATCATAATCCAAGTATCCTTTATCATGTTTTGACCATCTTGAATTTGTATTATGTAATCCATCTTTATAATAATAATACCCAAAAAACTATCACCTTCTTTCTTGTGGCACCTTGTGATAAGTAGCTCCATATCTTTCCTTATTAACAATATCCTTGATGTGACTTGGCAATTAAAAGTACTCCTAGTAGATCCATGTATTATACCTAAGGCTCTCATTAGCCATTGCATTAGCAACAAAGTTTCCTTCTCGATACAAGTGACAAATTTTATAATGTAGACAAGTTTTGAGAATTCTTTTAGTCATCCATAATGTCTCTCAGCTCCTAAGGAATATTAGCTTTCTCCTTAAGGTGATCAATTATTAATTTGGATTCCCCTTCAATTATGGCCTTAGTGTATCATTTCTCCTTCATTTGGTTTAAACCATCCCAAACAACCATTGCCTCAACAACATTATTAGAGGCAATTCCCAAGATTTTTCATAGCCTTCTATGATAATTCCTTGGTGATTTCATATAACTCCTCCCACTCCAGCTAATCCTACATTACCTTTAGAGTAGCCATCAAAGTTTCATTTGATCCATCAAGCCTATAGAGGAGACCAGACCATAATTTTTCTAATAAGCTATTTTCTTCTATTACAATTTGATAGATCTTGTTTTAAACACCATAATTGCTTTATTCTAATTTCTTTGTAAGTATGCATGTGCTTATATTGTGCATAAATCCCATCATTAATATTCTCTTAAATTTGTTGTCTTATAGCTAAGCAAAGATCTTTGTTGTTTTAGGTTGTTTCCCTAAAAAATTCTATTATTTCGGTCCTTCCAAAGCTCCCAATCTACAAAAGGAGGGGCTTGTCTCCAAAGGTCAACAATTATGTTGTGGGAGTAAGGACAAAAATTCCAAGTTTCTAGAAAGATTTTAATTGAAGGAGGAAAGACACATTATTCCATAAGGATAGGAATAAAGAAAGACCATACCTCACTAGAGTAGGAGTGGTAAAACAATGGGTGCATAATTGACTCCTCAGCTTCATTGAAAAGATAGCATTTAAAAAAAAAATGGAATCCTCTTTTATTTAGGTTGTTAGTAGTAAGGATCTTTCCTTTAGCAACTACCCACTAGAAACAATTCACCTTAGGAATCAAGTTTTTATCCAAACAAAATTCTATTGGAAATCACCCTTAAGGATCAGAAGATTCTCCATCACTTCATAAGAAGACTTAACTGAAAGGCTTACCAGAGGGTTTTTTGTCTAAATCCATTCATCTTTTATATTTTTTGAAAAAAATCAGCCTCCCCAATTTTCTGGAGTAAAGAATACAAAGTAGTGTCCTAGTTTTGTTGTCTCCCTCCTTTGAGAATAACTCCATTTAAGTAATGTTTGAAATTGATCCATTGCAATTTCTAACAATCCTATTTTATGTACCCATTAACCTGCCTTCTAAGGTTTCTTATGAGCCTATGTTTAACTTGGATGAGATTCTCATTGGAAGATATATTCATATATGCCTTTAGACCAAACATCATCCCAAAATTCAATGTCTTTATATTTCCTATTCTCTTTATAACTCACATTTTTAACACTCCTTTTATTTTTAGAAGATTATTCTAGAAGATAGAACCATATGGGAGCTCTTTAGTTCTTAGAAAATAGTCATGATTCCTATTTCCCAAGTATTTATCTCTTAGGATTTTGGCCCAATCTTTAGATCCTTCTAGGAGATGTCATTCCATTTTAACAACAAGAGATTTATTGAAAAGCTTCAACCTTCTTATTCCAACACCACCGTACCATTTTGGAGCACAAAATTTATCCCATCCCATAATGGCCATTCTATTTCTCTCCTCAGGTCCTGACCACAAGAACCTCTTTTGAATCTATTCATTTTTTTCTACAATGAAGACATGGGTGCTGAAAAGGGAGAGGTAATAAACTAAGATGTTTTTCAAAGAGGCTTTGAGAAGTTGTAGTTTCCTAGCTTAGCTTAGGAGTTTCCCTTCCCAACCTACCAATTTTTTTTGAATCATCTCTATGATATAATTCTAGTAGTTTTTGTTCAGTTTCTTGGAGATAAGTGAGAGACCAAGGTAAGCATCAAGGAGAATAGCATCTTGGCAGCCAAGAATACACATCACCCTGTCTTTAACAATCTGATAAGTATTAAAAAATTAGATCTTAATTTTTTGTAGTTGATATGTTGACCTGAGGCTTTAGCATAATCATTGAGGATGGATTTCCAGTCACCGACTTCAACAATAGTGGCTTCTCCCAAAAGGATGGTGTCATCCACAAACTATTAATCAGCTATCAGAGGGAGAGAAGAAGTTTCTTTGAACCCTTTTAACAACTTAGAATACACCAAATTTTGAATGTTTCTTTTGAGAACCTATGTCATCATAATAAAGAGGTGTGGGGAGAGTGTTTCCCTTTGTCTTAATCCCTGACCACAAGAGAAGAACCCCTTAGGGACACCATTCACAAGAAAAAAAAATTTAGGGGTCATTACACATGAGGTAATTAATTTGAGGAATCTACCATCAAACCTAATTTTTTTAGGACAATAGTAAGAAATACCAATGACACCCTATCATAAGCTTTTGAGATATCCAGTTTCAATGCCATCTCCTATTTATTGTTGAGATCCATAGAGTGGAGAACCTTGTGGGTATAGATAGAAACATCTAAAATATACCTCCCTTGAGAAAAATCTTTTTGGTTAAGAACAATCAACTTGCTCAAAACCAATTTCAATCTATTAATCTTAGAAAAGATCTTATAAGTGGTATTGAAAAGGTTGATGGGTCTAAAATCTTGCATGGATGAAACTTCCTTTTTTTAGGGATGCAAGCAATAAATGTGGAATTGAGTTGGTTTAAGGGCCTTCTAGATCTGAAGAAATCCCAAGTAGCATTTAAGAGGTCCTCAGAGGTAATGTCCCATAATTCATGGGAAAAAATAGGAGGAAACCCATCCCTCCTCGAGGCTTTATAGGAACCAAAAGAGAAAAGAACAACCTTAACATCCCAAAGGGAAACAACTTTAGTTAATTATTTAAGATCTTGCTTAGAGAAAACTTGGTGAATCATCTAAAGGAGTCAATCCAACTCATCAAAATCAGCCTCAATATTCTTCTTAGAGTCAGAGAAGAAAGAAACGGGTTCTCTAGCAATTTCATCTTATTTATTAAAGATGTAGCCATCATCCTTTATGAGATATCTAATCCTATTTTTTCTTCTATGTTTCATAGTAGATTGGTGGAAAAAAATAGAATTTATGTCACCTTTAGTGATCCATTGTACCCTAGATTTTTGTTCCCATAAAATCTCTTCCTTCTTGTCAATTTGATACCATTGAGACCTTAGATCATGTTCCTTATTACATAAAGCCTCATCATCATCACCTTTTTCCATAAAATTTTGCACCCCTTTTATTTTGTCTCCAATATATTTATTTATATAAAATATTTACCAAAAAAAAACTTGTTCCATCCTCTAACCCTTTCCTTCACTCTCTTGAGTTTATTAGCCAATCAGAACATAATTGTTCCAACATAGAGTTCATTCCACCATCTATTCACAAGAGATTTAAAATCAAGGTGATTAGTCCACATGATTTCATATCTAAAGGGGAAAGGTTCCTTAACAACATTATCCTCCTAGCAAAGAATAAGAGCATTGTGATCCAAGCCATTTTTATGAATAGCATATAAGGATAGAGTTGTGAGATTTTTATAGTTGGAGGAAATAAGAAACAGATCAAGTTTGACTTAGATGAGGTGATTTCCCTAGCATTTATTAGACCAAGTGAATAAGGACCCAGTTAAAGGAACATCAATGAGACCAACATAGTTAAAAAACGTAGCTGGATCCATCATGTTATCTAAAAAATATTCTAATCCCCCTTTTTCCTCAAAAGGAAGAAATGGAGAGTTAAAATCCCCTCCCAACATCTAATGATCCTCTTTATTACTACAAATTTGATCAACTATAAAATCCCACAAGTCCAATATGTCAAGACAAGAGTTTGGCCCAAAAATATTTAACAAATTACATTTCTTAGAAGTGACAATTTTTTTTAGAGAAACCAACAAATAGTTCTTACTAGAAAACCCGAAGGAACCCTTAAATTTAATTGGGTTCCAGCAAGTAGCTATACCCCTTGAGGCTCCATCCACATCATTGACAATGTTATTAGCACTAGGCCAAAAATTCTTGACAGCTTTGTCAAAAAAATCCATTTTCATTCCTGAATTAATAAGATATTTGGTCTATCAACAATCAAGCAAGTTTTTAGAAAATGTTATTTATAGTGACTATTCATGCCCCTTTATGTTCCTAAAACATCAAAAAAAGGGTCCTTGGCCATTTTCGCGCTTGGTTAGCTCCTTCTTGAAGATTTTGGCTTAGTGTGGCCTTGATTTAGTGTTATAATGTGGGTAACACATTCACATTAGATCTTGGGCCCTTATGAACTAACGTATTTTAATGATGCCTTGTAAAGGTGTTGTAAAGTGTTATAACACACTTTCACACTTTTCTAGGATTTTTAAGCATAATTAACATTCTTTCAATCTTAGCCTTACCTTATTTGGTGTGTTGTAAAGTGTTGTAACACACTTTCACATTCCTCTAGGCTTGTCATTAATAATTGGGCTCTCTTATGCTTTAGTTGGACCCTTTTTGCATCCTCAAGCCTTATTTATATGTATTTTTGAGGATAATCCCACCAAATGGCATTTAAAACATCAAAACCCCAAAAACCCACCTCAAATTCCTAAGGTGGGACTCATTCACCATTCTGGGCGAATGAGTCCCCTTAGGTGGGACCCATTCACCCAAGGTGGAAAATGAGCCCCCTTTAACTCAAAAATCAAATTTAATTTAAATCTTTAGTGGGATTTTATTCTCCAAGATCCAATTCCGGCTTGTAGTGTTGTAATTTCAAGAATTCTTGCATAATTGAGTATAAATACAAGATTATTTCACTCATTTTCATCTAAGATTTTTGTAAGAACATCCTAATAGAAAATTGATTTCACAAGAGCATTTGAGCAAGAGCATTCAAGGTTTTCAAGGGAAGATTATAAAGCTTTCAAGAGCATTCTTCAAGAATCAATAATCATGTCAAAGATCACATCTTTCATGTATGTTATTGTGCTCACAATTGTGATGTAGAGTTCATTATCCAAGAAAAAATTGCATTCAAGATCTATCTCCTTCAAGAAAGAATCAAGAACCACATCCATTGCAGAAATTTGAAGCATAATTGCAACACTTTATTGCTAGGGTTTGGTGAGTTGTAACATCTCACTTTTTTCATTCATCATTCTCCTTTACATTTTCTTTCATTTCAAGGTTTAATTACCAACAAGGGGTTTGACCAAGGCAAACCCCTATTCTCTAACCCCAAAACCATTTTTCCCTCTCTTTGTATGTGACTTGCAGGTCTAGGTTGTATATTTATCAAGGAGCAATATTGCAAAAAATTTCATCAAGTTATCAAGATTGTGAACAAGCCTTGGAAGAGCTTGGAGAAGACCTACAGGTTGAATTTTGCAGTTTCAAACCTAGATCCGAATCAAGAACAAAAGAGCAGACTGGGAGTTACAAAAGCCAACATTGAATTTCCAAAAACCTGGAAGTGGATTGATTCACCATTATTTGCGAATGATTCCCACTGTACCTATCTATCAGATTTTTTTGTAGATCTAAGTACCCATTTGTCTAAAACCTGTTTCGGCACAATTTTCCCAAAATTGGACTAATTTTCCCAGCTTGGTGTATGATTCCTAGTTGGCTTCAATAGTGAATTTTTAGGATTCCAGGCCTCCATTCGGCCTTCTCCAGTTTCCCAGGTGCACATTTCGAGTTTTACAGTTTTCTATTGTTGTTTGATTGCATTTCTAGGTCATTCTTTAAAGCATTGCAACAAACTAGGGTTTTTCATTTTATCCTTCATTGCATTATCTTTCCAAGTCTAAACTTGGTGGTGAACCCCTCACTTACATCATTCCATCCCCTAGAACATTCCCTTTGTCATATTTCAATCTCCTTTGCATTGAAATCTCAAGGGTTGCTCTTGAGTGAAACGTGCCCTAGAAGAAAAAGGTGTTCCTCTTTCCTTTTAGGTCTAAAACCCTAGAATTCCTAGAGAGAGTCATCCATCCCCATTTTTTTATTTAGTTCATTTTGGTGAACCTGCATTTAGAGCATCATAATTCTGATTTGGAGTGCATTTACATCCTAGATTTAGCTTGCATTAACATTGCATTAGATTTTGTATTACTTAATTTGCATTCTAGGGTTTCAATTTTTGCATTAGTGAAAATCTCATTTAGCTTGCTTTATTGCACTTAATTTCATTGAAAATCAGTAAAATTTTGCATTTGCATCTTATATTTACATCAAAAAACATAAAAAATCATCAAATTCAATTCAAAAATTTTGAAAATTTTCAAAAAAATCAATACCTGGACTCATTCGCCAACTTGGGTGAATCATTCCCTTTCCATATTTTGCATTACATTTTCTAGAATTTACAGTTCATTTTCTAATTTTTTTTTTGCTACTCTTGCATTTCAATTTTACTTTCTAGAATTTTAGTTATAAGCATTTCATTCTTCTTAGTTTACATTGCATTTGTACTCACCCCACATTTAATAGATTTTGCATGAGTGTTTGGTGTCCTATTTCTAATACCATAGTGAGAAGAAGTTTGAGACTCATTTCATCTCGTGATAGCACAATCGTTGTGGATCTTGGGTTATCTAGAGCTTCCACTCCTATTATTGACACTAGTACACTAGGCATGGACAACACTCCAGGTAACTCTTTGCCTTCAAGTAGCATGCAAGTTGAACCAAAGAATGATAGCATTCCACAAGAAAACTAATCCACGTTCATGAGTACCTAGTGAACTTACAACATCAAATTACCCTTGAAAACATTTCAAACACCAAAATTCCTACAATTGGAAACATTCACCGTATGCTTGAAACTGAAGGTGGCCTTGAACTTGTGAAAAATATAGTGAAAATATTTGGCAAGCATCTTCCCTCAACAACTAGTTGTACTTTTCCCACAAACAATGCTTCAAGCTAAGGAGGTACTCAAATTCCTCCTCCAACAAAAAAACCCTCAATCCCTACATACACCCCACCTCAATTCACAACAATGCAACAAGTTAGTAATGTGATTCCTTCCCTAGGTATTCTAGCTAGCATCTCTAATTCCTATGTGGCATCATATGTTATAGCTCCAACTACCTTACCACGTATAATGTTGGGGTTACCATATGAGAATGTTTCAGATTTAAAATCTAAAACCAATAGTGCCTCAGTGACTTTCATTTCTAAATCACTCCATAAGCACTAACAACTATGCCATAAAGCGGAAATAGGCATAGTAGTTCTCCCCCATTGATCCTTCTAAGAAAATCACATGCAAAATTAAACCAGATTCAACATCATGAACAGACAAAAAAATGAGCACACAGATTTATGTGGGGAAAACCCTTTCGGGTAAAAAACCCCACACTCCAAAAGATAGAGCCATTGTATTATTCAGCAACTAAATGGTTACAATACAATATCACGCTCATAGCCATTATAGGAGTTACATCTTATTCATTTGGAGAAATACAGGCAACAACATAGATCTGCAACCTTGCACTGTTACAATGTCTTCACAAGACATACAGTGAAGATTCCCTTCAGCTCCTCAGCCTACTCACATAGCCAGCCTTTCAGCTAGCACAACCTCATGGCCTCCTCAGGTTCACATCTTCTAAGGGTCTAAGTGTCTCAATGTTTGCGATTACAATGCTCTACACATACTGCTCGAACACACACTCTATGATCTCTGACTAAGCTTACTGATTATGGATCTGCCGATCTACCAATCATTCGATCATTAGATCTGATCTCTATCGGCTTGCTCTACTTTCAACTTTGGCTTATTAGCGATCAGTATTTGGCCTCACCTTCCAGCTCAACATCACTTAACATTCCATCAGCCTCAGGCTGACCTCTCAGCTTCCGGTCAAAATCGCATAACCAAAAAATTGCCATCAGGGTCTCATAATACCCCACCGACAATCTTCACCATCTCGAGTTGTGTGCACCACCTTTGTAGCTGACATCGAGCCACTCTGCAATCAATTATACACTCTGATCAAACCCTTGAGACACATGCACAAGCTTTCGGCCACTAGCCATTGATTTGCAACAATGATGCAAAATAAACCAATGAGATTTCACCACATGTCACACTGCCATTCGTCCACCTCTTGCAGATCGGTCACCCTGAGCCCTACCACTAACCATCAATCAAACCTCTGAGGTTCGACTTTCAACAACTCTACCGCTATCCAAGAGAAAATCCCTTATGGTATGGCGATTCACCAAAAAATCACCAACAACCAGAAAACCCTCACGAAACCACCAACCAAGCTACCACTATTAGGAGGAAACTCCCTTCGCTAATACTAACCACCACCTTTATCGGGTCCCACCAACCATGTGTCAGCCACTGGAGCTCCTTTGGGGAATCTCTAGTGGCATCCACAATATTCCCAAGGAACTCCCAAGGCACTGAAAATCATCCACAGTCGGACAACCCTTCACATAGAGCAACTCAAGGCCCACCATCCTTCCGCTGCGCACACTACTTAACTCATCACCACGCATCAAATGCACAAGCAATTCTATTTGGCCAAAAATTTCTCAGCAATAATTGCCTCAGGATGGTGTGAAACGTGATGGATGTCAAATCAAATCCTCCATAGTCATCGATCAGGTTCTTTGCCGCTTGTTCCCTCTTCAACCGCTCAACACATTATTGGCATATCGATGTCCCACCCACTGATATGAGATCACCTCACCACATCAGCCCATCGGTGGAACAACAAAAATACTCTCATCGATAGCAATCGCCAGCTGATAAGAAATGTCACTAAATCAGACCTGTTAGGCCACCGCTAGAACACCCCCAGGAGTCCCACCGACCGGATACAGTCTCGGCGACAAGGAATAAGTTGAACACATGAAGTCCTTAGACCAACGTGATACAAGCCAAGGAGATTGAGGCACATATTTCCAACAATCTCCCACTTGATGAAGACTTGTTGGCTTCCTCCAAAACCCGAAAACAAGAATCTCTTTACAATGCTTCTACACTCCAAACAAAACACCTGCAACGACATCCAAGATGTCCACCAACATAGACAATAATTCCAACCATCCTTCACATGAAAAAGGAACAAGACAAGGCGAAATTGCACAAGTCTCTGAAACACAAGCATCAGATCCTTCGAACGGAAAAGGGATCAAACTATCACCACTCCATTGTGCTCACTAGCTATCCAAAAGCAACACCAGCTTCAAATCTCTCAAATGTGAACACAGAATGTGAAGCCATTCTCTAGAACAAGATTAAAAAAATTAGCTAAAATAGCAACCAGGAAACTGACTACTCCCATCCAACTGATCAAACCCACGCGACTAAAAATAGCACACAAAGCTCATGCTAATAAATCCAATCACCCATACCTCAAAGGTATGCACATCAGTAAACTAATGCCATCACATATTCACCCATCAACTACAGAATACAAGCACCATGTGTCAACTAGTCAAAAGACCAAACACATCTAGGTACTCCCACTGCAAGGGTACTGTCTAGATGAATACAAAGAACTGGAATGAGCGCATTCAATGTGTCTCTTTGTTAGCATCCCAGAAAACAAGGAACCATCACAAGTGATCTAGGCATACCAAGTCCACCAATCATAGCACATAGAAGAGCATAATCATGTAGTACCAAGGAACATCCACAATGATATGAAAACGTACAAACCAAACATGCCCTTCTAAACACACTTCTAAATGCTAGTTGTGTCTAGTATGACCTCCTTCACATCCCAAAGGGAATCCTCTCAAAGAAGATCAAACCAGCCCATATTCTTATCTCCTACTAATTCTCAAAATCACCAAGAGATAAACTATGCTATCCACCTTTCACTATGGATCCTCCGGAAACTTAAATAGGAAATCAAGATCCATATCATAAAAGAAAGCATAAAAAACACATCTGAAAGATACAATGGGTAGATACCTCTCAGAAGAACTTCACTACCGAGAAGACCAAAGGGAAAAAGATGCTCCTCTAGGATATAACATCCTCCATGAATTATCCAAGAACAATATCCTTATCGGTCTCTATTGAACTCACATTCAACCAAGGTGAAGGCTACTTGGACTTTCAACTGTAAATAGTACAACTGCCTCACCTTATTCTCCATGCATCCATGAGCACCAACAATTGATCATCTCATGCTAAACTCCAAGCTACATTACTACAACAAACATGAAGTCCTCAAGGACATGACCAATGCACTCAAAACATAGAGAAACTCCAGACCACTGTCAAAGCTCCAAACCTAGGAACATGAACTTATCATGACACCATGATCTTACCATCCCCCTTAGGAGATACCATAATTCAGGTGACTCCACCATGGTCTCAAGAGAAAAGCCTCATGCCAAAAATCTAAAATAGCACCACCAACACCTCAACCAAAGACTCACAAGAGTCCTCCATGGCTCCAAGATGTTGCACATCTTCAAATAGTGCGCATGAAAATGCGAAAGAGCTCTTCTGCAACAACAGGATCTAAGAGCTCCACCTGAAACATCTGCAACACCAAAGAAGATCACCAGTCACTGCTAAAGATCCCACTAAACATGGCACCAACCTTTCCAAGCATCATGACCGACCATCTGCTGATCTGAAAACCTCCAAGTACAAATGACAACATGTCCATCGGACAACAACAACGAACAACACCAAGATATCCAAATCACACAGACCGCACCATCACTATCAAAAGCTTACACTATCCAGTGTATCAAGCTCTCCATGACATCATGATACATGTACTACAAGTCCCCATAATGACTATCCAAGTACCAAAATGCCATTTCTCGTTGCATCCCAAAATAGCTATACTAATGCACAAGTGGCCACAGATAAGGACAACTAATAGATTTGCACCACCACTGAAGCAACCTCATGGATATTGACAGTCCACTTCTGAGTTGACTCACAAAAAACATGTAGGTAAAGACAACCCACAACTTTGCACAACTCATAGATGCAACTAGTGAAAACCTTGCAAATCTATCATCACACTAGAAACTACAAAACTAAGATCTCAAAGAGAAAACCCATGTAGACAACATGACTCAAACACCAGATCAAACTCAGATCTGATTCACCAATCATGTCCACAACCCAAGCACCATAGTCTAGTGAAAGCAACAAAAAAACACCACAAGAATGTTGAGTGAAAAACACATACCAACACTCCCATGTAGAGAAGGCATCACACCTCCTCAAACCATGTCAAACTGCAACTATCTCATCCAGTCACACCCCAAAAATTTGGGGTCTAGTAAATAGCTTAACAATAGCTCCCCAAAACCAAAAGTTTTACTTGACCGTGCAAAACCTACAAAACCACCATGTTTCCAAAAAACACATGCACCTCCATATTCACTACACATCTAGATGACTCAGGAGTCTACACACAACCATCATGGTTAACTAGAATAGTGAACACACATGAATATGCATCATAGACTTTTTAGGAAAATCTATAGAAAACCCTTCAGAACTAAAGACATGAATTTGAAACATGCGAGTACAAGGTATAGGTAGTACAGGAACTCCAGGCCTACTCCAGATCGATTCCAAAACCACAACCATGCACAAGCATGTTAGAGAGCCAGGTTATTCATAAGTTTCAAACCACCCATATCAACTTCATAGCCTTCATGCAATTAGGGCAACAGAGAAAACGCCTTTAGTGCTAAGTCAGAACACCTAGCACAAGTGCAATACTCCATGGATACGAAACAACCCGAGCAACTCCATACCACCAAGGAGCCTCTCACATAGACACCCAGTATGAAACATGCTCTGCTGTAGCAAAACCATAAGCATACCTCATGCTCCTTGCATTAGGACCATTTTCTTCCAAATAGGAGCCTCAAACCATATCTCCATAATATGATCAACTCCAAAATATCCAATGTATTTCATGTTGCATGTTGAATTAAAAGAGTAGGAACTCTTACTCATCAGAAAGATCAAGCATCAATCGATTCCTCCAGATTTCCTCAAGCTTGCTAGGCTAAGAAATCTTCATAGGAGAAATACCCAGAACCTCGATAACCAAGAGAAGGCTCTAATACCACTTGTTGGTATCATGAACAAGCCTTGAAAACCTTTAACCAGCTCTGATACCACTTTTTGGGGTTATCGTACAAGAACATTTTAGATTTAAAACCTAAAACTAGTAGTGCCTTAGTGACTTTCATTTCTAAATCACTCCAGAAGCACTAACAACTATGCCATAAAGCAGAAACAGGCATAGTAGTTCTCCCCCATTGATCCTTCTGAGAAAATAACATGAAAACTTAAACCAGATTCAACATCATGAATAGAAAAACAAATGAACACACAGATTTACATGGGGAAAACCCTGTTGGGTAAAAATCCCCACTCCAAAAGATAGAGCCATTGTATTATTCAGCAACTAAATGGTTACGATACAATATAAGGCTCATAGTCATTACATGGGTTACATCTTGTTCATCTGGAGAAATACAGGCAAAAACATAGATCTGCAACCTTGCACTATTACAATGTCTTCACAAGACATATAGTGAAGATTCCCTTTAGCTCCTCAGCCCACTCACACAGCTAGCCTTTCAGCTGGCACAACCTCATGGCCTCCTCAAGTTCACATCCGCTCAATTTTTGAGTGTCTCAATGTTTGCGGTTACAATTATTTGTGCATACCGCTCAAACACACACTCTTCGATCTCTAATCGAGCTTACCGATCATGGATCTGTCAATCCACCAATCATTCGATCTTTCGATCTGATCTCTATCGGCTTGCTCTACTTTCAGCTTTGGCTTACTATCGATCAGCATTCGGCCTCGCCTTCCAGCTCAGCATCAGTCAACATTCCATTAGTCTCAGGCCAACTTCTCAGCTTCTGATCAAAATCGCATAACCACCAAACAGCCATCAGGGTCTCATAATACCCCATCGACAAGCTTCACCATCTCAGGTTGCGTGCACCACTTTTGTAGCTAACATTGAGCTACCTTGCAATCAGTTTGGCACTCTGATCAAACCCTCAAGACACACACAATATTTTGGCCACTAGCCATTGATTTTCAACAATGATGTAAAATCAACCAATGAGATTTCACCACATGTCGCACTTCCATTCATCTGCCTCTTATAGATCAATCACCCTGAGCCCTATCGCTAACCATCAGTCAAACCTCTGAGGTCGCCAGTCAACAACTCTACCATTGTCCAAGAGAAAATCCCTTATCGTATGGAAGTTCACCAAACAACTGCCAATAGCCAGTAAACCCTCATGGAACTGCCAGCCAAGCTACCACTATCAAGAGGCAACCGCCTTTGCTAATACCAACCACCAGCTTTATCGGGTCCCACCAACCATGTGTCAGTCAATGGAGCTCCTTCAAAGAATCTCTAGTGGCATCCACAATATTCCCCAAGGAACTCCCAAGGTAGTGACAAGTGTCCACAGTCGTACAACCCTTCACATAAAGCAAGTTGGGTCCCACCATCCTTTCATTGCGCACATCGCTTAACTCACCACCATGTGTCGAACGCACAAGAAATTCCACTCAACCAAAATTTTCTTAGCGGTACTTGCCTCTAGATGGTGTGGAACGCAATGGGCGTCGTCAGATCAAAGCCTCCATAGCCATCGATCAGGTTCTTCACCACTTGGTCCCTCTTCAACTGCTCAACACATTATCGGTAATATCGGTGTCCCACCCACTGATATGATATCACCTCGCCACATCGTCCCATTAGTGGAACAACACAAAGACTCTCGCTGATAGCGATCGCTAGCCGATAAGAAATTATGCCAATCCAAACCTGTAAGGCCATCGTTGGAACACCCCCAGGAGTCCCACCGATCAGACAGAGTCTTGGCAACAAGGAATAATTTAAACACATGAAGTCCTCAGACCAACGCAATACAAGCCAATGATATTGAGGCACATATTTCCAACATATGAGTATTCCATTCACTTGTTCCACAAACACATACACTCCATCACCACTTTCAATTGCATCTCATAACACAAGCAATGACCCTCTCATACATCAACTTTTCCAAACCATGTCTTCTCTTCAAAAACAAGTTTTTACCATCAACCAGAATCAAAATTGCCCACCCACATATTATTTCAAAAGTAGTCCATTATCCTTGGAGATACTACGAACAACGATGCCACAAGGTGTAGAGATGCCTAGATTTGAGAAATATGTAGGGAAGGGAGATCCTTCTAACCATGTTAATGTCTACACTGCCCTATGTAGTGACTTTTTCCTTGATAATAAACTTTTGGCAAATCTCTTTCCGAGGACCTTGAAAGACACTGCCTTGGTGTGGTTCTCTTCCTTACCAAATAACTTGATTCATTCTTTCAATGAACATGTTGAGTCATTTATAAATCATTTCCAAGTGCAGATGACTCCTTAGCATACCTTCGTCGACTTGTTGAGATGTAAGAAAAAATATGATGAAAAGATAATTGACTTTATCTCTTGATACCAATCACTTTATTCCCAATTCTATATTGAGATCCCTGACCCACACCTTCAAAAGATTTTTATAGAAAACTTGCAAATCAAAATTCAAGACAATTCAATAATGATGAATTTCCCATCCTTCATGCACTTGTGCACTGCCTCTGTCATTATGAAAATTCAATTTCTAGTCGCGATACAAATTTGACTTCTAGCCAAATTGAAAGATCTAAGCCTATGCACCAAAATAACTCCCAGCCCTTTAGAAAACCAAATAAAGGGTTCCTTCAATTCAACCCTCCTCAACGACAAACTCAAAATTTCCATAACCAAGTTGTTGTTGTCAAAGCTACACTACCCTTTAGTTATGGAGATCCAAAGAGACAATTCACTCCCCTACTCAACACCCTTCATAATACCATGTCCCAACTTCTAAACCAGCAAATGAATACCTTACCTCATGTCAGAACACTTGACCTTAATAAGCCTTTTCCTCTGAACTCTAAATCAAATGCTTATTGCTACTTTCATCAACAAAATGGAAATGACATGGAACATTGTAAGAATCTTAAACATCTAGTGCAAGACCTCATTGATTATGGTCTTCTATCTATTGCATTCGGCTACTAATGATCAAGGAAATAAGTTTTTTTCCCCTCCAAACCAAAACTTGCAAATATTTACCAATCCCGTGCCAAAACATAATATCTCATTTGTTAAAGCTAGCAGCATGCCTAAGAATGATGCGATGAATATTGATACAGATGATGAACATAGTGATTTTGTTCCAAATAATGTTATCAATGTCAATCCTATAGATGAAATGATAGGGGTGATAGACGTCATCCCTCGTAAGGGCTTAACTATGATTCCTCTTGATATTTCTTTCTCCTCTAAGGATATACTTAAATATTTGCTCGATGGTCCTCTTTACATAGTCGGTCATATCTATGATTACCCCACTAATGGGATACTAATAGATCTCACCTATGGAGAGAACGTGATCACTGAGGAATTCCTACTCTTGCATGATTTCTATCAAGATGATTATGACAAACCAAAAGGATGGATCAAGATACACAATGGTTTTGCATACCCTACAATTGGATCGAGCACCCTACCATTACAAATAGGACCAAAAGAATTAGATGTTACATTCTCCATCATCCTGCAATCAGACCAATTTTGTGTTCAGCTAGGCCACCCATGGCTTTGCTCCATGAAATTTGTCCCTTCGGTTGTGCACAAATGCTTAAATTTTCTCTTTGACAATAAGATATTCACTGTTCACCATGGTTGTTTTAACCCCTTGTAATCTAAAGGAAAATTTTACCTAGATTCCTTTTGGCCCAAGCCCATGGAACCTATCAAGCCAAGAGAAGACTTCTTTTTCTTATCCTATCCAAATTTCAAGGCAAAGAAGATAATCGAGCTATCTCTTCAAAACATGTCCCCATCCATCGCCGATCCTACCATCCTTGACGAAACCATTCTTGAACCCTAAAAAGATGAAAACAAACAAGACCAACCTAAACCTGAAGCCTTACCTACCTCTTACAAGCGACAAAGAAACAATGAAACCAACCCTGCCACACCTCCAAGAATAAAACAAGTTTACAAAGTCAAAGAGAAAGAGTTTGGACAACCCCCATTTGGTTAATTTTGTTCCTCCCCTTAGGGAATAAAAGAAACCTATGGTTGATCAACCCACTCCTATGCAGCTTGAAAACAAAATTAAATCAAACAAAGGTGCTAGGGAGTGTATATGTAGGGGTGCTGCCACAATAGTGGTTTACAATTTATGGGAGATTCTGATTTTTGCTGAAATCATATATTTTTAGAAAATATAATGATTCAAGCCTTAAAAAGTTTCCATTTTAAAGATTCCAATTGAAGATGGTTTGATCAAACCACCTTGGATAGAACCCCGCTAGTTTTAAACCATACCTATAACAAAGTCTCCTTTACACCTATCAAAATGTTGATAAAAAATCACTTTTGATTTACCTTTTGGGGGATCAAATTAATTCATTTAAAATTTACTTCAAATTATTATGGTAGTCCTCGGAATGAGCTATCCAACAAATATAATTTTAATATGTTTTGGTTTTATTATGTATTTGTTTTTTTAGTTTTATTAAACATAGGGTTTTCACCGAAAAATCAAGCTCTTTGTTCTACACATGTGGAAAAATAGTAGATTATCAAAAAAAAAATTGAAAAATATAAGTGCACTAGATATTGAAGTCCTTGATCCAACAAAAAGAAAAAATTTAATTTCGATATATACAAAAGAAGTTATACTTTATACGGTCCTACTATGTCTGAATTGTAATTGGTTTGACTTTGAAACTTGATTAAAGAAAAAATATTCAATTAAAAACTATCTAACCATGTGGAAGCACTATACATCAGAGTTACAAATCTAAATTCAAAAGAATTTGAATTTTATCCTTCATGGAAAAAAAATTATGCATTATACAGTGTGCGTCACTTTTTTAAAATGTTGTTTTCTGAAAAAAACCTATTTTTGTGGGAGATGGAAAAAGAAGTGCAATCTGATTCCAAAAACTTTGAAAAAAATATTTTTAGAATCTACAGAAAAAATGTGATGAGACTCTATTTTGCATTATCTTCAAATTCGTCATGGTTTAGCTGCTATAGGTGCCCAAATGCAAATATTTAGTTAAAAATAATAATTTCAGTGTCTAGTTTGGCCAAAAATTATAAACCACTATTGTGGGATCACCCATAGAATTCATGCCCTTGCTCGTAAATTGCATGATGAATTAAAATAAAATCAAGATCCAAACTTGACTGGAGCAATCCATAATGCTCTTCCTCCCCAGTCGTTGCAAGAAATTTCCATGCATCCTCCACAACAAGAGCTGAACTCTTATATGGATATTATCCTTCGACCTCCTGTTGTGATCAACTTAAATGATGATGATGAGAATGCCAAAATTGATGAAGAGGTGCATAATGAACTGAACACATTTTTTTCCTCTTCCATGAGCTTAAATGACAAATCTTCTATAAAGAGTGTTGAACTTGGTGCTTCTCCTAGCTCTGCACTTGCTCTTGTCCCACTGGCTAGTCACCCGCCTTTGATCTACACAGAACATGATTGATAGGTGGATGACTTTCTCATAGGTTGACTCACATTTTCCTTACTAGTCTTTTGCATTATTTCTTTTTCATTTTCTTTTGTGTGATTGCATGTGCATAATGTGATCCCCTGTAACGTTATGCTTTCTCTCTCTTTGTGACATTCCTCTATTTGTACCTTCATTCTTCCATATTTCAAGCATCATTTTCGCTTTTTGTTTTCATTTTGGGGATGACACAAGGCATTGAGACATTCATGTATCCTTCATGTTGACCCAAAAGGCTTTCTTTTCTTTTTCCTTTTCCTTTCATCTTTATCCTTTTTTTTCTTTTGGGGATGATGCAAGGCATCGAGACACCCTATGTCTCTTCCATGCTGACCCAAGAGGTTTTTCTTTGTCTTTTTCTCTCTTTGTGTCATTCTTTCAGTTCTATGTGTATATTGGGAATGATGATAGTTCTGAGCTCCTTAAAATCATTGCAGCAAAGAATATATTGACCCCAAATCCATAGATCCCTTATGTGTTTGGTGTTTTCATTTTGGGGGTAACCCCTCTCTATTTTCTCTCTTCTCTCACATGATGTAGCCTTACTCAAAAATATATGACTTAGCATAGGGCTTTCCAAGTTGGATCTCATATCTTTCCTCTTGTTATAATTTTTCACTTTCTACTTTAAGGTAATTGTTCACAGCATGGTGGTTAGCAATTACTTTAAAGTGGGAGCATACATTAGAATTATTTTTTGCATTTTTCCTTTTCATGGTTCTTAGTGCAGCCTTCTTGCTTCATACAATGCATTTTTCTCTTTGTTAATGACATTGGGTGTAATTTCCTTCATGAGTGTGATCTCTATTAGCATATTACATTCCTCTTAGTGGCTTGATGTGACACAGTGCATCCCCTAAGTTGTGAATTTTATATTCTTTGATTGATCCTCTCTTGGAGACATTAGGCACAATGATCCCTAAGTTAAAGACCTCACATGAACTAAGAAAGACTCCTTTGAACATTTCCTATGTTGCATTTGTTTATATGGCCACCTTGCATAACACAACTTGCATACTTGTGGATACATCATGTTTGTTCATGAGCTCCAAGCATACGAAGTTTTTCCTCTCTCATGAAGCTCAAAAACAAAATCATTTATGTGTGGCACCTTATTAAAGCTATTAGGAGGTATAAATTTGGTATGGTTGAGTGGGAAGACTAACCACCAGCATGACTTTCCCCATAGCCACTTATGTGTGTGTGAGTACATACCAACCATGAGTGTATTTTTCTCACCCTTTTAAGACTTCTCACCTAGCAGACAGCCATGAGCTCCATCGCCTTAGAGTGAGTATGCATTTCTCAGACAAACAACCTAGATCTAATCCACATCACGTTGGACAAATGGTCAAAGCTTGTTCTAGCTTTCTCCTTCATTCCTTTTTCATCTTTTGTAATGTATGAATGACCTTCTCGATGTTCTTTATATCATTTTCATGTGTGTTCCTTTTTGTTTATGCTGATTTGCCATGAGATCTTGATCTTGGGGTCTTGATCATCCCTCTTGACTGTTGTTGTCTCATATTTCTATCATTGGTACATTGGAACCCCCCTGCATGCGTGTTTGTCTACTTTAGTGTATTTTTGAAGTAGGATCATCCTCTCACTAAAGTGGGGGCTAAATTTAATGTCAAAAAAAGGGTCCTCAACCCTTTTTGTGATTTCTTATCTCCTTCTTGCATATTTTAGTTTAATGTGGCATTGATTTAGTGTTGTAATATGGGTAACACATTCACTTTAGGGCTTGGGCCGTTGTGAACTGATTTATTTTAATGATGCCTTGTAAAGGTGTTGTAAAGTATTATAACACACTTTCAAACTTTTCTAGTATTTCTAAGCATAATTAACATTATTTCAATCTTATCCTTTCCTTATTTGGTGTGTTGTAAATTGTTGTAACACATGCTCACATTCCTCTAGGCTTTTCATTAATAATTGGGCTTTCTTATGCTTTAATTGTCCCCTTTTTGCATCCACAAGCCTTATTTGTGTGTATTTTTTAGGATAATCCTACCAAATGGCTTTTAAAACATCAAAACCCTGAAAACCCACCTCAAATTCCTAAGGTGGGACTCATTCACCATTATTGGTAAATGAGTCCCCTTAGGTGGGACCCATTCACCCAAGGTGGTGAATGAGTCCCCTTTAACTCAAAAATTAACTTTAATTTAAATCTTTTGCGGGATTTTATTCTCCAAGATCCAATGTTAGCTTGTAGTGTTGTAATTTCAAGAATTCTTTCATAATTGAGTATAAATACAAGATTCTTTTACTCATTTTCATCTAAGACTTTTGTGAGAACATCCTAATAGAAAATTAAGTTCACACGAGAATTCAAGGTACTCAATGCTAGATTATTAAGATTTCAAGAGAATTCTTCAAGCATCAATCATCATGTCAAATATCACATCCTTCATGTTTGTTATTTTGCTCACAATTGTGATGTAGATTTCATGATCCAAGTAAACTTTACATTCAAGATCTATCTCCTTCAAGCAAGAATCAAGAACCACATCCATTATAGTCATTTCAAGCATAATCGCAACACTTTATTGGTAGGGTTTGGTGAGTTACAACATCTCATTTTGTTCATTCATCATTCTCCTCTATAGTTTCTTTCATTTGAAGGTTTAATTACCAACAAGGGGTTTGACCAAGGAAAACCCCTATTCTCTAACCCCACATCCATTTTTCCCTCTCTTTGTATGTGATTTGCAGGTCTAGGTTGCAGATTTATCAAGGAGCAAGATTGGAAAAGTTGTCATCAAGTTATCAAGATTGTGAGCAAACCTTAGAAGAGCTTGGAGAAGACCTATAGATTGAATTTTTCAGTTTCGGACCTAGATCTGAATCAAGAACAAAAGAGCAGATTGAGAGTTATAGAAGTCAACTTTGAATTTCTAGGAATTTGGAAGTGGACTGATTTGACAGTATTGGAAAATGAGTCCCACTATACCTACATGTCAAAGATTTTTGCAGATCTGAGTACCCATTTATCTTAAACCTGTTCTAGCACAGTTTCCTGAAACCAAACTGATTCACCCAAATTGTCGTATGAGTCCCAGTTGGCTTCAATAGTGAATTTTTTAGGATTCTAGGCCTCCATTCTACCTTCTCCAATTTCCCAAGTGCACATTTCCAATTTTACAGTTTTATATTGTTGTTTGATTGCATTTCTAGGTCATTCTTTAAAGAATTGCAACAAACTAGGGTTTTGCATTTTATCCTTCATTGCATTGTCTTTCCAAGTATAAACTTGGTGGTGAACCCATTATTGACATCATTCCATCCCCTAGAACATTCCCTTTGTCAGATTTAAATATCCTTTGCATTGAAATTTCAAGGGTTGTTCATGAGTGAACCGTGCCCTAGAAGAAAAAGTTGGACTTCTTTCCTTTTAGGTCTAAAACCCTAGAAGTCCTAGAGAGAGTCATCCACCCAATTTTTTTTCTTTGGTTCAGTTCCCAGATAACATCTGTATGGGAAAGAGAAAAAGAATGAACAAGAACCACCAAGATGCAATAAAAAGGAAATACAACTTCCTTTCTTTTTCAACTTAGAACCTAAAAGTAGTTAAATAGAGTCTTTTTCTTTCCTAAGGCCACATCTCTTGCATTGTCTTTATTTTTGGCCTCCTTCTGAGATAGCCTACCCACTTTTTTCATCCTCCCACTTTGGGTTTCTTTTTCTTTCTAGATTTGGAGTTGATTTGTGTCCAATCTTTAGTTGTACCTTTAGCAAGAGATGAAGAGAATCCCAACTAAGCCAAGGCATCCTTTATATTTTTGTTTTAGTGGGTGTGTGCAAGAAGTTGAGTCCACTTTTTGGCCAAAAAGTGGAAGTGTTTTCTCTGATTTTTAGAATTTTTTATATTTGACCTTCAAATTTGAAGCACTTAGAGATGGAATCTTAAAAAAAGTCACTAATAATAAAATGTAGTACTCAGAGTCTAGTTTCCATATATGTATTTTACTTCAATACCCAAATGATAACAATTAATTTTCAATATGTGTTTCTAAAAACCACTATTTAAAAGTCACTTTTTTTACCATACCATGTGTGTGTACGTCTTCCATGATATTTTGACCTAAATAATCCTATTTTTCTAAATCCTTTTGAGAAAAAAATTGTAACTCACTAAACCACATTTTTTATATTTTTTGTAAGATTTTATTGAATATTTTTTTCGTTAATTTTTTATTGGTCATATTTGTTGTTTTGGAAAATCATCATGTACATCATGCATAAGATTGCCTAAACTTATCTTTATTTTTCAAACTGAAAAGAATTGTCTAAAGTATGCTTTCGTATTAAAAAAAATTCAAAAAATTATGTTAATAAAAAGTTATTAAAATATTAAAAAACCCTGATATTTCAAGTTTATGGACCTGTTTCATCAAAACATAATTGAAAAATAGAAAAAATATTCTAATTGTAAAAAAAATTATGTATTTGGAATCTACACTATCTCATCTATAATGGGTTTTAATTTTGTCAAAACATTCTGCAAAAAAGGTCTGCAAACATATGTCCAAAGTCACTATTTTCTTGTGGCATTGGCATGACCTTCAAGTTGTAAGTCAAACCAATTCCAAAGCTTTGGGTCTCCAATCCTTTAACCAAACCTAAAAATAAAGAAAAAAACCCATCCAAAAATTCATATTTTAAAAAATGGGATCTTGTTCTAAAATGGGATCCCATTTCATAAAAAAATTATGCTTTTATGAAATAGAATCTCGTTTTGAAATGGGGTCTTGTTTCTTAAAAGCATAAAAAAATAAATTATGAAATGAAATCTTGTTTTAGAATGGGATCCCTTTTTGGTGTGGGGCCCCGAACCTAAACAGGATCTCGTTTATTGAAAAATGAGATCTCGTTTATTAAAAAACGGGATCTCATTTTGTTGAAGCCAATTTTGAGTTTTTTGCTAAGGAAAAAACTTCCACATTTTGTGGACTCATCTTCTTGCATTTACCCTAGTTTGAAGGCCCGACTATGAGTTGTCTTCATCAATCTATTTCACTTGGAGTGAATTGGGGGGGAGGAAAGCATTCTACTACATTTTTTAGAATCAATCTCACTCTTCTCCAGAACTTCATATTTATCTTCCATTTGGGTGTTACATATGTTTTTCGAAAAAAATTCAAAGTTTCCTTCCACTTATCCTTCCTAAGATTAGGATCGAGATCTTTCTCATTCACCTTTTGTTCACTCTCCATATCTATTTGAGGTTGTTCAAGGCTTTATTTGGGCCCCTTGGAGAGGGAGGTTGATTCTCCTTCCTAAGAATGAGGTTTTGGTGTAATAACCATTTCTTCTTTCTAGGGAAAATAGTTTATCCCAATGGGATTGGCTACATGCTCTTTGACTTCATTCAATTCCTTGTTGATTTCCACTATGGAAGAGCCCAAAACATACTCTTTCTCCCCTTCCTAAAGAGCCTTTAGTGGGATAGCATTCAAAAGGTTTGGGTTAGCATTCTCTTTCAACACCTCTTTATTAGATTGCGGGATGAAAATTTTCTTCAGACGCTCCTTTCCAATTTTGGAGTCTTGAACCCTTTTGTTATAGGTATCCTAAAAATGGGTGAACTTCTTATGAATTTGGAAAAATACTTTCGCATTTTCGTATTCGAAAGGTTGAATCTGTTTTTCAAACTTAGACTTCATGGCTACTGAGGTAGGGGGGATAGTGTTAACAATAACATTCACACAAATTATTGCAAACACCAATTTGGTCTTGAGTTGAGTGACCTTTTCAATATCCAATAGGCTCCCAAAGGAATCAACAATCCCCTTAAAGACACCATTATTCCAAAACTCCAAAGGAAGGCCTAGAAGGTGAACCCAGGTCATGGAAACCTTTCCTAGGTTAGCAAATGGGTCAAAACCTAATTTCCATTTATAGAGAGAATAATTTTTTTTTAAACCAATATCAAATTCCCAAGGCCCACCTATGAGTACATTAATCAAATCTTCATGCAAGACAAAGCTAAAGAGAAACGTACCCTTACCCATAGTACTAGTGGAAACACTGCCTTTAAGATTCCAAATTGAATCAGCCCATTTCCTTACCTAATATATGTTTAGACGATATGCCAAAAGATTTCCCACCAAAGATAGCTTCAAATTATTGATGGCTTCATTCATTAGCACATCAGGTACTTCCACTTCCAAACCATCAACAAATTAGGAGGCTGACTCCATACTTTGACTATCCATATGAAACAATATTTTACCCACAAGATTTTCCACAAAAGATATTGAATCCTCTTCAGAAAAAATGGAATCCAAACTATAGGAGGGAGACCTCAATATTTTTCCAGGGGTACAAGTTGTAAACCCCGCAAAAGAAGAGATGGCATGCTCCCAAATAACACCAGAACAAGGAACATTTTTTTTGGATGAGAGAGCCTATTTAGGCCCCATACTAGGTGACACATCAAAAAACCCTATGAAAACGTAGAGAATATTTTTAATCGTAGAGCGCACACAAGTATATTGTTATATTAGATACATAGTGTAGTTAAGAAAAAACACTGTATTCCTCTCAAAAGTAACATAGGATGTTTTGACTTAGTTTATTTATTTATTTATTGAAACATCCAAATAAAATTTCTTGAATATTTTTTAACTTATTGATTCATCTAAATGGAGTTAGAGAAAAGGAAAATATGTACCAATAAATTTATTTTTTGTATTATATATAGTATGAACAACAAGTTACATAGAGAAGAGTTGTATTACAACTACCTTTCCTTTTTCAATATAGTGTTGCTACTAGTCAAAGCTTCTTATACATATATAATATTAGTTTTTGATAAACTAATATAGAACCATAACATATACATAGTAGCCACCAAAAAAGGATTTTTATTGGTGTTTTCAATTAACTTACTATTCCAAATTTGCCTTGTTAACAACCATAGTCTGCCCCAAAATATTGTATATCGGATGATCACCATTAACCATAGTCAAAAAGATCATGTTGCTACCTGCCCAAGCTAATATCCACACATAGGTTACCCATACCATTAAAGCAAAAAGGTATGCCAAGTATCCAAAAAATAATCCAAGCAACTACTCCATATCCAAAGGTTGAATCCTCACTACCAATCAGATGTTTCATGCCCAACAGTGATTTTTTTGCCTCTATCTCCTCCTTGGTGAATTCTTTAGGCCTGAGAAGGGGTTGAGGGTCCTCCATCCTTGGTCACCTTCTCAATGAAATCCTTTTGAAAATTTCCCAAAGCCTGGAGAAAAAATTTTGAGCTTGGTTGTCTTGCCTGCCAAGTGGGCCCAAATATGACTTCCTGAAGATTTATCTACACTATACCTTCCTCCAACAACTTGAGGAACTTTAATTTTGGCACCTTCACTGTCATGGTAACCTGCAATGCAATATTATGCAAGCTGAGTCTTTTTTTAAACTTAGTAAGTGCCCTCAGTTTCCCATTAAATCTTTTATCATTTTGTGCTTTCCAAATATTCCACAAAATTTTAGTGGAGACACAAGACCAAAACATTTTTTGTTCCTTGCCAAATTTATTACTTCTGAATAAAATAATTTTGTTCAATCTAAATTTTCCATTAGTGCTCCAAACATCTAAGTTATGACAAAAAAAATCCATAACTCTTTCGTATATATACAATCAAAAAATGTGATTTATTGTCTCGGGTACCCTGCATAATCTACATATTTCAATGTCATTAGAGCTTATTTTATAAGGAAATCTATGGAAGATCAAGAGCCATCTAAAGCAAGCCTACTTTGGCTCAATAATTTTGGACCAGTTATTTAAAAAAAATTAGACCACTCATTGTTGCTAATGTTAGTATTCCACATTTTGTTTATGTTTTCATAAGTCACCTGCTACTTAGTGAGAGTATTGTAGATAGTTTTTTCACTGAGTTTGTTAATAGTGGTACCATTGGTCCATTGAAATTCCTTGAATTTCTTTGCATTAAGTCTGCTAATTACCATCCATTTCATTCCTTTGCAAGCCTCTCTTACAATAGAGTAGGTTCTCCATTGAGTTTCGGGGATGTTAAATTCAGTCCTCATTTGAGCCCAATATTTTAGAAAGCCATCTTTTAGAATGTATGAGAAGTTTTTTATTCCTTCGATATTCCATTTCTTGGTTGAGCATCCCTATAGGAGTGTCAAAGGCTTTTCCTTATGTTTGAGATTCCACCAAATAGACCTTTGTGTGTACAAAATATTTCCCTAAGAGAACTGGGAGTTAATTATGAACTCTTTAACATGCTCCCACACTTTCCAAATGCTCTTGAACACCACTGAGCCTTTGATGGATATAAGGTGCTGAAAAATAAGGTGGTCAATAAGGGGGATGTTTTTCCAAATTTTTGCATGTTTGGGGTTTTCTCTTTGGATATTGCTTCTAATTAACACTTTCCAAGGCTCACCACCATCCAGGGCCTTGAATATCCATTTGGAAACCAGTGCTATGCCTTGGATTTTTAATTCCTTCAAACCAAGCCCCCCATCTTCCTTGCTTAGGCAGAACCAACTCCATTTAACTGCATGCCTCTTCTTGGTGCCCTTACCATTTGACCAAAGAAACCTCTAAATATTTTTTTGAATTTCATCCACTTGGTAACTGTTAAACAACCACACCATGGAAAAATATAGGCCATAAGAAGAAACTATCTTTTGACAAACTTGAACCCTTCTTGCTAGTGGGAGGTAATTTCTATTCCATTTCTCAATCCTTCTTTTAATCCAAGTCAACATTTCTTTTAAGTTTGGGAATACCACAAATGGTATGCCCAAGTACCTTACCTATTTGTGTGGACCTCCCCATTGGATTTCACATTTATTTACCCACTCTAGAGGCTTGTCCTATGAACCCAACAAAATTGATTTACAGAGATTTTTTCTCCAGAAGCTTCACAAAAGGTATTTAGTTTCACCATTAGATTAGAAACATTTTCTTCCTCCATCAAGGGGAACAAATTTTTTTTGTCGATGAATTAAAAATTCAACAAATCATCATTATTTGGAAGTGACATGCCTCTAACATTAGGTGAGAGCACATTGGTTCTAAGAACATAGTATAAGGCATCTGAAGAAGTCAAAAACAATGTACGGGCCAAAGGGAAATCTTGTCTAATTGAACTTTTCAAGGAAAACTATTTTGTAAGAGATCCATTTACATCTACTTGTACCATTGCATCCTTGAAAAATGTGACAACCATGTTACAAAAGGCTTTAGGGAAGTTGAAAGCCTCAAGAGTGAGCCTGATGAAGGTCCATTCAACCTTGGCATAAGCCTTTTCAAAATCTAGTAGTAGGATAGTAGCCTCCTGATTAGATGTTTTTGCCCAATCTAGTGCATCCCAACTAGTAATGAGGTTTTCCAAGATGTACCTACCCTTAATGAAGCCTATTTGAGTGATACTAACGAGCTTAGGAAAAACATTTATCAATCTTCTTGCCAATACTTTTGCAAGGATTTTATAGGATACATTCAACAAGGTTACGGATCTCCAGTTTTTAATTTGAGTCTTGTCACCTTCTTTAGGGAGTAGTTTTATAATGCATTTGTTAATACCACTCCCCAGGGAGCCAACCTCCAAATCCTAATTGTACACTAAGAAGAGGTCATCAATTATCCAATCCTTAAAGGTCTAGTAAAAATTTGTTGTGAGACCATCAACCCTAGGGTATTTTTTATTCTACATGGATTATATTGCCCTTTTTTATTTCTTCTTTGGAAACCTCACTACCTAGCTTCTCCACCTCTTCCCCCTCTAGCTTCTTAGAGATGACACTTATAATTAAGTTCCTTGCGCTATTGCATCCTTTCCCACAATTTTTTAGATGAGAATAGGTTCTTGTAGAAATTTAAAAAGTGACCCTTGATTTCTTCCTAGTCACTAACTGCTCCCCCCATCAACCTAAACTTGCTCTATATATTCCTTAAAGTTTTTCTCTCTAAGAAGCTTGAAAAAAAAAATTGACCCTTTCTCACCACTTTCAAACCATTTGAGCCTAGATCTGACTTTGAGACCCTAATTTATTTACTTTTAGAGCCTTCTCAAGGAATCTTTGGAAAGAACAAGCTTGTTATCTAACCCCTCATTTGTGACGTTCTTCTAAAGCCCATCCTCTACTTGTAATAGTTCTTCCTAAAGAAAACCTTCCTCTCTCCAAATGTCCATCTTTTTATTTTTACCTATTATCTAGAATAAGGTTTTCCACCCCTTTACATTTAGGTTCCACCTTTGTATGGCACTTAGGTTCTTATGCATGTAGTTGTTTATCATTCTGAGTGTTTTAATAGCATCTATACAGTCCTTGTCTTGAAGAAACTTGGTGTTAAGAAGGAAGCCCCCACATTTTCTCCTCTCACCCCTAGGCCCCTTCTTGAGTAAGATTCTTATTTTGATGGGGTGGTGTTCTGAGAGAGTGTAGGGTTGTACTTAAACCTTGCACTCGTCTCTGAGAGATTTTGGAAGAAAGAAATCCTTGTTTATATAGAACCTATCTAGCCTACAATAAATCCTCTGACTACCTTTTTGTGCATTGCACAAAGTGTACCATATTATAGGGAAGTCCTTTTTCTACCCCTCCATTGGATCTAACAGCTTGATTTTTCTCTTCATTTTTGACCAATAGTATTTTTCATTCCCTTTCCATTCCATGTCAATCCCACCGAACTTGTCTTCTTGGTTTTCTATCATATTGAAGTCTCCTCTGAGGATCCATGGGATATTTTAAAGTTCACACACCCATTTTCAAACATTTATTCTCTCTCCATACTCATTTGGAGCATGGATTGAGTAGATACCAAAGGAGAATTCTCCCTTTTTCAGTAATACCCACAAGCTCTATTATATGGGGAAACCCCATACTTGGAGACATACTATCCCTATTCTTTAGAAAGGATAATCACAACCCCCTACCTTTCTGATGATGGGTGACAAAGTGGATGGACTCCCTCCAAATGAAATTAAGGCTGGTTTCCAGCATGAAGCTAGTTTCTTTAAGTTCTTGCAGCAGCAGCACATCTTTATCCCTACACTAACTGAGGAACCTTCTAACAATTTGTTTCCTATCAAGAGATTCCAACCCCCTTATATAACAAGATAAAAAATTAAGTCATTTGGGCTAGGTTTTAGGGCATGCTCCTTTTCAAGCTCATTTTTTTCAAAACATCTAGGCACCTTCTATTCCACCTCCATCCTTTTGGGTATTGTACTTGAGATAACCGCACTGAGCTTCTTCCTCTTATGTTTGGAAAGATGCTTGAGGTTTCCTTTCCTTGCTAGGATTAGAGTTTTGATCCCTTTCCTTGGACTTCCCCTTGGCCTATGAGTCACTCCTTCTTTAGCCACCCCCTTAGAGACTCCCTTATAATTTGTCTCCCCTATACCCCTTAAAGCCTCAATGTCCCCTATGGGACAATTTCAAACAACATGGTTTACCATATTTTTGTTCTCTACCTCTCCCTAGAAGGAGGGAATATTTTCAAATGCTTGGACCCTTGTGTTACCAAGATAACCAGCCTCACCACCACTTACATCCTCTACTGTACCATTGGTGCACTAATTACAATCCCCTCTGGACCTACCTTGAAAACCATCCCCCTCCATAGACTGGTTTGCAACTAGTCCATCGATGATATCATTTTGGGTATAGGTGGGCTGAAGGTTAGTTTCCATGGAATTCAGAATATCTTTGACCATGCTGGGTCTATCCTCCAATTATTATGTTACTCCAAATTTTTCTAAGGTCTACTTTATGAATACTAAAATATTTTTTAAGTATGACTAACTTTTAGGGACAGAGTCCCTTCCTACCCCATCATCTTTAGGATTTTTCCTTAGTTTTTCCATTTCCAGCTATTGGACATTATTTTTCCAGCCTTTATAATTAGCCCCCTCCACAACATAACCTGTGTTGGTTAGGGATTTATCATCACAAGTTCAAGTTTGGGGAGGTATAGTTTTACCCTCATGTGAGATATACAAAATATCTCGCTCACCACAAGAATTATTACACCCTCCCTCTGAAACTTCTTTTGTTGAGGGGTCATCAAACACCTTAGAGTCTTGCTTCATTTATAGGGCATCCATATCCATACTTTCATAATTACTTTCCAAATCAAAATCAAGATCTTGAATTGAGGCCTCATAGAGTTCCTCATCCCCCAAGGAGCTCACATATATGTCACTAGACCAAGGCTTTGACATTTATTTTAGTATTTCTATCACCTCTTTATTACTGTTAGTGTTATTGGTTAGGAATTCATGCCCACCCATGGCACTTCCATCTTCAAATTTTTCAAAGATCCTCTTACCATTTTCATTATTAACAAGTGGGAAGTTGTTAGTAGAAAAAAATTGATTAGATCCCAGATTAATCTCTTCTTCGCTAGCATTGTTAGGGCTATGGGGCACATCCTTTGTTGAGGTTTTGTTTTTATCCCTCAACGGTTCTTTTTGCCTGCTTGTCATTTGTCGATTAGAGGTAAATTTATTCTTATGTGACCTCTTTTGTAGAGATAACAAAAGTTTAGCCCACCTAGCACTTCAAGGGCATATTTGGCATCCCCGCTATCCAGTTTCAGCAGCAAGGCATCTGGAAGATCCATCCCAAGCCAGATGGATACTAGAACCCTCGCATTCGCATGAGGTAATGTAGACTTAGTGTTGTCAATTCTTAGGACCTTTCCATAAGGTTCTAGCAAAAGGGGAATAAAATCCTGAATTCTTGGTGGCACATTTTTAACCACCAACCACCTAGGGCTCGATAGAGCCAATATTTCATCATTTAGGGCCTCTAGAAAGCGTGACACAGCCCAAAAAATGTTATTTACTATGTTCCAAAAAAAATTATTTAGTGTTTTACATTGAATTTCATGGTTCCTGAGAAATATTAAATACAATCCCTTTTATATCATTCTACAATATGAGAAATAGATCCCTAGTTTTTTCCCCCAAATATTAGCCAACCATTCATCAATGTGTTTTCAAATTGGGACCTTGTTAATGTCCACAGCAGCCAAAAAAATCCCAACATTTTTCAATTTAACATCTTACCCACATAATACATCTACCAATTTATAATTTGGAATCAATATGTTGACTTTAGGGGATCCAAGAGGGAACTTACCTCTTTTGCATTCCCCATCTTCTTCTCCCCCTCCTTCTTGCATAATAAACCTCATGCCAACTGGAAATGCCACTTCTTCACCCACGACGATATCATGAAATGGCTGAGGCTACGAATGGCCTGCCACACCAGGGTTTGGTCTTTCCTCCTTGCCATTGGGGGGATTTGTATCCCCATTCATCATTTTTTATATTGGCCCCCCAACCTCACATGGGCGAGGATAGAGACAAAAAATTTCACACACAAAAAGCATATGAAGTGTACACCATCTCACACCACCACGATAAGGTAAGTGTGGAAGAGGACTAGGCCTCCCCCACTCCCATGAGCCAAGGGTCATTTCAACCCCTTGAGTTGTAGATCCCTCTTTTTTCGTCCCTTCTTGTTCTCTTTTTCTTTTTTCGACAATAAAAAATAATAAAAATAAAAATATTTTCACATAACCCTATGGTAGAAAATATGAAAAAATTCATTCAAAATCCACCATACAAAAGAATAGATAAATTCTCCATCAAGATCAAACAATATATACCCTATGAAAACCCTCAAAGGGAAAAACTTAGCCTCCAAAATAATCCACCATTAGTTTATTATTTATCATAATGTACTTACAAATTTTTCATGAATACTAACATTAAGATTTTCCTATGCATCCTCCATGTGTCTAAGAATAATGGGAAACCATGTAATGACACATCCCATTACATGCTTTACATATAAACTCTACAAGAGACCTCAATATAAATGAAAACTAAACCAACCTCTAAATACATGTTTTATTCTATATAATCAAGCTCACACAAAACCAGTAGATTGTATTAGCAATATACCATGTGTCTCAAAACAATGAGAGAAAAAAACTATTGACCCCCTAGTACTAAGTTTTTTTATTGTTAAATATTTTTCAAATAAGCAACCCACACATATAATATCTATCCAATTTTACAATACAACATTAAAAATGGAACCAAATAAATATTTAATGTGGCTAAAAACATCTCTAAAGATTCACCACAAATACTTATTTTACATAATTAAAATTTACTCTCTTATTCAAGACAAATTTTTTTCTTGGCGTTCTCTCACTTTTTTTATACATTGCATAAGAATAAATAAATAAAATATATCAGCATAGCCATCCATGAAACCAAATGAACCTCCATCATGCTCTTGTGCTCCATCAAAAAACCTACAATAGAATCCAAGGTGACTTCCATCTCAAATAGGAACATTTCACATCCTCTAACATGCCATCTATAGAAGAAAAAGGATAAGACAAGGTGAATATATAGCAATCCAAAGGAAACAACATCAAATCTGTGTGATAACAAAGGATTAAAGCTATCTCTAGGGGAAAATGCACATGAATGCAAGTAGTAACTAGAACAAATTCTAATACATCCAATTATCTCTACCTTGAAAGTTATAAAAAAAATTAGTGTTATCTCATAGAATTTGCACCCTAGCTAAGTTACAAAACTTGGCATTCTAGAGGAACATGGGAAGACCTCTAAATCTATGGGAAAATTGTAAACAGAGGTCAACCTCCAGAGAAGGTCGGCTCCCCAGTTGGTTATCACCTAGAACTACCAATTTTGTAAAGGAAAAGGGAAAAGGAATGCTTCAAAAGGGAATACTAAAACTAAAAGTAACAGGTGATACACCAAACTAACAAGGATTATGAAAGTTCAGACTTTCATACACTTGAACACTAATGATAGAATTTAATTCACACAACTTATTATTTTAAGTTCATGCATAAGATTTTCACAAGAAGGTTTGAATACATTAGATTTTAAAAGGGAAAAACATTTTCACAATCTAAAAGATATAAGCAATATCAAACACAATTTTCAACCTACATAAAAATACTTTTGCAAAAAAGGCATGAAAACATGAGACAAAACCACAAGGAGATTAAAATACCTAACTATTCATTTGATCAATCTCTAGGTAATACACTATGCTGCAAGAATAAGAAGGCAAGATTGAGTCCAAAATATCCAAGGTGTTATATGTATTTCATATCCAAAAAATGAGTTACAAAATGATGCCAAAAATCTATCAAGAGGACTCCAAAAGTCACTAACCCAGAAAATTATATATCAACAATTAATTACAAATAATTCACTCAAGTGAATTTATCCAACTCCTAACCAAACTCCATCAAAATAGCACTTGGAAGCTTCTTGGGTTGGATGCACCAATAAATCCTAAAATCTAGCAACTACATCTCCTCCACAAAGGCTCCAAAGTATTGAAAAGGTCAAATTTGACCATATCAAACATGAAGGCACAATAAACCACCCCTATATGCTCTCAAATCCTCCAACAAGATGAGTAAAAAGTACTTATATGTTCTCCACATGTTTTCAAATCTTTCTCAACTCCCCTATATGCTCTCCACAAAACATCAAGGCTCAACAAGATCATTTAAGGCATTTCCATAGCATTTTACATGTCTTTGCATTAAAAATAGCAATATGACTTAATAATTTATAATAACATCATTAAAGTCAAATTATTTACATTCTGAAATAATGCAAAAACAACTAAGGGCTCGACCCATGTGAGAAAAAAGAAGAAAAACATAAGTCTTTAAAAGACTTCATAGCATGTAAAGGCGAAAATAAGACCCAAGGTCTTATCCCACACAACATATTAGTTGCTTGCTTTATTTTTAAAATCAAAGGAAAAAAAGAATTCTATCGATATGCATTAGGGTAAAACCCTAAAAGGAAAAAAAAAAGCAAAAAATACAAGGCATATTCATTTAGTTTCGAAGCTTCTAGAGGAAGCTTGGTCGCCGACAAGGGTTTTCAAATAGAGCTTCTTGAAGATTTTCATGGTAGATTTTACAGCTACAAAGGGATTTTTTTTGCATTTCCTATAGTTTTTCCTCCAAAGAATCACTGGTAAGTCATCTTTAGAGTAATAACCTTAATTTTATTTGTCTCCTGACTGCTTAAGCCACAGCCTCAATGATTTTCTTCACTCATTTTGTGTGATTCCTCTTCAATCTAGGCACCATGGAAATCAAGTGCTTGGACTTTGTGAAAGCATTTCTGACAGGAATACTTGAGAATAAAGTAGATACCAACTAGTTAAGTATTTTTTCATACAAAAAATGAATGAAATCCTAAAATTCCTCCTTTAATTTGATGCACATAGAGAGAAATGCATTTTCTAGTTACTTTTATGCATATTCTGAGTAGACACATTTCTTTAATCTGGGATTCACAACTCGTTCTAAGTTTTTTGCATTTGAAATTTTTTGGGCTTTGAGAATTTTATCTATGATAATTTATTTTTGAATCTTTTTGAAAATGGTATAAAACCCAAGCCATGGATTAAAATGATTTGTGGTTGCTTTTCGGTCCCTTCTTCTTTTGAAATTTGAGTTTTCCATTTTCATTGATTCAAAACCCATTTTTCAGGTCAAGGGTTTATTGTAGCTTACTTTGTGATGCTTACCTTTTCTACCATTTTGCAAAAAGACTAAAGATTTAATAAAACCCTAGGCTACGGGTTTCATTGTGTTACCATTTAGTTTTTCTAAAAAGAAATGGCTCCTCTGTAATGTTCTCCTCATTTCTGAAGCACAAACTATGTTTCTCCACTTCCATATATGGTTGTGTGCTATCATCCAGTAGTGTCATAATCACCTTCACCTTATGCTTGGCCTATGGGTTTCATTCTTTGAGGTCATGGAATTTTTTGTATTTGTCTTCTAGGTTTACCCTAAACTTGTGGCATTTCTTCTAGCATACCACGTAGTGGCCTAGATTTGTGCTCCATTTTAAATTCCTTTCTAACTATTTTAAACTTTTCCTTTCTTGTGAGAGGCTTCAATTTCTCACCAAGTTCTTCATGGTTGAACTTTTCAGCTTCAGAAGTACAAACTACCTTACTTTGCACTCCTTTTGGACCACACATTGTTAGGTCTGCATGAAGAGGCATCTTGAGTACTTCTCTTCTAACAAGATCTTCCCCAAAATATAGATAATCCATTAAGACTATTGACGAAGAGAACCAGTTGATTTTCAATGATGTAAGTACACTCCAGGCTTATCATACAGCCTCCCTCCTAGCTACTGGATTATTGAATATGATTTTCCCTAGACACTAAACATATAACTTATAAGACCATATCAAGGAAAGAGGAAAATTGTGTAGCCATTTAGATCCAGAGGAAAGGTGAATGTATATAGAATAACCTCATTCTCCATTGACAAAAAGGAATATCTTCTAGTGAATGATATTTTGTAGAATTTTGGTAGACTCATAGAAGAACAATCCATCAAAAACTCGAATCAACAGGAGCAACCCTACCTATTGCACCTTGCCCAAAATTTGCAGTCATGGTATCGATGTTTTAAATAGTAGTGTAAAGCACTTTGAAAACTAGTAGACATAGCCCCTTCTCCAATGCTTGAAGTTGAAAATACTCAAAATAAAAAAATTCACTATCTCTGTAAATGAAGGTCTACAAAAGTAATCTCCTATAGGAAGTCCTTAAATAATAGAGCAAAAATATCCATAATGAGTAGAATGGAAAACATAGGAACCCTCCTCTTCCTTCAACAAAGTCACTTGATCTGCATAGTCCAACCCCTTGCTCCAATCCATGTTTCTTGAGAATTAATATCAACATAACATATTGACTATCAAGCATTATCATGTTATCACAAAACTTTCCCTCATTTCATGGTGACTCATGCATTTCAAAATGAGAATCCTAAACTTCTTGCTCTATCATAATGAAAACCTTTTGTCACTATCCACTAATGAAGGATGGAAAACCCCCCTGTATAGCTTACTAACCATTTCTATGTTTATTGTGCTTTAAGTAAATGCTAACATTTTATTTAAGAAACTTTTTCCACTGTGCTTAATCTTTGCATCCTCTACACTTTATCCTTTGCCTGAACCAGTGTCATATTTTACTTTTAGCACCATCTATCATATCTTACAACTGGGAAAACTTCACTACCCCTGTTGTCATGATATAATGCTTGAGCTTAAAAGACCTTACTTTCATTATCATGATTCTCTATACCTTTTAAAACTATCATTTCCACTGGAAAACTAAAATTCCATTACTTTATCAAGAGTAACATGTGGGACTAAACAAAATAGAATAGATATGCCAAGAGATATAAAGGAACATTAAGATTCTAAAAATAGAGGTTCTTGTAGAATAAATAACTTCTATTCGCCAAGGGCCTGTCATTTTCCACTATATTTGTAACATGAATTTTTTTTGTCCTTGTCTTTTCAAAAATAAATCTGTCCTTCTTAATTAGTGAGTCAATTTAACAAATATGTGTGTCATTTATGATAATAGGGAAAACCTCCTATCATAGATTACAAAATACATGCTTATGATAAATATGATCCTTTGCACTCATCTGACATGTGTGATTGAGTCATACTTTCTCTTCTAACATCATTCTCACTATCCACATGATCTGAGATTACAATCATATAAATTGCCTTAAACATTGACTCTATTTTCTTTGATAGTCCTTCATAAATTTTTTCTTTCATGGATGAGCACATCAATGCATTTATGCAGTCTACTTTGATACATATTATTGCATGCATTATTTATGATTTCCCTAAGCAAGTATATGCCATCTAGGACAGTGAATAAAACTCATTATCATAAATGATGTACACTTGTTTGAGTAAAACATAAAGAGATGATTTATCTAATGGATTATCTTTCAATTTTTCTTTAAATCATAACAAAGCACGCTAGGCTCAACCCTTGTGGGAGCCAAATTTATCCCATGTTTTGTAATCAGATGAATTAAAAAAACAACATTACTTTTCCTATCCTTGCATATGAAGCAAACAAGTTAGAAAAATATGTGCATATGACAAAGATATTTGGTATTCCTATTTTTTTCTAAACATTCATGATGCTAACTTCTTTAGTACACTGTAGAATCATATTGTATGTTTATAGAGTTATGTGCATATATGGATTAAAGACCTTCCATTTCTCTAACAAAACCTTATCTCTCGGATGTAGGCAATTAGGAGCGGCAAGGAAATGACAACTGGATGCAAAATGAGCAAAAGACTAACCAAGATCAAGAAAACTAACTAGAACCAACCATTCAGGCAATGGTTGGTCTCTCTTCCCTATATGTTCATTACTTTGCAATATCTATAAATGTATAATATTTTATTTTCTTTGCATTAAAGTAGTTAGTCTCATGGCTTGTGTGAGACCTTATACGCTTACTTTGTCAATAAAGATTACTTTGAAAAGATTTGTACAATCCTTCTTACATTGTATGCATAAGCATAAATGCAGTTCAATAATGTAGTCTTCTATTTTTTTATTTTTACACACAAATGAAAATAGCAATACTAAAATGAACCTTTCTTTTATTTAAAAAATCCAAGAGCTCTACCTGATTGAGCTAATAGTGAAATTAGGTAACAAGTAGAATTCATGTCAACAACATATCCAATCCATAAAATACAATCACAAGGTCCTTGTATAAATTTTCTAATGAAGCACATACATATAAAGGATCTCCCACTACATGGGTAATGCTAAATCTAAAAATAGATCAAGGTATACCAAGTCTACCAATCAAAAAACTTATACCAAAATGTGGCTAATAATAAATACCATGTAGTAAAAAGAACATCCACCAAGAACCACACATTCAATAAAAATCATCAAATACTCTCTCACAACTAGTCTCTCAAGTTCTCCAACACTCAACAAAAGTAAGAGTTTAAAGAGCCCCCATGTTGATACTAAGAAAATAAAGTGGAATAAAAAATATTACCATAAACATAGTTATCACAATGGATCCATACAAACATGAATTCCAATTACAAGTGAACATGAACCTCCAAGGAGAAAAACATGGCCAAAGAGATCAAACTTTCAAATCATATCACATACAATGTCCTTGCCAAGTAAGATATTTATAAAAAACCAACTGAAAATCCTTAACAACACACACTATTCAATATCATAGGTAAAAAAATGTATATTTATCTCATATAATCAACATTGATATAAGCCTCTCAAACCAAGGAAGATCAAACTCAAATCCTTTTCCACAATGAATAAATTATCCCAATAACATCTCCTAAAGTCCTCATAAATTACATCATAAATCGAACTCATATACACAAGGAGACAAAATTTCCAAAAACTCCTTAAATAAAATTGTTGGTGAATTTTTCTATATTTACCCCTATCTCTAAGGTTCTTACCAAACTATAAATAAAGTGATCAATCTTCTACACATGGAAAATACATATCTTTTATTTAGGAATTGGAGAAAGGCCATTGAACAAGAATTTAACCTCTTGTAAAATTTGAGCCCTAACAATCTTGTGAGGGTGATCCTAGAGATCTTTCAAAGGATAAAAAAATCAATCCCTAAAATTAATCCCCACAAATTATGACATTGTACTTTAGCACTAATTGCTAGTTGTTATGAAAGATTACTTCGTTCAATTTATAAATTGTGTCTATAGTCAACTAGCTAAATGATGCAACTAATGATAATTTTTGTCACAAAACCCTTAATATATGTTTACTAAAAATACCTTAGAACATCATTAACCTATTAAAATATATCTTTAAAAAAATTAGGGTTGATAAGAGTCATAGGATCATAATGGTTTTAACATGAATTTATAACAATGGGTTGTGCATAATGACATAATATGTAAAACTATAAATAAATAAAATATGTAATATCGAAACTTGGATACCCTTATAATTTAACTATTTTTTTGTGTTGAATTACTTTTCCATTCCCTTAGTGTTTTTGAACTAGATTGTATTATAATTTTTATTTCACATGGATCTTAGGCCTTCTTAGTTGTAGTTACTTTTTGGTGTCACTTTTTTGTTAGGCCTATGTTCTTCTAATCTTTCATCATTTTGAGCCCAAACTATTTGGACACTAGTGCATCACATGGAACTACACATCTTAGGCTATCATCTTTTGAGAGTTTCTCATTTGACAGTTATTTTCTTTTTTTTCACTTGTCACCTTCCTAGGTTAGTATATGATTCAAAATGATTCCAAAGAACTTATCACCCCGTTCATGTTTCCTTCTCTCTATTTTTGAATCTCATCTTTTATTTTGTCTCTCTTGGCTCTCTCTTTTATTTTATTGCACTCAATAACTTGTTCCAACTCTCTAAAGTTCTTATAGTAACCTCTTTTAACCTCTCCTTTCCTTTTTGGCTCCTTCAAGCCTCTACATGTAATATTGTTCTTTTTTCTTATTGTTATTATATAGCATTCTTTTATTTTTCCATTGAGCACTATGGGATTATTCACATCCTACAATATTTTATTTTAGTCACTATTATTATTTATAGATGTCATTAGAGTAAGAACACACACTATTTTTATTTTGATCTATCTATCTTGGCTACTGAGGAGGTAGAAATACCAAAGTAGGGACTTGATTAAAGAAAATCCCAAAACTTTTCCTTTTTTGTGCTTATAGGTATTATGAGAGTGTGTCATTGCATGGAGGTTTGCAAGTGTTTTATTGTTTGTAAATTTATTTTTATTGTTTATTTAATTATAAATTTAATTATTTATTTTATTTGTTTATATTTTCATTGTATAGTATTTGCTAGTGCATTTTATTTCTAGTTTTTCATATTAAGTGAAAACCGAAGTCATATTTTTATGATCTTTAGACACTTTTCTATATTTTTTTAATGTAAATGACAATGAAATACACAGCTGTCAACATCATACATCAGTATCTTCGGTAGTGACCTCCTCTTGTTGGCTTGAGTTCCTCTTTTTGTTCTCTTTTTATCTCTATAACACATTTTTATAAATTATTGTTTTATTTTTAGAAAATATTTTTTTATCAACTTTCTTCTATCATTAAATCCCTTGATCTAAAATAATGTACATAGGTGACCAAAATCTTAGGAATATACTATTGTAGAAGAAATTAGCAACCAACTCCTCTCTATTAAATTTTAATCCTTGCACTTCAAAAAATTGGCGATATAATCAATACACATGAGAATGTACACCTTACCTTTATATTTTGATTAAATTGATCCAATGAAATATAATCCTAATTTTTCACAGTTTTTCGCACTTAGGGCTTTTAAGAGGAAGTGTTGGCATAGTGCAACTCGGAACGATCAAGAGAGATGGGATGCAAAATAAGACCTTTCCTATTATAAAACTACCTATCCAAATGTGTTGGCATTGTGAGTTCAGTTCAATGATGCACCAAATGAAAATGATGCTTTCCTACAACTTTTTGTTGAATGCAAATGACAATTTTTCAACTGTTGTAAAATTGTCGCTACAGATAAATGGATTGCAGATTTTTAAAAATTGAGAGATATTATTATGGAGGGAGCCTACACAGCCCTACAGGCTTAGAAGAACCATTTTTTAGGTGTAATAGATTTTGAGAAAGTCTGTCAAAATTTGGTAGTTTTTTGCACTTAGGGCTTTAAGAGAAAGTGTCACCATAGAGTAAATCATAATGATCGAGAGATATGGAGTGAAAAATATGACCTTGAATAGAATAAACCCACCCACTTGGACATTTTTGTGTTGACAGTTCAATCCCATGACATGTGGAACAAAAATTGTGATTGCTTGCAACTTTTCATTGAACACAAATGATGATTTTTACAACTTTTGAAAAATTGTCACCATGGACAAATGGATTGGAGATTTCAAAAACTAAGATAAATTATTATGGAGGGACCCTAAATGACCCTATAGTTTTAGAAAAAAATAGGTTCTAGGGATTTTGAGAAATAGTCCATCAAATTTTGGTTTTTTTTCACACTTATGGCTCTTAAGAGAAAGTGTCAACATGTGCAAATTTGAACAATTGTGAGATATGGGGTGTGAAACAAGACCTTGCATAGTGTAAACCTACCTAGTGTATGTGTCAGTGCTATTGTGTAATGTCCCTAACATAAAATTTTAACAAATACTGATTTATAGATTGTATTTAATACACATCAATAAATGAACACAAAGATAGTACTCCAATATATAGATAAACCTAAAAATTTCATTCACATATATGATATATCCATTGCTTCTCACAAAAATGATTTGGAATGATATACAAGATTGCCACAAATCAACAACAACATTACCATCTTCTTTACAGATCCCTTCAACCTCAAATGTAATCCTTGAATGAGAATGGCCTTTTGAACCAAAGGCATTTCATCCTCTGATCCTAGTGAACATTGGGTTTTTGTCCAATGAACACAAACTCCTATGGGTTTTCACCCACATAAGGGACTAGAATACAAGAGTTCAAAAATAAAAGAAAAAAGACATAATAATATGATACCATTACATTAATTGACTTCTTATATATATATGCTAATAGTTTCCCATAAAGAATAGGTCGGTCTTGAGCCAAAATAGTGCCAAAGCCTAGAATTTGAATTTCACATGCTACACTAGGTCAGCCTTAAGGCCAAAGTAGATTCCTTTACAGTTAGTGTACCACTATGTGGACATATCCACATGCTTCCCTAGCCCCTTCCTCCTTCCAAAAACTCTGTAATTGATGTTTCATGATCCAAATGTGTCTTATCCATTATTCTTGCTGAAGTAGGTGTAATTTTCCTGACATAGTCATTTTTTGATAAAAATATATTTCTGGTACCTGATCCATTTCCCATGAGATTTGGGTGTGATGTGTAGGTGTCATTGTGAATTCTATGTTCCAAGATACAAGCTATAATGTGCTTCTATGGAGGAATACAAAGGGATTCTTGAAATAAATTATGTTCCAATACATCAATCCTGGACTAACGATTTTTTGATGGTGATATCTTCCTTATATAAGACCTATTTCCCATGGGCTCTAGATATGATGGATAGTTGTTATTGCAGATGTTAGTTTATAAACCACAAGTCAAGGTTTACTCTTCCAAAGAAATGTGGTAGGACTCAAAGATTCCACTCTCCAATCATATTTTTGTGAAAAGTGACATGACATATTGGTTTAGTCCCCATCACATGGAACAAAAATTATGATTGCTTCAATCTTTTCATTGAACATAAATAATGGTTTTTGCAACTTTTAAAAAAAATCACCACATACAAATGGATTGGAGATTTCAAAAAGTGGGAGAGGTTATGTTGGATGGACCCTACATTCAACCCTATATGTTTAGATGTAACATTTTTATATGCCACAAATTCTAGAGAAATAGCCTGTCAAAGTTAGGTAGTTTTTCACACTTATTGCTCTTAAGAGAAAGTGTTGGCATAGTATAGATCATAATGATCAAGAGAGATGGGGTGCAAAATGGGACCTCGCCTAGTTTAAAACTACCCATGTGGATGTTTTTATATTGTCTCTTTAGTCTCATGATGCACAAAATAAAAATTATGCCTACTTGCAACTTTTCATTGAACACAAATGACAATTTTTGCAACTTTTGAAAAATTATTGCCACAAAAGAATGAATTGGATATTTCAAAAATAGAGATATATTATTATGGAGGGACCCTATATGACCCTATAGGTTTAAATAGAACAAATATTTTGAGAAACAATCTATCCAAATTTGGTATAGTTTTTTGCATTTAGGGCTCTTAAGAGAAATTTTTGGCATAGTGTAGCTTCAAAAAATTTGAAGAGATTAGGTGAAAAATAAGACCTTTCCTAGAATAATTCCACCCACTTAGATGTGTTGGATCTATTGGTTCAGTCCCATCACACACAAAATGAAAATTATGTTTTCCTACAATATTTCAAGCTCTTAAGAGACTGTGTCAGAATATCATAGACCAAAAAAAATTGAGGGAATTGGGGGACAAATAGATGCCTTATCTAGCATTCACCTACCCACATAGATGTGTTTGAATAGTCAATTTTTCCCCATGATGTACAAAACACAAAAAAAAATTCTTTCCATAGTTTTATTGCTCTCAATTGACACTCTTTGCAAGAATGTATTTGCATTGTTGGCATGGTCAAATAGTGTTGAGTTGACCAAAATTGAATAGATAATGTGGAGGGACCTCATATCTACTTTTTCTAGAAAAAACATATGTGTGCATGCCACTAGCTCCAAAAACTACTATCATAGTTTGGAAAAAAATCTCTTAGGTTTCTTAATAGACTGCATCAAAATAGTGTACACCAGAATGATCATGTGACTAGGGGAAAGAACAGAGGTTTCCCTAACATTCACCCACCCACCCAGATATTTTAGTGTAGTTAGTTTTTTCTCATGACACACAAAACAAAAAATAATCTTTTTTATATTTGCACTACTCTCAACAGACGCTTTTTAAAAGAGTGCATTCATTGTTCACATGGTCAAACGTGTTGAGTTGACCAAACCTAAGAGAGTTTAATGTGGAGACCTATATTCACTTGTATATCTAGAAAAAAACATTTCTACAAACTATGAGTTATATTAACTACTCCATCATAGTTTGGAAATATCTTTGTCTCACAACTCTTAACAGTTACTAGTTATTTTCAAGGGCCCAAATCTTCATATGATTAAAGATTGAATGCAATTTTTTTGTGAGTTCATTTCATATGAATTTTCTAGAGTTGTAGGAAGTGATCCTAGATTACTAATAGAGTGCACATAGTTAAATTATTCTCTCAACTATATACAACCATATATTTTATCTTCAAATCCCAACCATTTATTCTCCTATAGTCACAAAAATAGTACACCACACCTTGGAGGAATAGAGCACAAGGATAGGGTTCCTATTCCACACTTGCTACACTCAAAGACACCTTAGAGATCTCAATCCAATAAAGAATGGAGGAAGAGATCTAACAATAAGGTATCCTATGGGCTAAAGATGATTTAATGAGAGGTTCACCACCAAGTAAGGACTTGGAAAAACAAATGAAATGCAAGATGCAATGTTTAAACCCAGTTTGATGCAATGCTTCACTAAATGGCCTAGAAATGTAAATGAAACAAAATTGAAAGTTGTAAAATTGAAAGTGTGCACCTGGAAACTTGTTGGAGATGGAATGGAGCTCTAAAATCCTAAAAATGCTAATTTTTAAACCTAGTGGGACTCATTTTCCATTCTAGGTGAATCATTCCCAGATCTAGGTCTCTACATAGGATCAAGTTTCGACCAAATGGGTATCCATATCTGCAAAGATCTCCAAAACACATCTACAGTGGAACTCATTCACCTCTTGTGGCAAATGAGTCTAGTTTAACTTTTTTGGAAATTCAAAGTTTGGATATGCTCAATTTGTTCCTCCAAGTGCCCACATCCAAAACTCCATTTTCAGGGTTGTAAATGATGTTTTAGTGAATATTATGTTGAAATGCACAAGACAACTAAGAGGGAGGGTGAATCAATTGTAGCAGATTACTTTTACTTCTAACCTTAATCAATTCCACTTTAGCTTAATCTGTTATTAACTGTAAACATTAAATGTAGATAATAGAAAGAAAACACCAGAGACACCAAATTTACGTGGAAAACCCAATGAGGGAAAAACTACAATGAGGATTAACTCACAATATAGTATTAATGCAATACCAGATACAAAGGCTCACTTACCAGAAAGGACTCACTATTCATATACAAAGGCTCACTACCTACAGATAGGACTCACTATCCAGAAGGAGGCTCACTACCTACAATCAAAAAGATAAATAAGAAATCCACCACAATAGGTTCCACACAATCGTAGCTTGATCAAAGGATTGCAGACACCGTCAGCTCATTACTTTTAGGAATCTAACTCATCAACATATTGTTGCCTTGCTTCAATCTTACACACTCTACTTTTCACACTTGTTCACACTTCTCACTTTCTTTCCTTACAATTCACAACATCTTGACTTGCTTTTATACCATCTTCAACCCTACAAACTTTCTCCAAGGTTGGCTATACATCCTTCATTTTACAAATTCAAATTAGGTCGACTAATCAACATTCCCATGGTAGATAAGAATGAGAGAGGACCAATTAAATATTTAATTAGGACCCAAACAACATCTTGGATCAATCACATGCTTCCTTAATCGATGCATAATCTCCATGTAACATGTAAACACCAAGTCAACCAAACCTAATGAAAACACCAATGAACTTTGAAGTATGTGCATCCATAGCAAGATGATCAGATGTGGATCACCCAACACACTTCACCAAACAATGGAACACCTCTTAGAAACCTTTAGATACATCCGCAACAACTAAAACAAACTTTATGCATAGAACACTCTTCAATAGTCCAACTGGACCGAGAAGACACACGCAGTAGCTCTGGAACAAGGCTTCTAGAGCACCAAATCACAAGAAAATTTTCTAAAACATAGAGAACATCAAGATTAACCTTCTTTCAAATCCACAAGATCTGAAACAAACCACTAGAAGACTATAGAGTAGACACATCTCTTCCAGTCCACAGATAAATAGTTCTACCAAACTGCTCCACACACCGGTGAACACATCTTTCACTCTCCATCGACCTAAAAGCTAAAACTAAAGATATATTATCCATTCAAGCTCATGAACAATAATATAGATCTACACAGGAATAGGATCAACACAAAAGAAATATAGAGAACATTACCAGAGCATACTCAAAACACACACACAACACTATCTTCATTATTTCTTAAATTTCTCAAAATCACTTGGCATCAACACTTATAGAATATCTCAACTATACATGTACCACCTACAATCACTCTAAACTATGTTGATATCAATGGAAAAATTAATGACAACACCACCAAACACATCCATACTTGCAACAATCTCCCCCTTTGTCATTGATGGAAACACATGATGTGAAAAAACATCAAAGATAGCATGCATACTCTCCTGCTTCTTCTTCTCTTTCTTTTTCAAATTAAACAACCTGTACAAGTATTTATGCACTCTCTCCCTATATTTAAATAGGTTGTTTCACATGATACTCTCTCCCCCTTTGACATCAATGGTAAAGAAAATTTTGGCATAAAACACCTGCCATGTAAATATTTGATCACTCCCCCTTAGGAGTGCACCCACATCTCATATTGCAACAATAAAACTCTCTACTCCTCCTGAGGAGTAGACCTCAATCATCAATCCAAACCAATTAAGTTTTGTAGATCCAATAAACTAATGCACCTCTATGTGCACCTAGTTTAAGGAAGGAGTGGCAGTAACCCCTAACTTCTCCCTGAGATGCTCAAAAGTATCCTTCAGAAGAGGCTTAGTGAATATGTTAGCAATATGTTCCTTAGTAGGAACATATTCAAGTATGACTTCATTCTTCAACACCTTCTCCCTCAAGAAATGATACCTAATAGATATATGCTTTGTCCTAGAATGCATCACCGAATTCTTTGAAATGTTTATTGCACTTGTATTTTCAAAAAATATAGGGATAGGATCATCAAACATCACTCCTATACCCTTCAATGTTTGCTTCATCTGAAGTACTTGTGTATAGCAGGATGTTTTTGTAATATGATAAGCTTCTACAGTGGATAAAGAAAATTGAATCATGTTTCTTGCTCAACCAAGAGACCAATCTTCCTCCAAGAAAGAATGCACCACCACTTGTACTATTTTGGTCATCCACACAACCAACCCAATCTGCATCAATGTAGGCATTCAAGGTGAAATTAGTATCCTTAGGATACTATAGACCATAATCTGGAGTTCCCTTGAGATATCTCAATATCCTCTTCATGGTTGTAACATGTGTCTCTTTAGGTTTTGCTTGAAATCTTGCAACCAAACATACTACGTGCATGATATCCGGTCTAGTATTAGTAAGATATAGCAATCCACCAATCATAAATATATACATGCTCTGATCAACTTTAGAAGATTCATCGTCCTTACTCAGTTTGCATCCAGTCACCATAAGGGTACAAACCAGTTTGGATTCATCCATTCCAAACTTCTTCATAAATTCCTTAACATACTTAGATTGTGAAATGAATATCCCCTTATCAGTTTGATTCACTTGAAGTCCAAGGAAGAAATTCAACTCACCAATCATAGACATTTCAAACTCTTTTTTCATCTCCTTTGCAAATTTCTTGCACATACCTTCATTTCCACCAAAGATAATGTCATCAACATATACCACAACTATCAAAATTTCATTTCTCTCAACTTTGAAATAGAGATTGTTTTCCACATAGCGTTTGTTGAATCCTTGTTGTGTCAAATATTTTTCCAACCTTGCATGCCATGCTCTGGGAGCCTGTTTAATTCCATTTAATAACTTTTTCAATTTGTAGACCATGTCTGGTTTGTTTGATAATTGAAATCCTTCTAATTGTTCCATGTACACCTCTTCTTCCAATTCTCCATTTAGGAAATAATACTTGTCATCCATTTGATACACTTTGAAATATTAATGAGTAGAAAATTCCAAGAACATATGAATGGCCTCCATTCTTCCCACCAGTGCAAATTTATCTTCAAAATTTATTCCTTCAACTTGGGAATAACCTTTGCATACAAGTCTTTCTTTATTTATTACCACTTCACCATCTTCATTCAGCTTATTCCTGAATACCCATTTTGAACCAATCACATTCTTGTTTGTTGGTATAGGGACTAGTCCCTTGTCTGATTCTTCTCTATTTGTTGCAATTCCTCTTTCATTGCTCTAACCCAACTCTCATATTTGCATGCCTCACTCATAGTCTTAGGTTCTATCTTAGAAAGTAAACACAAAATTACCTCAACCACTTTGCTTCTTGTCTTTACACCTTCACTTATGTCTCCAATTATCTATTCCTCTGAATGATTCTTCTGAACATATTTAGGAGTCTTAGGAGTAGGTTATGGAATCTCCTCTTCATCACTTTTCTCTCTCTTCATTTTCCTCTTCTTGTATTTGTTCACAAATAGGATCATCTAGTTCAACTTCACTTATTTCCACTGGTCTATGCAAGGCTTCATCAAATTTTACATTTGCACTTTTAATTATTTTCCTTGGTGTTTCATTGAAGCATCTATATGATTTTTTGTTAGTTCAATATCCAAAATAAATACCTTCATCACATCTTGCATCAAACTTTCCAAGATTCTCATAATCTCTTTTAATGTAAATCTGCTTCCAAACACCTTAAATTATTTAACAATATAATTCTTACTAGTCCATAACTCATAAGGATTATTTGTGCTATTACCTAGGATTTGAACTCTATTAAGAATGTAAACAAGAGTGTGGATAGCTTCTCTACAATATACATTAGAATATTTTCTTCTTTCATCATTGTCCTAGCAACCTCTTAAATAGTTTGGTTCTTTCTCTCCACAAGTCCATTATGTTGAGGGATTCTAGGAGCATAATAATGTCTCTTTATACCATGCTCTTCACAAAATGCATTAAACTCACCAGAAGTGAATTCTCCACCTCTATCAGACCTTAAACATTTCATTCTTAGGTTTACCTCATTCTCTACTCTTGTTTTGAACACTTTGAATTTATCTAGAGCTTGAGCTTTCTCTCTAAGAAAAGTAACACATGTCATTCTAGAGTAATCATCAATCAAGAGCATAAAATACTTGTCACCATTAAGGCTTCCTATTCTTGTAGGACCACGAAGGTCTGTATGAATTAATTCCAACATTTCAATAGATGATTGTTCTTTTCCTTTGAAACTGCATCTTGTTTGTTTTCCCAATTGACAACTTCTACAAATAGAATTTGTAGGCTTTGTGATTCTAGACAAATCTCTAACATCTTCTCTTGAACTGATCCTAATTAGACTGTCAAATTTTGTATGTCCCATCCTCTGGTGCCATAGCCAACTTTCATTAATCTGAGAAACAAAGCATTGACCATCACCACTCTTAAGCTGATAAATGTTTCCATGAGTTCTTCTTCATGTTGCCACCACAATTTTGAACCCTTTTATTATCTCACGGGTGTTATCCTGAAACACAATCTTAAATCCTTTGCTACACATTTTCTCAATACTCAAAATATTATTCCTTAAACCCTTAACATAATATACATCGTCGGTACTATGTTTTCCATCAAGACTAATTGTTCCTTTTCCAACAATCTTAGCACTAGAATCATCTCCAAACATAACTAATCCTCCATCATAATTTTCAAGTTTAGTAAAATTACTTTTGTCTCCAGTCATATGATTTGAACATCTAGTGTCAATTACCCAATATTCTTTGTCTTGTCTAGCATGAAATGCAGTAACCAGAGTACCTTCCATCTCATCCTTCTTGTTCTCTGGTCCAAATTCCCTTACACATCTTCCATGGGTAGTAGACACAAATTTACTCTCCAAGGCTAGAAACAATAATTCATCTTTATCATCCTCAAAATTAGACTCATCATCAAAAATTCCAAAATCTTCTCTAACATAATACAATTTCTTGAACTTTCTATCTTTTTTTGTCTTTATTATTATTATTATTATTATCTTTTTTCTCCTTGTGTGTAGCTCTATTTGGACATCTTGAAGCATAGTGACCAATATTTCCACAACTGAAACATTTAAAAGGCAACATACCTTTGTACTTACCAGTACCTTTCTTTAATTTCCTTGTAAAGTTTGCTTCCAACTCTTCTGAGCCATCACTATCTGAATCACCTCCCATCTTAATTGCTTTAAAGGTTGTTTTAGCTTTCTCCTTTTATTTTCCAAAATTCCTCATCTCAAATGAAATAAAGGTGCCAAATAGCTGCTCTTTAGTAAATTTATTTGGATCATATGATTCTTCAATAGCAGAGACCTTGTCAATATAATTCTTCAGTAAGGTCATCAAGATCTTCTCTATTATATCTTCATCTATCATGGTACAACCCTGATTCTTGATTTCATTTTCTGCAAGCTAAACTCTTTGATAATAGCTTGCAATGTCTTCACCTTCTTCCATTCTCAAGTTCTCAAATCTATGCCCAAAGAAATAACTTTTGTCCTTTCAGTTTTAGATAGAGAACTAAAGATAACATACCTTGCTTTTTCATTCTCCTCATAGGTAGAAATCTCATCTATAGAAGAAGGACCACTAGCTGGTTCAACATACTTTGTCTCTACAATATTTCAAGTCCTGAAACCAAGAGAGATGAGATAGCCTCTCATCTGCACTTTCCAGTCACTGCAATCAGCTCCATCAAAAATAGGGATTTTCAACTTGTGCACCATCTGATCTACCTCAAGTGGTTAAGCTCTTCTCTAAGGAACCAAAAGCTTTGATACCAATTTTTGAAATGCACAAGACAACTAAGAGGGGGGTGAATCAATTGTACCAAATTACTTTTACTTCTAACCTTAATCAATTCCACTTTCACTTAATATTTTATTAAGAAAAAACATGAAATGAAGATAAAAGAAACAAAACACTACAAACACCAGACTTACATGGAAAACCCAATGAGGGAAAAACCAAAATGAGGATTAACTCACAATTAGTAGTAATGCAATACTGGATACAAAGGCTCACTACCAGAGGGCTCACTTCCCAAAAAGGACTCACTATCTAGATACAAAGGCTCACTACCAACAGATAGGACTCACTATCCAGAAGGAGGCTCATTTCCTGCAATCAAAAAGATAAATAAGAAATCCACCACAATAGTTTCCACACAATCATAGCTTGATCAAAGGATTGTAGATACCATCAGCTCACTTCTTTTAGGAATCTAACACATGAAAGTATTGTTGCCTTGATTTTCTCTTGTACACTCTTATTTTCACACTTGTTCACACTTCTCACTTGCTTGCCTTACAATTTTAAACATCTTGACTTGCCTTTATACCATCATCAACCCTAAAAACTTTCTCCAAGGTTGGCTATACATCCTTCATTTTACAAATTCAAATTAGGTTGGCTACTCAACATTCTCACAATGGATAAGAATGAGAGAGGACCAATTAAATATTTAATTAGGACCCACACAACATCTTGGATCAATCACACACTTCCTTAATCAATGCATAATCTCCATGTAATGTATAAACACCAGGTCAGCTAAACCTAATGAAAATATCAATGAAATTTGAAGTATGTGCATCCACAAAAATATGATCACATGTAGATCACCCAACATGATTCAAAAAACACTAGAACACCTCTTAGAAACCTTTAGATACATCTACAACAATTGCAATAAACTTTATGCATAGAACACTCTTCATCAATCCAACCGAACCGAGGAGACACACACAGTAGGTCTAGAATAAGCCTTCTAGAGCATCAAACCACAAGAATGTTTGCCAAAACATAGAGAAAATAAATATTAACCTTCTTTCATATCTACAAGATTTGAAACAAACCAGAAGAAGAATGTGGAGTAGAGACATCTCTCCCAGTTCACAATCAAATAGTTCTGCCAAATCGGTTCACACACCGGTGAACACATCTTTCAATCTCGATCAACCTAGAAGCTAAAACTCAGGATATATTATCCATTGAATCTCATGAAAAATAATATAGATCCATAGAGGCATATTATCAACACAAAAGAAATGCAGAGCACATTACTAGAGCATACGCAAAACACACACACAACACTGTCTTCATTATTTCTTAATTTTCTCAAAAGCACTCGGCATCAACACAACTACAACATTATAAATATAGCTCCATGTACTCGCAACACTTCTACAGTATCTCAAATATACATGTACCACCTACAATCACTCTAAACTATGTTGACATCAATGAAAACATTAATGACAACACCACCAAACACATCCATACTTGTAATAGATTATGACCTTGCAAATGGGGAAACAACTTCAACAACCTTGAAACATAATCTTCAATGATCTTCAAATCTTCAAAGAATCTAGATTTTTAATTACACAAAGAAGGAGAACAAAGGTGTTGATTGTTAAGGAATAGTGGTTTTCCTTGGTCAAACCCCTTGTAGGTAATTAAACCAAATTATGAGACAATGAAATGAAGGCATGAAGGATGACACAAATGTCACATCCCCTATATAATTAAAGATTTTCTTTACAAAATGAATAATACTTAGCCAAGATCATGGCCCATTTTTTATAGAATTGTATATATATTATAAGGATTGATGCAGATTATCATTATTCAAGGGAAATGCATAATAAACTAGTTGGTTGATCTAACCGATGCTAAATAGCTACAATCAATTAATCAAGAATATAGTTGATCGGTTTAAGCACAAGGGACGTGTCTCTTCATAGTTGCTCCTAGACACAAAGGTGTGTCTCTAGGTGGTGAAACTCTATACATGTATAAGGAGGAAACTAAAACGGATGAGGGAGGGGAGAAGGAAACACATAAGAAAGAGGATGCAGCAGAAGGAATTCAGCCCCACCTCTAGGAAACCATGTTAGCATGACGAATTGAGTTTTCTTTTCCATAAGAAATTCAACATAATAGTAAATGCATATAGAGGATATTGATTCAATAAGGGGGTGAATTGGGTTTCTCCTAATGATCAGAAACCCAAGTCGGCCTCCCTTTCAAATTACCATTTTTTTGAATATTTAAAATATCTGCTATACTATTAAGTATGCACAAAAATAGGCCAAATCATGAAAGGAAAAGAATACCAGATCCCTTAGCAAAAAGGGTATATGATTCTAAGGACCAGTTAATTATGAGGATAAACATGGCAATATAGTTCAATTCCATTTTTTTATAAATAAATAACTAACTAGTTAATTGAAATAAGAACAAATACAATTGAATACCTAAGTAGAACTAGTTAGTTGACAATCACTATTAATTCAATAATAATTCACTTAATCATTTAAGGTACTAGTAATTACATGGTATATACAAATTATGGTTAAGATATTTAAATGGGCTAATTAATAATGCACTAATTTATCTGGTTAAGGCAATGAAATGAACTCACTACAAAGTCACATACAAAGTTGGTAAAGATAATTAATATGATTACTCCAAAGATACTTACAGATAACTGACTTAATTTACCATATATTCATTCACAAATCAAGCTCACTTAATTAATTATGTTAACCATGAATCTACTTACAATTATGGATATGATCTTTATGGAAAAGTACACTTACAAACTAATGAAATGATTAATTGACCAATGGGTTAAACAATTGATATGATTAATTCTAGATACATTTTTCAAATATGGGTAGGTCACTAATGGTGTTTACATTACTCATGCATTTCTATTTTCTCTAATTTTGATCTATCTACTAAGTGTGTAAACTCATTTGGGAGGAAGTGCCTGAGAAGTGTCGTGTCTTAAGACCCTCCTAAGGTTAGCCCCTAGGACCCTAGGATTAGGGTTGGGCTATAGATGGGTAATAGACCTAGGTTTCACATAAGCTCCATTGGCTTCCCCCAAATGAGTCATGTGTTTTCTGAAGAAGTGTCATAGGTAGAGTATGCAGTTAGAAGTCACAAAGTAATGATGGTTTTAGATTACAACATCTATACTAGAAGCCATGGCTACAGGCGGATCCACCTTTGCCACCCTTCATATGTTTTCCTATGTTTAATTTTTTACTTATGTGAATGATTGCTTAATTTTTAATGCTAATGGACTTGTGCCTTTTGTGGAATATGGCTCATTGTCATGTCCCCAAAACTACGACACTAAAAACTCTAACCTTGAAATATGAATGAATAAATTACATATTAAAAATATTATTATAATTATATTTATCAAATATAATGTTGTAAATATTAAAATATGAAGACTAACAATTTAAATATTATTATCATAATACTAAAATATTCAATATTAATAATAACAACAACTATATTTTAAGAATCATCTAATATAAAATATAAAACATTAAGCATAAAATAAATATATATCATATCAATATAAATGAACAAATATAAAATAATAAAAACAATAAATAATATTAGCCAAACATACTAAATCACCCATATAGTCCTAAAGACTAGCAATTAAAAACAATTATGAAAAGTTGTGGTTAATAATAAGGCAGCAATCAATAAATGGCAATCTTTAATTACTAAACAAGACATCGATTGGGGTTGAAAAGTCATGCCTTGTCCCCACCATGGGATATAAAATGAGGAATATATTTTAAAGGGGGGAATAGAATAGGAACCATGAAATAAAAAGAAGATAACAAATCTGAGATAGATATTTCTGAGTAAATAGTAGAGTTAGGAATGAAATAAAGTAGTATGAATCAAGATATGAATACAAAAAATCAGTTGGAAATAATAATATATAAAAATTTATATAAAATATATAAGTATATTATAAAATCATATGTATATATATATATATATTATATATATGTATGTATGGGTAAGTAGATATGTGAATCACATGTGAATATACAATAATGATGCTTGCAGAAATTATTAAGCCTTATAAATAATGATGAATCTTTAATATAAACATAAGTAGATTATGTATATTTATGAATTGTCCTCATCCTATGATCAATCCAATATAAGGTTGAAGGAGGCGAGTAAGGAATCAGAAAACATGGAAAGATACAACAACTCAAGTGATGTACTCACTTAGCAATAATATTTAGCATATTTTTAATGTAAGAAACAAATATTGATAATTGGATTATTGGTGTAATGATTTCTTTAATATTATCATGATGATAATGATGTTGATATTGACTTCAAGAATCAGTAATAAAAGTAAATGTATTTGATTGCTAAAAGATTATCTTTTGAGTGTTTGCAAGCCTACTAGGGAGGAAGGGCCTCAAAAAAGTGGTGCCTAAAAACCCCACTTAACAATCCGCTGCAGCCATGGAGGGGTTGGGGTCCCACTTAACAATCTGTTGTGGCCATGGAGGGGTGGTAGGCCTAAAACCACTTATAAGCTCCATTGGCTTCCCCCAATAGGTTGAGTGTCTTCTGAGGTGATGGCACAGGTAGAGATAGCAAGTACAAGTGTTTCCTCTAAGCATGCCACTCTGAGATGTTCATGTCGCTCAGGGCCAAGGGGTGGGTTGTCCTGATAGGATGCTTGTGCTCTTGGGCTTAGATGGATAGCTTCAAATGGCTCTACCCATGCCACTCCTCATATGTCATTATTATTGATTGGTGCCTATTTATATTTGGATATCTAGATATTAATGCTAATAGATATATGAACATGTGGAAATATTAAATGCAGATTTCAATCCAAGATTACTTAGTCAAAGAGAAAATTCATTTGATAAAGAAGAAACCCTAAATATAATCAATAAGTGAATTCTAGGGAAAAGTCGGGTAAGGGACATTACAGTGGTATCAGAGCATCTTTCCTGCCATCTTGTGCGTGCTTGAGCTACTTGAGCTAGTTACTTGTGTACTTGAGCTACTTGCTTGCCTACTTGAGTTAGTTGAGTTGGTTGCTTGCGTACTTGAGCTACTTGAGCTAGTTGCCTACTTGCTTGAGTTAGTCGCTTGTGTGCTTAAGCCGACTGCCTACTTGTTTGAACTACTTGATTACATGCTTGAGCTACTTGCTTGTCTGCTTGAGTTGCTTGCTTGCTTGCTTGAGATACTTGTTTTCTTGAGCTACTTGTTTCCTACTTGAGCTACTTGTCTGTGTGCTTGAGCTAGTTGCTTGCTTGCTTGAGCTTTCCTGTGTGCTTGAGCTAGTTGCTTGCTTGCTTGAGCTACTTGTTTGCTTACTTGAGCTACTTGCCTATATGCTTGAGTTGGTCACTTCCTTCCTTTAGCTACTTGTTGCGGTTGAGCTACTTACCTGCTTGGTTGAGCTACCTAGTTGTCTACTTTAATGTCTAATTCAAGTGGTTTTAAGTTATATTGATTCACAAAATCCAACTCGTGGGGTTGAGATTTATGGAGGAATAGTAGCATTTAAGAAAATTAGTTCATACATTATCCGCATAGCCAGAATATCCATCACTTGTGATTAGAACGTCCAGCTCCCATAAAAAATGGATATCATCACCATAAGAAGCAATATATTAAAAATGGCACATCTTAGAATATGATTGCTTGAGGACAAGCAATCTTGGGTGGGGAGGACTATCATGTCCCCAAAATTACGACACTAAAAACTCTAACCTTGAAATATGAATGAATAAATTACATATTAAAAATATTATTATAATTATATTTATCAAATATAATGTTGTAAATATTAAAATATGAATACTAACAATTTAAATATTATTATCATAATACTAAAATATGTAATAATAATAACAACTATATTTTAAGAATCATCTAATATAAAATATAAAACATTAAGCATAAAATAAATATATATCATATCAATATAAATGAACAAATATAAAATAATAAAAACAATAAATAATATTAGCCAAACATACTAAATCACCCATATAGTCCTAAAGACCAGCAATTAAAAACAATTATGAAAAGTTGTGGTTAATAATAAGGCAACAATCAATAAATGGCAATCTTTAATTACTAAGCAAGACATCGATTGTGGTTGAAAAGTCATGCCTTGTCCCCACCGTGGGATATAAAATGAGGAATATATTTTAAAGGGGGGAATAGAATAGGAACCATGAAATAAAAAGAAGATAACAAATCTGAGATAGATATTTCTAAGTTAATAGTAGATTTAGGAATGAAATAAAGTAGTATGAATCAAGATATGAATACAACAAATTAGTTGGAAATAATAATATATAAAAATTTATATAAAATATATAAGTATATTATAAAATCATATGTATATATATATATGTATGTATGTATGGGTAAGTAGATATGTGAATCACATGTGAATATACAATAATGATGCTTGCAGAAATTATTAAGCCTTATAAATAATGATGAATCTTTAATATAAACATAAGTAGATTATGTGTATTTATGAATTGTCCTCATCCTGTGATCAATCCAATATAAGGTTGAAGGAGGCAAGTAAGGAATCAGAAAACATGGAAAGATACAACAACTCAAGTGATGTATCCACTGAGAAAATTGGTGCCTAAAAACCCCACTTAACAATCCGCTGTGGCCATGGAGGTGTGGGGGTCCCACTTAACAATCCACTGTGGCCATGGAGGGGTGGTAGGCCTGAAACCACTTATAAGCTCCATTGGCTTCCCCCAATAGGTTGAGTGTCTTCCGAGGTGATGGAACAGGTAGAGAAAGCAAGTACAAGTGTTTCCTCTAAGCATGCCACTCTGAGACGTTCATGTCGCTTGGGGCCAAGGGGTGGGTTGTCCTAATAGGATGCTTGTGCTCTTGGCCTTAGATGGATAATTTCAGATGGCTCTACCCATGCCACTCCTCATATGTCTTTATTATTGATTGGTGCCTATTTATATTTGGATATCTAGATATTAATGCTAATAGATATATGAACATGTGGAAATATTAAATGCACATTTCAATCCAAGATTACTTAGTCAAAGAGAACATTCATTTGATAAAGAAGAAACCCTAAATATAATCAACAAGTAAATTCTAGGGAAAAGTTGGGTAAGGGACATTACACTCATTTTGTGGTTGTAATAAATCAAATCCACATTCCCTAACTTAGAAGATCCATTTGACCACATTCCAACCGTTACGCAAGCCAGTCCAAGATAGGATCGGGTAAGGAACATTACAGTGTTATCAGAGCATAATGCTGAAAACCTATGATGGACTCTTATGAATGCACCTACTAAAGAAAAAACCCTAACAACAACATGCCCTCAAATAACTTCATGTATGACCCTTTGAGAGAAGAATTTAGAGCCCACCTTGAAGAAATTAAGAAGACAAGTCAAACCATACTTCAAGCCCTTCAAAACCTGAATAATCATCATGAGAAGTTGAAAAAATCTAACCACTCTGAAGCAAATAATCCTACACCCACAAGAACCACAAGCTCTAGACCCACTAGGCCCCCTTCTTTCCTTGAGAAGAACACATGGAGGTTAACGGACCCTGTTGGCAAGAGACTCTGCTACTATCATTCGGTGTTGTCATTAATGGAAATCCTCATCAGTGATTAGATACAAACATCATCATTCGATCATACTGGTAGACAGATTGAAGATTGTCAAGGAAGAACAGATAATCTGATAGTTTAGTATTCATCGATATGTATGAATATTGTATGTTAGTGTTTTATGTTGTGCATCTTAGGAAAAAAAAATTGGTCTATGATCTTTGCTTCTAGTAATTATTTGTGTTTCATATTGATCTATGTGTGAGTTTGAAGATTTGGTTGGCTAATTCTTTGTTTTATCAGTACTAGAGCCGACTTCATGAATGTATCATGTCACGGATGTATCAGAAGTAATTAGTTAAGTATTTTTTTGTTCGTACATTTTTGTTTGGGTCCTAGCCAAGTTGTGGCCAACTATTGTGGATATACATTGCATATTATTCATGATTTGAGCCGACAGATGTAAATATTCTTGTTTTCTATTGAAGCTAACATATTGTAATTGAATTCTAAGTTGCAGGTATATATATGAGATCGTCCATATCATTTTGTATGATGTATGAAGTGTGTGTGATTTGAATTGCAAATAATATCAGAGCATAAGGGTGATAAAGCACAATTTCACTTCTGCATAAAGAATATGTGTTGCGAGTGTGAGCAGAATAGAGTAGAAGTGCAGAATCAGTCTGTAGGATAGAAGATTAAATATTATGCCTAAATGGAACTGTAATCAGGCATATGTAGATGCTATTTTTCTCAGTTCAAACTCTTGGATGGTTTTAATCTGATTCTATTTGTAAGGCAGTGAGCTCTAGGTAGTGTGCCAGAATGCAAGTGCATTCCCCATATTCCAAACTTCATTTGAGTATACTCAGATCATAATTGTGGATTGGCCATCCACCGTGGCTTTTCCCCTAACACAGTTTCCACATAAAAATCCGTGTGTTATGGTGTTGTGTTTATTTGCTTCATGTTTATGCATTATGGTTGAATATTGTTAATGCTTTGAAGATAAAGGTTAATAAAGTTAATTTTTCCACAACACTGATTCACCCCCCTCTCAGTGTAGCTTTTTTTCAACAATTATTATCAGAGCTAGTTCCTCAGAAGAAGAAGTCTAACAGCTTGGTGAGGTCTTGGAAAGTGTTTCAATGGATTCAAGAAGCCTTAAACAATAGCTCTTGGTGGCCTTAGATGATCTTGATCAGTCAAAGTTTGAAGTTCAAAAATTGAAAGAAAATCTCACAGATGCTGAGAAATTCATTGAGTCTTTGAAAGACACAATCAACAAGTCTAGAGAAAAGAGAAAGGAACTCTATGATCAAATTAAGTTGTTTGATAGTAAAACCATAGAAGATGAAAAACTCAGTCAAGCCTTGAAGGAAAAGATAGAAGAATGTGAAAAACTTAACAAAGATAATGTTGTCCTAAAGCATGAGATGGAATCTATCATGATGAGAATGACCAAGGAGGTTGAAGAAAAAAAGAAGAATGAAGAGAACTTAGCACAGTCCCTGAAAGAAAAATCTAAAGTATGCAATCGATTGGATGATGAACTGGAACAATCTAAAAACAATGAAGAGGCTCTTGAAAATTAGATAGATGATCTCAAAAATGAACTTTCTACTGCAAATGAGTACAATGAGAAATTCAAAGCTAGCTTAGATATGCTTGATGAACTAATAAATAGTCAAAGGACTCATGATGACAAGAGAGGTCTTGGATATGAAGAAGGAGAAAGTTCAAAATATGGACAAAGAAGTACTGAACAAAGGAATTCTAGACAAAAGAGATTCAAGCAAGGAAATCAGGTGAACAATGTTGGGAAGTATCTAGTAAGGCAACCTAATGCTCAGAGATTTAATGGACATTACTACAGTTGCAATAAATTTGGACACATGGCTATTCAATGTAGAAGCAAAAATAATTCAAGTGGTCCATCAAGTTAGAACTATAAAATTTTGAAAAAAAACCACATTGGCCATTCATGCTCATTGGTTTCCTAAAGAGTCCTAAAATTTTCTTCACATAACATACTCACCAAGGTCCAGGTCAATTTTTCCCCATAAAATTTATCGAACCCTGAATATTTAATATATGAAACATATCAGCATAAGATGATGCAGGTCTCACTGATACTAATGCATCTCTTTCATTATATCAGCAAGAAATCAGTTGTGTCATGCCGATGAGGACACATGTCGGGAGTACACAGCTTCACAGTTTCTATCAGTAGGACAATGGTTATCGGCATGACGGTGTGAAATCATATCGAGCTCATATACATCTCACTACTCCAAGCACAAGAACATGTATTGGCCAGACTAGAGTCATCAGAGTGATGTTCCAAAAGAAAGCCCGACAGATTCACCGGTCTTGTCAATAAAGCAGAAGAGGATTCGGTCGATAAGACAATGATGTCGGGAAGAGTTCGGGGAGTCTTGCCGACCTTTCGTGGTATACCGATAGGATTGGAAGTGACAACATATTTGTGAAAAGGAACTATCAGAGGGATAACGTTCATGGTCTCGCCGAGGTAGGAAAGATATCGGTGAGATAAACCTCATTGGGGAGAGATAGGAAGGTCACGGCGAGTATTATTCCATCAGCAGGACAATTATTTTGTCTCAGCAATTTGAATTGTAAAAAGGAATATCTCAGTGAAACACATACCTTCGAAATGAAACAGAGGATTCTTTGCCCGATTCGTTAAAGTCATGGTGATATAAAAAACTAAAACAGAAAATTTTCGGTGAGACTAAAGGTATCGAGGGAACTACAAGATGTCCTAGCGGGTGTGTGAACGTTGGTAAATGTTCGAACGAAAGAATCGGCTAAAGATTTCAAATTTCATGCTGATATGCCATATGATGTGACAGTGAGAGTTTCAAAAAGCCTGCTTCATTCATTTCTCAGCCAAGACATTAGTGGTGCCATGAAGCATAAAATATTTTGCAAATCAAGGTGAACTCAATTAAAATCATTTTTTCATGGAATTGGCAACAAAGGAGAGCAGAGGAATGAGAAAAGGATTGGGGTGTTCGTTCATCTTGGAATTTCAGGTGAAGTATCGTAAGTTCTTCATCCCTTGAATCTTGTAAATTTTGAAGAATGGAAAGCACTAGTTCAGAGAAATCAAAAGGTAGAAAACATGGGGAAAGTGGTCAATCAAAAGGAAAAAATCAGAAAACTGAAATTCAGCCAAAGAACACCAAACAAAAATTGAACCAGGATCTCATAGACCAGCTACCTAGTTCTGGACCTAAATATAGACGTTTTGCAAAGCTTAGGGAGAAAGTACATAAATTGGACGATAAATGTAAATTCATAGCAGATGTTTGGAACCCAATTAGAGGCCAGTCATTATAATCTGAGACACAAAGCCATATGTGATCTATTTGGGAACCCATTGATACATTTATCAGAAAATGCAATAAGTAAAGCCTTTAAATTGGAAGGGATGTGTAATGAGAGGATTGTAGGTGAAGAGCTCAAGAATGAATTCAGAAGGATGGACACCATTTATAGGTGTTGGAGATTACCCCTACACAAAATTAGGCATGGTGGAAAACTGATTCTGATGGAAGACAATGAAGGACCACCATTTCATGTAGATATTTTTGAGCCTTATATGAAGTACACCTATTTCTCGGTAGGACAAATATTCAGAATAGAAGTCCCAAAGTATATGGTAATTGTGCCTATGGTGATTGCAGCAGATATTCAATATCATAACTCCAAGCCTTTTGATTATGCCTCGTATGTGTTTAAGGAACTTGATATTGGGTTAATGGCAATAAAAAATGCAGCCTTTGTCTTGCACCTCAGGAAATATTCATTATTGATGCACTTGGTGTTATACTTAGGACATGAATTAGGGTTATGGCCTCAGGAGCTGAGAATTGCACAATTTGATAAAGAAGGCAAGACATTGCCTATTCAATCATGGACTATTGTTTGGGACAGCAAGTTTGCTAATTCTAGTTTTATACAGTTTGAAGAATACTTTGTGAAGCCATTGTACAAATTTTATAATCATCCATGTGACTATTCTTTGTCCGATGAAATAAAAAGGTTTCTCAGACCTAAAGATTTAAATGGACCAATCAGCCACAATTGGGGGGATTGGTATTATTTAGAAAATGCCACCATGATTAGGGTTTATGAATTTGAAGATACCTCATTCATTTTTCCTAGAACAGTTCCAAACTAGATTGCATATTTAGAAATTGTTAGGCAAATGGATTTCTCTAGTGTCATGAATTTAAGTTCTTTTGGGAAGCAGGCTTTTATGCCCAGTACACTATGGTTTGGGGACTTTATAGTGTTAGCAAAGGAAGGATATAATTTGATTCTTGATAAGTTGTTACAGTAGAACATGAAGAGGGGAACATTGAGGAAATTTTTTGATCCAAAAGGGTATATTCACTCTGCTAAACAAAGGATAAACTTTGGAGGCTATCACCATGTGCCTTATCAGTTTGATGATATGATCACAAACTTGGAAGCCAAAGAGGTAGAGATGGTGATTGAGTGACATAATCAAGAGTTGCTAGATATAGATTTTTTGTCCTCCAGTGAAGAGGCATCAGAGGTTAATATGTCACAAGGTCCACCAAGTAAGGTGTCAAAGACAAGAACTCAAGATTACATGTATTTTGCTAGAGAATTAAATATCGAGGAAAGTGTAGATACAAATGCAAGAAATGAGGAATACAAATATTTTTTAGTAGATGATGAGTTCATAAAAAATTCAGAATTTAAAACATTTTTATGTAAGCAAAAAGGAAAGGAAATAAGAGAACTGGTTGACAATGTCACACCAGGAAATGAAGAAAATTTGTTGAAAAGTTTGAGAGATTATGTAGAGAAATAGATGACAAGTATGACCCCCGAGAAAGGGAGGGAAATGTTAGAAAAGGTCGGTGCCATGATTTTCCTAGGATTAGACCTCAATTTTGCTCTAGTTTTCGACAGTTTCCTGAAGGACAATAACACTACACACAAGCTCAGCTTAGAAAAGGTGACAAAAGTTTATGTAGGATCAAAATACAACCCAGATGAGGAGACATTAATGATTTGGGCCTTGTATCCACCTCGCAAGAATTCAGTTGTCATTGACATTGAGAAAGCATTTGGACATGTTATGAATTTAAAGGTTGGGGAGGTTGATCCAATTGCAACAGCAAAAATTTGGGATTAATGTAGCGAAATTGAATAAAGTCCAAATACAGGCATTGATCAAAGAAAAGGAGATGTACAAGACAAACAATGAAAGAATGCTGAGAGAAAATGAGCATCTGAAAGATTTAGTAGGTGTCACAATAGGGCCAACAAAGTTGCTCACCCAGGGTGAAGGTTCACAAACAAAAGATCATTGGGAGGGGTCAAGTGCATACTCTCAAGGGAAATATGACACACTTGCAGCAGTAATCAAAAGGAGGCAAGCCAGTTTAGGTATTTGGTTGAATTAACTTTGGGGAAAACATTCACAGAACTTTGATGCATTAAAAGAACACAAAAGAGTGGAAAGTAGAATTCAAGAAAAGCTCGAGGAAATAAAAAAATGGTGTACTCCTGACAATGCAGCAATTGAGGGTGCTAATCATTTTATGGATAAGCACAAAGAATTATTTCAAGAGTTACAAGGAGATGCACAAGGGTTGATAGAAGCCGCCAAAAGTGGATTGGCTGTGTTCCTTGATGATGGAGGAAAATTGAAAGAAATGGCTGCATGGAAAAATGAAAGTGAATTAATAATGTAGTAGATTCTAAATACGGCTACTGCAAAAGATGCAACCTTGGATGAAGCTTGTGAACAAAACGAGAAGATGGTTAAGATGGAGATCATGATCCATGATGCATTAGGAGATGCGGATACGCATGAGCGCCAAGACTATGTGGATCACATGTCAAGAGTCCACTTATGGCTTAACAGAGCCTAATCTTTTAATCTTATTTTTGTTTCATACTCAAGACATTTTTGAAAGGATGTGTCCTTTCATTAGTTGATGTATAAGTATCCATTTTTTGTAGCAATAAAAAGTAGTAGAAATTAGAGATTTAGAGGATAGATAGTAAAAAATACATTATTTGCTAAATATTTCCATCCAAAAAGACTATGCTACATGTATAAAATTTTGAGGAAGATAATGAAAGACTGTTTATTCAGTGGTTTTAGACTGGTATCAATTCTTTGTTGAATCTCTTCAATTATTTGATTGTCTCCAATCTGATGTTTTTTTATTATTTAAGTTGAAATATCAAGTATATGTTCAATTTATCAATGCACATTTGTTGTATCTGTGTGATTTGATTAATTGGGTTCTTTAAAGAAGAATTAAGTTCTTTTCAGTCAATTACAGTAATCTGGGAATGTTATGTGGATTGATAAGAAGAATCAAATAGTTAGGATTGATATTCTGCCTCAAGTAGGGTCTGTCAATCATATTCTTGCATGTTTATACCAGTTATAAACTCATATTTGTATGCCAAACAATTAGAGAGCTTGCTAGATAGAAACCACTCATCTAAGACTTTCATTTGACTCTATTTTACTCAACAAGGCACTGGTCTTCCATACTTTTTTTAGTTTTATTCATTTCATTTAACATCTATTAACTGAACATATGAGATTTTCCTAATTTCATCATTTAGTTTGACATCTGTTAACTGAACATATCAGGCTTCACCTTGATATTGTTTATACTATTTATACCAAATTTAGATCATATCTGATATTGCATATACAATTTATACCAAATTTAGATCACATCTCTCCACTGTCAAATTGCCATTGTGGATAGTTTAGTCAAGCAGGAAGCATAGTTCAAAATCTGTAACATTCATATAGGTACACCCACCTAGGTTTAGCAGAGCCTTAAGAGTAGAATATTCAACTGTACTGGTTGGCCTTCTTAGTTGGCCAATAGCGTTGTGAGATCTTGACAATCTCTCGTTGTTCAAACCTATGTTTTTGAGACCCAGCAAATTGGTGACTCTGTTGGGGACTAACTTAAGAAATATCTGGTGACAAGTAGCCTTTCCATACAAATTCATTGTAAAATTATTCACAGCTAAGAAATTTGAAACGACTCCACTAGGTAAAATAGTAACAATTTTTATTTTCTCACTTTTGAAAGTGAGTGGCGACTCTGAATGAACAAGTGCATTAAAACTGATAAAATAGAATACATATTGGAAAGAAATCATCCTAGAGTTCAGACTATCACAATTTCTTACAACATGCAAGGAAGGTCTTTGTACAAATATGGTGATGGCCCTAATGACAAGAGTAAGTGGACTGGTAGAAGTGATCAGGGCAAGAAGGTGTCTAATGACCTAGGCCCAACAATTAAAAACAAGACATCAAAACTACCGGTGGAAACACATAACTCTTATGATGCACTAGCAAATGAAAACAGCCCATCTAAAGAACCTCACACTCCTGAGGAGAAGAGAAATCCCTTCTATCAAGTAGACCATGAGAAATTTAAGGAGTTTATGGCTGAATGTGAGGCTGAAATAGAAGAGAATCAACATAAATATGATTGGAGAATGGCATTCATTGAAGAGAATTAGGATGGACTGGGTTATGAAGTAGCCTCTAAAGAAAATTATGAACTTATGATCCAAAATGAGATAAGTGCATGGTTGGAATGCAAGAGACAAGAAACCTAAAGATTGAGAATATAATATGAGCAGAATCTGCAAGCAATGAGGGAACTTGAAGAATTGAAGTTGCAGAAAACTCGGGTTAAAACACCAATGGCTGATTCACCCAAATATGTGCCCCTCATAAACATGGGAATAGTAATATAGGACCCTCAAGTTCCCCACAAGCCCAACAACATCGACCCAAAAATCAATATAAAAACTCAAATGCCCCACCACAACACCGAAATACTCAGCAACCACCTTGCCAACAGCATGTGCCCCCACAAGGTCAGCAATATGTATCTTTGTCCCACAATAATCCATTATACAATTCCCAACACCATTCCAATCCTCCTCCACCATACACAACCATGATTAGACAATTTGATCTTGTTGGATTTCAGATATACCCTTACCCTCTGGATAAAAATTGGAGAAGCCTAGTCCCAAAGTTCACAGGAAGTAGTGCAGTCACAGCCAAGGAGCATCTGAGAAACTTTAATGTAGTTATTCAAGACCTGGATATGCAATATGAGGATGTACATATGAGATTATTTATGATGTCACTAATTGAAGATGCCATGGATTGGTTTAACAGTTTATCGATAGCATCCATTGATTCCATTCATATATTTTATGAACAATTCCTTCACCAGTATGGGAATCAATGTGCATCATATTTTTCTTTGCACAAGGTTGTAACTATCCAAAAACATCAAAACGAGTCAGCCTATGACTTTAATCAAAGTTTTGTTAAATTACATAATAAGATACCTCAGGGATCCAAGTTGGCTGATCCTATTATATTGAGTATCTACTTGAAGGCTTTTGATCCCAAGATAGGGTATGAGCTGAGGAATAGAGGCCCTAGGAATTTGGTTGAAGCTCAAAAGATAGCACTCACAATTGAGAATAACAGGAAGGCTCTAGGGATTTTCTTAAAAGGAAAACCCTAGGGCTCCCCCATACACTCCCCCAAACAAACAAGAGAATACATATAGGAATGAAAGACCAAGGTTACATGACATGCCCTATAATACAAACTGGAAGGATGGGAAGCCAGTAATTGATAGACCAAGGAATATAGAGACACCAGATCCTTTAAGAAAGAAAGGAGCATATATGGTATATAAGAGTCCTTGGTGCTCAGTTTGTTATGCACCACACTCCCCAGAGCATTGTGTTACAGCTCAGTCAATACCAAAAGAAGACATATTGGAAAATGATGGTGGGGAAGATCATAACATCTATTTAACTTCCCATACTCTTAATTTTGTGGAGCGGGAGTATTCATCTTCAGAGGAGGAAGGATATGAGTATAATGTTGATCATCAAAAATAAAATATTCATATGGTAGAGCAACAGGATTTTTCTGACTATGAAGAAAGTGAAAATGAGCAAGACCCCCCTATTGCATCACGTTAGACTAATAGATGCAGTATAAGGAGACCAAGTGAAGAAGAGATTAAAAGATTGACTATTGCTATGGTGGAGGAAGCTAGAACCAAATATCAGTTGAGGAACAAAACAGTAAATCAAGATGAGGGTGTCCCTAGAGGAATGTTTGTAAAAAATGAAAAGGTATCAAAGAGGATAGGTGATAAGAAATCTAATAAAAGAGAACAAAAGTGTGCTCCTAAAGAGGAAGGTAAGGAAGTCCCCATGGATAAACAAAATCCAAGTCAAACATGCAAAGGGGAAAAGGAAGAAAACAAAGGAGAATTGATAGAACCAAAGAAGGTGATCAGAACTGAAGGTATATCCTTTGATTTCATACAAGCCTTATCTCAACTAAAAATGTATGTCCCATAACTTGAAATTATGAAGATTAAGGAATATAGGGAAGGTGACATAGAATTGATGTCTAATGGGAATCAAAATATAAACCTTGAAAATAAGGAGGTCCCTAAAATCACTAATAAGAGGAAGGAGATAAAAGTTCCAAAGGCCTGCTTAATGAACACACCACAGATTGACCCATTTTTTATCACCCTACTCATAAGTGGAAAATTAGTGAGAAATTGCATGATAGATTCAAGTGCTTCCATGAATATTATGCCAGCGGGGGTAATGAAACAGCTTCGTATGTGGATAGATGTGGAAGGAGGTAAATGCTACACCATGGATAGCGGGCTTGTTCCAGTTGTGGGAGTAATGAAGAATGTGGAAGTAAGATTAGCAACTTACCCACGGGCTGCCTACAATATTGATATAACCATAATTGACACACCTCCCCAATTTGGAATGCTTTTGTCAAGGCAATGGACTGCAGCAGTAGGAGGTAATGTGCAGTTTAATTTATCATATGCCACTATACCAGTAAATGGTGAAGAGGTCAAGCTATATAGGGAACCAAGAATGAATCAAATTGTTGAGTATGTTCCTCAAGAGCAACTTAATTGCTTCTGTGATGTAGATTTGGGGAGTTTTAGAGTAGAATTGTCCCAGCTTGAGTTGGTAAACAAAGATCCAATTGATAAACATATTTCTGAAAATCAACAAGGGGTATGGAAAATGTACTTTGATGGGGCATATAGCCAAGAAGGTAATGGATCTGGGATAGTTTTCATATCGCCCAATGGTTCAACTTTTAAATATTCATTTGTGTTAGCATTTGAATGTACAAACAATGTGGCGGAGTATGAAGCCTTGTTGACTGGTTTGAACATAGCTGTTAAACACAAGATTAAACTGTTAACTATTTTTGGAGACTCAGAGTTGGTTGTGTCACAAGTCAGATCAAAATATGTTGCAAAAAATAAAAGGCTGAAGCAATACAGGAATGCAATATGGGATACAGTTGAGCTATTTGACACTTTCTCCATTGATTGGGTGGATAGATCAAAAAAACATAATGGAAGACTTCCTAGACAATGTAGCATTGAGAAAAGATGACATCACGTTAGTAGAAATATCCCAAATTGAGTTCAAAACAAGACCCGCTATACCTGACAATATATACAATTGGTAGGTTTTTAATGATGACACTGACCTTTTGAAGTTCCTTCACTGTATAGATCAATATGAGGCTCAATAAATTGATTTCAATGCCTTTGTAGAAGAAATAGATGGAGAGAAGATAGTATTCGGAAAGAAGGTCTTACAACTTAAGACTAATAAACTTCCCAAAGGACTAGTAGCATTGGAAAGAGTATATGATGGAAATTATCGATCCCTCATTAAACAGACACCAGTCAAAAAAGAAGATATTGAAGAGATAAATTTAGGGACTAAAGTAGCACCAAAAAAAGTATATATTGGGAAGAAAATAAGCCCGACTATCCGGAGAATACTGATTTCATTACTAAGAAAATATAAACATGTGTTTGCATGGTCTTATGAGGACCTCAAGGCATATATAGAGAACTTATTTCAACATGAAATTCCATTGAAACTAGATGCAAAACCATTTAGGCAAAAACAAAGACCTATTAACCCTACATTGGAACCAAAAATGCAGGAGGAGTTGGTAAAACTTAGAGATGGAGGTATCATTAAACCTATCAGGCATTCAACATGGGTGTCAAACCTAGCTCCTATGAGAAAGAAGAATAGAGATATTAGACTATGTGTGGACTTCAGAAATTTAAATGTGGCATGCCTCAAAGATAATTACCCTCTACCTAATATGGAAGCTATACTGTATAAAGTAATAGGGTGTGAGTTGTTGTCTATGATGGATGGTTTCTCTGGTTATAATCAGGTTAAAGTCAGGGAATCTGAGCCATACAAGACAGCTTTTACAACTCCATGGGGAACATATGTGTATGTGACAATGTCATTCGGTCTCACAAATGCAGGAGCATTCTTTCAAAGAGCTATGGACTTAGCATTTGCAAACTTGATTAATGCTATAATGGTAGTATCAAGATGACCTTACTGCTTACTCAAAAAGGGTTGAAGATCATGTAGAACATCTAGAAAAAATATTCATTAAAGCTTTAGAGTATGGAATTAGTTTGAACCCTAAAAAATGTCATTTTGTTATCATAGAGGGAAAACTCTTAGGACATATTGTGTCAAAATAAGGAGTTAGAATAGATCCTGAGGGGGTTGAGGCCATAGATAAGGTTCTTATTCCTAAAACTTTCAAAGCCATCCAATCATTTTTTGGGCAGATTAACTTTGTTAGGAGATTTCTGTCTAACTTTGCTGAAATTGTTAAACCCATATCAAAAATGCTAAGGAAGGGACAAAAAATAGAATGGACTCCAGAAGCATTGGAAGCTTCTGTATCCATCAAGAAAGCCATCAAAGAAGCCCCTATCCTCAAATCTCCTGATTTTGCAAAACCTTTACAAATATTTTCATTTGCTTCCTTACACACTATAGTTGTTGTTATGTTACAAAAAAATGAGGATGGTCATGAGCAGCCTATATCCTTCTTTAGTAAACCATTGCAAGGGTTAGAGTTGAAATATGATATAATGGAAAAACAAGCCTTTGCATTAGTAAAAGCCACAAAATCTTTTAGACCGTATCTTGTTGGATCCAAAGTGATTGCTAATGTTCCTCACACAACTGTTAAAGACATTTTAACACAGTCAGAAGTAACAGGGAAGAGATGTAGGTAGATTAATAAAATTGAGGAATTTGATATGGAAATACAAATCACCAAATTGGTAAGAGGCCAAGGTTTGGCCAAGTTAATAGCAGAAGCAAATATTGAATCAAATCAAATTTGCAATGTAGAAAATGAAGGAAATGAAATTTCAAGTATTGAGCATACACCTTGGTATATAGACATCATGTATTACCTCAGAAACATGAAGTGCCCTAAATAATTTAGTGATAACTAGAGAAGAACTTTGAAACTACAAGCATCTAAATATGTATTCATAGAAGGTGATTTGTTTTGGAAGAATAGGGATGTGATGTTGTTGTTATGCTTAGATGAGTCACAAGCTAGAATTTTTTTAAAAGAAATGCATGAAGGGGTTTGTGGAGGCCATTATTCTGCAAAGACAACTGCACATAAGATTCTCAGGGCAGGTTATTATTGGCCAAAAGTCTTTAATGATTATTTTTCATATTTAAGAAAGTGTGAGGCATGATAGAATTTTTTAGGCAAAATGAAATATCAAGGAGCTTTACCACTTAGACCTATGCAGGTTGAAGCCCCTTTTCATAAATGGGGGATTGATTTTATTGGGGAGATACAAGAGAAATCAAGTGGAGGACACAAATGGATACTAGTAGCCATTGATTACTTCACCAAATGGCTAGAAGCAATCCCAAACAAGCAAGCAATGAGTAAAGTTTTGATCAATTTTTTGACGGATAACATTATTACCAAGTTTGGTACACCATTAAGATTAATTACAGACAATGGTATGTGGAATTCCAGGTGCCAGGAAAAAGGAAAACATGGGAAATTTGAAGCTTTGTGGTTGGGACCTTTTTTTGTTGTTGGTAAAAGAGGAGAGGATTCATATTACTTACAAAACATGAGTGGTGAAGAACAAGAGCTGCTTGTACACGGGAAATTTTTAAAGAACTTTTTCTCTTAAGGATACAGAGGATTAAGGGTTGCCAGTGCATGGACAACTCTTGACAAACCTTTCAAAATTTTTCCATGCATGGTAGTTTAGGAAATAAAAGGTACAAGAATTTACAGTACATGGAAAATCTTGAAATTCCTTTATCTAAATTTTCTAAATGTACAATAGTATAAGATCATCTTCATCTCCACTTGTTTTCATTCCTTCCTTCTCATCAATCCATGACCCTGAAAAGATTGATTTTCTCACCCAAAGATCTAGATCCTTGCAATGATCTTACAATCATTCATCCCCACACAGAGCCACTATTAGAACTATAAAATTTTGAAAAAAAACCTCATTGGCCATTAATGCTCATTGGTTTCCCAAAGAGTCCTAAAATTTTCTTCACATAACATACTCACCAAGATCCAGGTCAATTTTTCCCCATAAAATTAATCGAACCCTGAATATTTAATATATGAAACATATCAGTATAAGATGGTGCAGGTCTCACCAATACTAATGCATATCTCTTTTAGTATATCGGCAAGAAATCAGTTGTGTCATGCCAATGAGGACACATGTCAGGAGTACATGGGTTCATATTTTCTATCGGTAGGACAATGGTTATTGGCATGATGGTGTGAGGTCATATCGAGCTCATATACATCTCACCACTCAAAGCACAAGAACATGTAGTGGCCAGACTAGATTCATCGAAGTGAGGTTCCAAAAGATAGCCCGAGACATTCACCGGTCTTGCTGATAAAGAAAAGGAGGATTCGGTCGATAAGACAATGATGTCGGGAAGAATTCAGGGAGTCTTTTTGACCTTCCGTGGTATACCGACACGATTCGAAGTGACAACATTTTTTGGAAAAGGAACTATTAGAGGGATAATGTTCGTGCTCTCGCCGAGTTAGGAAAGATATCAGTGAGATAAACGTCAGCGGGGAAAGATAGGAAGGTCAGGATGAGTATTATTCCATCGGCAGGACAATTATTTTGTCTCAGTGATTTTAATTGACAAAAGGAATATCTCGGTGAAACACATACCTTCGGAATGAAATAGAAGTATTTTTTCCTAATTCGTTAAAGTCATGGCAATAGGTTTGCTTCAGTGGGAGTTGTGGTGATACAAAATACTAAAAAGGAAAACTCTCGGCAAGACTAAAGGTATCGAGGGAACTACAAGATGTCCTAGCGGGTGTGTGAACATTGGTAAATGTTTGAATGAAAGGATTGGCTAAAGATTTGAAATGTCTTGCCAATATGCCATATGATGTGACAATGAGAGTTTCAAAATTCCTTTTGCATGCATGTCTTAGCCAAGACATTAATGGCCCCATAAAGCATAAAAGATTTTGCGAATCAAGGTGAACTCAATAAAAAGTATTTTTCGCAAAATTGCTAGCAAAGGAGAGCAGAGGAATGAGTAAAGGATTGGGGTGTTTGTTCAGCAGGGAATTTTAGGTGAAGTACAATAAGTTCTCCATCCTTTGAATCTTGTAAATTTTGAAGAATGGAAAGCACTAGTTTGGAGAAATCAAAAGGTAGAAAACATGGGGAAAGTGGTCAATCAAAAGGAAAAAAGCAAAAAACTGAAATTCAGCCAGAGGGCACCAAACAAAAATTGAACCAGGATCTCATAGACTAGCTACCTGGTTCTGGAGCTAAAGATAGACATTATGCATAGCTTAGGGGGGAAGTAGATAAATTGGATGATAAGTATAAATTCATAGGAGATGTTTGGACCCCAATTAGAGGCTATGAATTTTTTAGCTTCCATTATTATTGGAGGAATCTTTTTGAGGCAGTATGTAACCAATGGAATCTTAATTTAGGTAAACTAGTTTGCCCTAATGTCTTTGTCGATGTTGAACTAGTGAAATGTTTTGGACAATCATTATAATCCCAGACACAAAGCCATATGTGATCTATTTGGGAATCAATTGATAGATTTATCAAAAAATGTAATAAGTGAAGCATTTAAATTAGAAGGGATGTGTAATGAGAGGATTGTTGGTGATGAGCTCAAGAATGAATTCAGAAGGATGGACACCATTTATAGGGGTTGGAGATTACCCCTGTACAAAATTAGGCATGGTGGCAAACCGATTATGATGGAAGACAGTGAAGGACCACCATTTCATGTAGATCTTTTTGAGCCTTATATGAAGTACACCTATTTCTCGGTAGGGAAAATATTCAAAATAGAAGTCCTGGAGTATATGGTAATTGTGCCTATGGTGATTGCAGCAAATATTCAATATCATAACTCCAGGCCTTTTGATTATGCCTCATATGTGTTTAAGGAACTTGATGTTGGGTTAATGGCAATAAAAAATGGAGCCTATGTCTTGCACCTCAGGAATTATTCATTATTGATGCACTTGGTGTTATACTTCAAACAGGAATTAGGGTTATGGACTCAGGAGCTGAGAATTGCACAATTTGATAAAGAAGGCAAGCCATTGCCTATTCAGTCATGGACTGTTGTTTGGGACAACAGGTTTGCTAATTCTAGTTTTGTACACTTTGAAGAATACTTTGTGAAGCCATTGTACAAATTTTATAATCATCCATGTGACTATTCTTTGTCTAATGAAATAAAAAGGTTTCTCAGACCTAAAGATTTTAATGGACCAATCAGCCACAATTGGGGGGATTGGTATTGTTTAGAAAATGCCACCATGATTAGGGTTTACAGATTTGAAGATACCCCATTCATTTTGCCTAGAACAGTTCTAGACTGGATTGCATATTTAGAAATTTTTAGGCAAATGGTTTTCTCTAGTGTCATGAATTTAAGTTCTTTTGGGAAGCAAGATTTTATTCCAAGTACACTATATTTTGGGGACTTTACTGTGTTAGCAAAGGAAGGATATAATCTAATTCTTGATAAGTTGTTACAGTATAACATGAAGAGGAGACCATTGAGGAAAAATTTTGATCCAGAAGGGTATATTCACTCTGCTAAACAAAGGCTAAACTTTGGAGGGTAACACTATGTGCCCTATCAGTTTGATGATATGATCAAAAACATGGAAGTCGAAGAGGTGGAGATGGTGATTGAGCGACATATTTAGGAGTTGCTAGATATAGAGCTATTTTCCTCCAGTGAAGAAGCATCATAGGTTAATATGTCACAAGGTCCACCTAGTAAGGTGTCAAAGACAAGAACCCAAGATTACACCTATTCTAATATAGAACTAAATATCAAGGAAAGTGTAGATACAGATGCAAGACATGAGGAATACAAATCTTTTGTAGTAGATGATGAGTTCATAAAAAATTCAGAATTTAAAACATTTTTATTTAAGCAAAAAGGAAAGGAAATAAGAGAACTAATTGACAATGTCACACTAGGAAATGAAGAACAATTGTTGAAAAGTTGGAGAGATGATGTAGAGAAAGAGATGACAAGTATGACCCCCGAGAAAGGGAGGGAAATGTTAGAAAAGGCCGGTGTCATGATTTTCCAGGATTAGACCTCAATTTTGCTTTAGTTTTTGACAGTTTCCTGAAGGACAATAACACTACACACAAGCTCAGCTTAGAAAAGGTGACAAAAGTTTATGCAAGATCAAAATACAACCGATATGAGGAGACGTTGATGATTTGGGAAGTGTATCCACCTCACAAGAAGTTAGTTGTCATTGACACTGAGAAAGCATTTGGACATGTTATGACTTTAAAGGCTAGGGAGGTTGATCTAGTTGCAACAACGGAAATTGGGACTAATGTAACGAAATTGAATAAAGCCCAAATATAGGCATTGATCAAAGAAAAGGAGATGTACAAGACAAATAACAAAAGAATGTTGAGAGAAAATGAGCATTTGAAATATTTAGTAGGTGTCACAATAGGGCCAATAAAGCTGCTCACCCAGGGTGAAGGTTCACAAACAAAAGATCATTAGGAGGGGTCGAGTGCATACTCTCAAGGGAAATATGACATACTTGCAGTAGTAATCAAAAGGAGGCAAGCCAGTTTAGGTATTTGGTTAAATAAACTTTGGGGAAAACATTCACAGAACTTTGATGCATTAAAAGAACACAAAAGAGTGGAAAGTAGAATTCAAGAAAAGCTCGAGGAAATAAAACAACTGGGTACTCCTTACAATGCAGCAATTGAGGGTGCTAATCATTTTATGGATAAGCATAGAGAATTCTTTCAAGATTTACGAGGGGATGCGCAAGGTTTGATAGAAGCCAGAAAAAGTGGATTGGTTGCGGTCCTTGATGATGGAGGAAAATTGAAAGAAATGGTTTTGTGGAAAAATGAAAGTGAATTAATACTGCAGGAGATTCTAAAGACGGCTACTGTGAAAGATGAAACCTTGGATGAAGCCTGTGAACAGAATGAGAAGATGGTTAAGATGGAGATCATGATCCATCATACATTAGGAGATGCGGATATGCATGAGTGTCGAGACTATGTGGATCACATGTCGAGAGTCCACTTATGGCTTAACAGAGCCTAATCTTTTATTCTTATTGTTGTTTCATAGACAAGACATTTTTGAAAGGACGTGTCCTTTCATTAGTTGATGTATAAGTATCTATTTTTTGTAGCAATAAAAAGTAGTAGAAATTAGAGAGTTAGACGATAGACAAAAAAAAATGCATTATTTCTAAAATGTTTCTATCCAAAAAGACTATGTTGCATGTATAAAATTTTGAGGAAGATAATGAAAGACTGTTGATTCAATGGTTTTAGTCTGGTATCAGTTGTTTTTTTAATCTTTGCAATTATTTGATTGTCTCCAATCTGATTTTTTTTATTTATTAAGTTGAAATATCAAGTATATGTTCAATTTATCAGTGCACATTTGTTGTATCTGTGTTATTTGATTAATTAGGTTCTTTAAAGAAGAATTAAATTCCTTTCAGTCAATTACAATAATCTGGGAATGTTATTTGGATCAATAAGAAGAATCAAATAGTTAGGATTGATATTTTTCCTCAAGTAGGGTATGTCAATCACATTCTTGCATGTTTATACCAATTATAAACTCATATTTGTATGTCGAACAATTATAGATCTTGCTAGATATAAACCACTCATCTAAGACTTTCATTTGACTCCGCTTTACCCAAAAAGGCATTGGTCTTCCATACTTTATTTATTTTTATTCATTTCATTTAACATCTATTAACTGAACATATGAGATTTTCCTCATTTCATCATTTAGTTTGACATCTGTTAACTGAACATATCAGGCTTCACCTTGATATTGGTTATACTATTTATACCAAATTTAGATCATATATGATATTGCATATACAATTTATACCAAATTTAGATCACATCTCTCCACTATCAAATTTCCATTGTGTATAGTTTAGTCAAGCAAGAAGCATAGTTCAAAATCTGCAGCATTTATATAGGTACACTCGCCTAGGTTTAGCAGAGCCTCAAGAGTAGAAGGTTCAACTGTACTGGTTGGCCTTGTTAGTTGGTCAATACCATTGTGAGAGCTTGGCAATATATTGTGGTTCAAACCTACATTTCTGAGACCCAACACATCATTCTTTTGTCAGTGCTTTAATTGTCATAAGGTTGGTCATAAGTCAAATGAATGCAGAAATGTGATGAAAATTTTTCATAGAAATATTAGATTCTATACATGCAATACACTTGGGCATACTGCTAACTAATGTAGATCAAGAGGAAATTAGTGGAACAACTAGTCTGGATAGAGAAATGTGTGTGCTATAACTGCAACAAATTTTGTCACATTGCTACATTTTGTTGGAACAAAAGAGGTCTGGTAAATCAAAGGAGGAACATGCAGAAGGATGCTAAGGGAAAAGGAAAAGCCACTACACATGTGGTTAGGAAGAAAATGGAGAAGAAATGGGTGAAAAAGAGCCCCTCTATTGAAGTAAATGTGTCAGCACCAGAACCCGCTTTTGGTAATTCCTTCGGGAATTAGTTTCAAGCCTTTGGCCTAGGGGGGATTGTCAAGAAAATCCTTTAACCCCCTAACCGGTAATTGACACTAGATGTGGATATGTATAGGACGTGAATAGATTCTCTATAGATGTTGTTGAACTCATTGGAGAAAGAGATATGTAGTATTGGCGGTCTGCATAAGAGTTATATGTTGCAGTGCATAGGAATAGGGTAACCAGATGAGTTAGGGTAAAATAATTTATTGTGAAAAAAAGGTTCAGGTATGCAAGTGATAA